>OX463857.1:26007293-26607293 GCA_949825065.1 Odontocerum albicorne
TTGATTGCCAAGGATTATACAATACAGAAGTTCAGAAGGTTGCTGATGATGTTTACGGAAGTTTCGTTGACAATAATGACGTACAAAAAGTTGATTCTAACGTTCGATTGCCAGTTATAAAGCAAGATACTATAAATCAATCTCAAGATGTTATGGAACCAAGAAAATATTTCAAATCAGAATTGCCTCATCAAAGTGGTGATACTTCATTTGGATCTCTTTCACAAACCGAAAGTGCAACTGTGATCACGAGTGTAGAATGGGAAGACTTGAATAGACAAAGAAACGTATCACTAGAAATGACAAATATTTATTGCCAAGGATTATACAATACAGAAGTTCAGAAGGTTGCTGATGATGTTTACGGAAGTTTCGTTGATAATAATGACGTAGAAAAAGTTGATTCCAACGTTCAATTGCCAGTTATAAAGCAGGAGGCTATAAATGATTTTTTAAGTAATGAGCAAAGTGAACCTATATCAAATGTTGAAGATATTTTTGACGTTGCTTTGGAAAAAGATGACGCGTTTTCACTAAGTCCTCGTGCACTTAATGTTATTAATAACTTGTTAAATAATCTTGAAGACTCGAATGATTCATTTAGCGACATTCATTTGGATCCAAACCAAGAAAACGAAACTGAAGATAGTTTAATAGATAAGTTACTTGATCTGGAAGAGGAAATAAAAAATAAAGAAGCATTGCCAGATCGCAAGTCGAAAGATGATACCCAAAAAACGAACATTGACGATAAAGAATCTAAAAAGGATAACGACGAAACAGTTCTAGAAAGTGCAGGATTTGAAGAAACATATAATATTGAAGATGTTAGCTGTAATGAAATCGTGCTCACAAGTAATTTGGTAAGAAACTCACTTTTAAATTATTTTTACTGTCAGAAATTGGTAATTAATGGAATAAGTTTTAAAATTAGTATACACCTTGACGTGTGGAAGTAAAGGTAGGACTTAGCAGAAGAAAATTAAAAGGAAGATACATTTTGTGGGGATGCGTGGACTAAGAAAAAATAGTAGAGTGCGAATAATTAATGCTTATCGTAAGATGAAGAAAGGAACGTAAATATGTTGTATAAGGTGCTGTACTGCGTGTGTAGCTTATGATGTTGACGTTTCAAAAACGCTGCAATTTTCATCTTCAGAGTTTATTCGTAGTCAATTATGCCATGACATCTTACAAGTCTTGAAGATGAAAACTGCAACGTTTTTGAAACGTTGGTGTCATAAGCCAAATCATGCGGTTCAACACTCCTAAGTTGATACAACTGATACGAAAATACTGATATGGTTTGTTCCTGTGGAGAGAATTAGTGACGAATGAGCTACTCAGTGAGTATACAAATTAGAAATGCAGGGTGTTCGCGGAAGAGTTAGACTAAGGAAAATATGGATGGATAAAGTGGACCAGACTTTGAAAGAAGATCAAGTGAGAATTATAAATAATTGACAATTGTGAACGACGAGATGTATGGACAGGAGGCGGAATTTGTGATAGAAAGTAGAATACAAATGTTTGGAGGTCTCTTCTCTCTGCCTACCTGGCAAAAGACATGGTTTGATGATATGTATGTATGTATGTTATGTAAGTAGCAAAATTCATAAACTCGTTCAAATCTTTCATTGTCCATCCGAATGATTCACTTTCTTTGCTTTAACCCTTTTCAGTTTTCACGTTTTTGAATTTTGCAACGTTCATTCTCAAGTCTTTTAGTTCATGCTCAAATCTTTTAGTTTATTTTTAATTTTGCATACAAATCACTTGTCATATTCTTTAGTTCATATTCATTCTCCACTGTCATCAGCATGCAATATTCAACACATATTCCCGTTCGACATTTTTATGCTATGTATTTTTGTAATTTGTTCAGTCCAACACTGTTTCTTTTACTTTACTCGTATGTAATGGGTAACTTAACCTAAACAGTTTAAAAATTTTCCCCTCATCATCAAGCGAGCACAATCAAGATTTGTTTCTGCTCCCCTGATGAGGAAGTAAAAACCTTAAAACCGGTAGGGCTATGCAAAGTGAAATGAACAGTGTTTGACTGAATAAATTACAATGTGTTTAAACCTCCCCAGTGTTAACTATAAATAACTATATATTTTTGTTATACTCGTATAACATATTTTGGGTTGTTTCATTCCTGTTTTGTTTATTTGTATTTTTTTTTGTATGTATAATTTTTGTAATTGCAACTCGTTTTTTTATACAGGCTGCGGCCATTGTAAATAAATAAAATAATTAGCGCCTTTTAATTTTGTAATGTATCGATTTTTTTTAGGTTTTCAAGGATCATGAAGGAAATTACCAGATTACCAACGCTGAAGAATTTTTAAACGACTGTGATTTGGACCAAACCTTAGACACTAATATGGAAACCGAATCCAACGAAGATATACACGTTCTTGGATTCATTTTCAGACGTTCATCAACTGAAAATGTCCCTCGAAAAGCACCCAAGTAAGTAAAATATCTTAACATAATTTTTTTATTCTGTTCTCTAATCCTAATTTTTTGCATCTCCTTCATATACTTCACTACTACTTGGTTTTTCTAAATTTTCTTATTTTCTCTTTTTTCCCATCATTTTTTCACCACCCCCTTATTTATAGAAAACGCCGCCCAATTACACCAGAGACTACTACCGCTACCCTGGATCGATCCACCGCCCCCCTGGAGGCGATATCACCCACATTGAGAAGCACTGGATTAGATTCATTGAATTTTGACTTAGGTGAATTAATTTATTAAATCCTCATTAATTTTGATATGTATAATTTCTTCTGCAAGACGCACTAATGAGTCAATTTTCCAAGACCTTCAGTTCAAAGAAAATCTGTCAACTATATGTACCATAGACAGAGAATACTGTCGTACTTTGTACATGTTGCTAAAAGGGATAAAAGTAGTATGGAAAAGCTGATAATGATTATTGAGGGGTGACAAACAAAAATACTATCTCCAGTAAGCTTTTGTGGTAATAAAAAGCATTTAACACCAAAATATTACTATACTTCTAGCATTCCGTCCTCATTATCATTTGTTCGTCTATCACCAAACTTGCCAAACATCGATGATTCAAACCCACCCCTTTTGACGCCAACCCATGCATTCAAGTCACCTGCCAATATATTATTGTCATTCTTCTTTTTTTTCTTTCTAAAACGTTTCTTTTACAATTACCAAAATATTTCTTGCTTTCATCAGTTTCATTTTGTTGACATTTCAGTTTCATCATAAGTAAAATACGCGTTATGCCTACTTTAAATCTAATCTACGAGTACATCACTCTTGATTGAATAAACCCATACTCTTTAATACATTTTCTCAACCGTTCGAATATTAATGCTCTCACACCCTGCTTGGTTCTTTCATTATCCTTCACATCAGAGTGCATATCTAATATTCCTCGCACCTCTTCAGACCCACATTCTTCTCTTTTTATCACCCACACATTAGATCGAAGCTTTTGTCTTTCATTATATCATACAGTTTATTCATATTTCCATCCATTTCTTCCTAAATATTCCATAAATCTATTCTAAAGTTCGTCTTCCTCCAAACGCCACCACCACTAGAGACCCTTTTTTATAAATGTAACGAAAAAATTGAATCTGGCAAATAAACGAAGGAATCGTTTACACCTGAAAATACATACCGCAAAGAAGGGTGATACTTGTATGTAGTAGAATATATAAAATGTTAAATTTGCTGTGAATAGTATTTTATATTTTTTTAATTATGCCACTTTGTGTTACATAAATTTAAGTATGTTTTTGTGTTACATAAAGTACATGTACATATGTTGCCGATTTTTAGATTGTCTGTTAATCCACAATTCTTAAAGTTAATTCTTAGAGCATTGTTTGATCACAATTTTTTTTTCTATTCTTGCTGTTAAGTTTCTTTCTTTCGCTTCTGATTTCTTTTTATATTTTAACACCTTGTGATGGGGCCGATATTGACTTTTGATAATGCTCAAAGTAAGACTATGTTGATTTTATTTTTTAACATTATTTTTTATTTTTCTTTAACCATGGATGTCAAGAATGACGCTCGGTGGGGTAGGGTGCGGGCTGCGCACCCTGAGGCGATCCCGTATCGTATTGATTACTCTGCATTTTGTAATTTTTTTATAAGAATTTTTACGTGTGTACTTACATACATATATGTTAATGTGTTGTTTGAATTGTAATTGTATCTTTATATTTCGTTTTCATATAATGGTCTGGTGGTAAGACACTTGTCTGCCGATCCGGAAGTTGTGGGTTCAATCCCCGCTGGAACCCAGATTTTTTTAAATAGGATTCCAGTTGGTTAACATTTAGGGCCTATAAAAACATCTTTCTGGTTGGTTGGAAGAGATGGTCACTTGGCAATAAACTCGCCAGATTAAAAAAAAACAAAAAAAAGTGGTTTTGATTTTTTTTCTTATGTAATATTAGGTACTACTTATATAACAACATGCCCCTAAACAACTAAATAAAGACATTCCCCTTGTGGAGTAGGCAGAGTTAACATATTTCCACACTTTTTATCCAAGCACACACCTATCATCACATTTACCTGATGGTTTGTCAGCTGTGCCCCGTTAGCTGACATTTTTGTACTTTTTTTAATTAATTTGTTTTTGTTTTGTTTCCAGGTAATACATTTGATCTAAGACCAATTTGAGATTATGAAAAGGCCTGAATCTGAACAATAAATACAACAAGGCAACTGTTTTCCTCCCTCCTGTAAAAAAATAAGTATACGTGGGTGGAACACAAGAATACAAGAACGTTATTTAGTGTACAAGTTATTTATTGTGACGTGTTTTTATCTGTAAATATGAAGAAAAAAAAGTTTATTTTATGTGACAGAATTTTATATTTTATAGGGTGACAATTGTCTTTATTGGGACTAATTGTCAATATTGTGAGCAAAAACTTTGCAAATGATACAGGGTTAAATGTGATATTTTAATTATAGACAATTTATTTAACCTTTATTAATAGTGTTTAAAACTTACTGAAAACGTTTCAATTTGTGTTCTGATATTGATCTCGTATTTAATTCATATTTAATTTATTAATTTAAGGAATATAATGCATATATGCCAAAGAAACCATTCTTTGAAGACTTTTTAAGTACAAAAACGAATAGAATTACTGTTATAGTCATTAGTGAAAGATTATAGATACAGTCATTAGTGAAATAAGCAAGTGTGACAAAATACCTCGAATTGAAAAAAAAGTACAAACATTTTGTTTTAAAATTTATTAAGTTCAATAAAATTCGCTCATTTTATTGAAATGTCGTTTTTACAAATACTCCATTGTACTGAAATATAGATTACAATTTAACTCATATACGAGTACATTGAAAATTAAATAAAATTTAAGTATTTTTAATGAACTAAGTTTCACAAACTAATTAAAACTTTAATTTATAATCTTCTGTAAATAGAAAAATATTTATGAAATTTTTTAAATAATTTTTAATTTTGTTTTAAAATTAAATCATTTTTCATGAATTAATCTTAATGATAAATATTTATCCTTTAATAACTGTGATTTTTTTTAAAATTATAAGTGCAATTTTTGTAAATAATGCTAATGTTAATTTTTATACAGTATAGTTTTATGTTGTTTATAGTTAAGGCATTAACGTTGTGGAGGTTTAAAGACATTGTAATTTATTTTTATCAAACACTGTTTATTCCACTTTTTTGTGACGGTATAACCCTACCGGTTTCAAGGCTTTCAACTCATCTTCAGGGGTCTTGTTTGTGCTCCCCTGAAGATGAGGTGAAAGCCTCGAAACCGGAAGGGTTATACTGTTACAAAAAAGTGGAATAAACAGTGTTTGATAAAAATAAATTACAGTATGGTTTTATTTTCCATTTTCATTTTAATTTATGTGTATTTTTTTATTATGTTTGAGAAAAAAGACTAATATTTGTTATTTATTACAATATCTGCATTGTTTTGTCAGAACAAAGTTTAAAATAAATTATTCATGACAGTACCAGAAGATTTAAAATTATTTTGTAAAATGTAGTTTAAATTATTTGCTAAAAATTCTTTTAACAATTTTTTAGAATATTGTCAACTTGATATTATTCATTACAATAGCAATTTTTTTTATTTTTATTTTTTTATTATTGTTTCTGATTCACTTTCTGCACGACAACTGATTTTTAAAATGTTTGAGAGTATAATTCATATTATTCATTGTAACATAAGCTGATTGTTTATTCTTTGAGAATATGTTCAAATTTTTTAATTTTGTTTGAGAATTATGTCTAATATTTATTCCTTGCAATATCTGATTTTTTTAAAATATTAAGTGAATAAACTCAAATTTTTACAATATTATAGATTTATAAAAAAAAAAAAAACGAGATTATTTTCTAATTTATATTATTTATTGTCGTAGCAGACATTTAAAAAAAAATATTTTTCGGAATAATGTATGATTCTCACTTTTTACTAAAAAAGCAACGTATTATTTATTTAAAAAAAAAATAGTGTATTTAGATTGATGTTATTGATAATAGCAGTCAATTTTTTTCTAGAGATTAATGTCTGAATTTAATTACTTGTTACAGAAGCTGCACGTATTATATTTTATAATTTTTGAGAATATGTTCTGATTTTCATTATTGATTAAAAAAGCAGCTTATTTTTTTATATATTTGAGATTTTAGTCTGAATATTATTTATTATAATAAATGCTAATTTATTTTTGAGAATATTGTCTTATTTATAATTTTCTCTACAATGCTGCTGGCTGTTTTTATTATTTAAGAATACTATATACTCGTAAATTCGTATTTTTATCATTCATTAACAAAAGCAGATTTTTTTATATTTTGGAGAGAATAGTTAAATTAACATTATTAATTGCAGTGACATGTCATTTTTTCTTTAAGAATAATGTATGATTCTCAATATTTTTAAGAATGAACTCCATTTTATATTAATCATTGCAAAAACAGTCAATTTTATTTTTTTTGTGAACAAAAATGTCTTATTTTGATTCATTACAATAGATGGAGTTTTTTTATTTTCGAGAATACAGTCTTGTAAATTATTCATTGCAAAAGCCCCAAGCTTTTAATAATTTTTGAGAATAAAGTCTGATTTTCATTATTCAACACAAAATCAGCAGATTTTTTAGAATAAAGTCTAATTTGTATTCTTTACTACAGCAGTAATCCAATTTGTATTGCCCTTCTACCAATTTATATTGCACTTCTACCAATTTGTATTGCACTTCTACCAATTTGTATTTTACTTCTACCAATTTGTATTGCACTTCTACCAATTTATATTTAGCTTCTACCAATTTGTATTGCACTTCTACCATTTGTATTGCACTTCTACCAATTTGTATTGTACCTCTACCAGTCTTGTATTTAACTTCTACCAGTCTTGAGCTTTAAAAATATTACAGACTTGAATATTAAAATAAGACATCTAAAATTTGTGTCCCCGAATTTCATTTACATGTCAATATTGTTAATTTAATTAAAATAATATCACTTTCACAAAGAAGTATTTTTTTTTATATATGTTATATATTATATTATATTATTTAATTTATTTTTTTCGTTTATTATATTTAAACAGGAAGATCTTAAGTGAAGTTAATCCGCAATCAGACTCATTATTTACTGCAAATTACACCCCTTACAAATGATCTGTGCTACGTGGAATTTCGTTAAGTAAACAGGGTTGTTAGAGATTTTATTTTACATGTTAATATAATTTTAATGACTTTTTCACATACCAACTTGAAAGCCTTAGTAGTCCACTTAGTAATACGCTTGACTTTCAACCGGGGGCTTAGGATTCGATTTTTGATGATGTTGAAAAAAAAATGGGTCACAGTCTGCTAATATAATTTGCTAGGTAACAATACTCGCACACGCTTAGTACGTATGCAAGTTTTGTTAACTCTTCAGTGCTGCTGCAGTGTTACCATCACGTTCAATTAACAAACCGCGAGTTTCGTGCCTTCTCGAGTGGTTATTAATCCGAAAGCTTGATTATTGGAACTGAAGAAAGTGTTATCACCATCTTCAATATATTCGAATCACCAATTTCGACATGACGAAGGGATGATTATATGAATAAAAAATACCAGATTGGTGTACAATTAATCGTATAAAAAATGAAACAAAACCTTAAAACTAAAATTTCGGAAATTATTGCCCTTATGATCATCGTTCTCTCTTGCTCCATTGACACTGAAACAATTCACGTCTTTTTTTTCTGTTTTCAGTTAAACCTGAAACCATTTCTTACATAAAAACTACCTGAAATATATGATGCTCTATTCAATGCAATTAATATTTTTACTAACTAAAATTTCATAGATTGAATGAAAAACGTGTTGGATATTTTATTGAGATCGGCATCGATCGTGGATAAAATAATTAACATGATAACTCGTACTACGCTTGCTCAACCGCAACACATTGTTAATTATTTAAATAAAATTATCAAATAAGTTTAAAGTTCAGATTTTCAGGTTTAAAGTACTGAATAAACTTTTAAATAAGTAAAATATTTTCATTTTTAAAGTGCAGAATTTAAAGTTAAATAAGTTAAGCCTTTTCAGTTTCAAGGTACAGTATTAATCTCTAAATACGTAAAAAAAATCCGATTTTAGGAACGTAATTGATCTTAAAAAATAAACCTTTTTATTGATCTAATAAAAAGTAAAACATTTTATCATATTGTATTACTCTTTCGCTGTATAAAATAAAACTTTACAGGTTTATTTTATTTCCTTGTGGCAATCTCCTCCATCCAACCAAAATTACATAAAATTGGCCAATAGTGAAAGTTAGAATACAATCTTGCTAGAAAAACGTTGTGTCCCTACATAAATCGAACCCATGAACCTCAAGCTGGAAGAAAGGTATTTTACCATCTAAGTCACGGATGTCTCAATCTCATTTGTGCTATAATATCAAGTTGTTAAAATAAAAGTATACCCTTTACAGTTAAAATCCATGTTAAACAAATCATTTTACAAAGCGTTGCCATGTGGATGACCTCTGCGGCCTAGTCGGTAAGACAAGTGGTCTGACCCAGGAGTTCAAAATATTTTAAAGAGTCTCAAGGCTGGTTTTACTGAAAAACGTCCTAACATCTTTATTTATTTAACACTTTTATTGCAAATACAATCTGGCGGACTTCTTGCCAGGTGGCAATCTCTTCCTCTAAACTTACCTCTTTCTGTTTGGTTGAAAGAAATTGCCACATGTCAAACTCACTACTGCATACAGGAAATTAAATTAAATTAAGACAGAACAATGTTTTTTTCGAATATCCTCAAATAGGTAAAAAGCAGGTTAGATCATTTTTGCGAAAATATCTGCAACTTAAAGCGATATTTTTTTTACTATTTGATCTAATTTTTAAAGCTGTTTTATTAGTTTTATGTAAATGTAAGTATAACTGCTATTTACACCCTTAAAAAGTTATTTAATTTTTAAATTTTCAAAAAATTAAACACTTATGCAAAGTGCTAAAATTTGTGAAAAAATAATATCATAGCTTTTATACAGATAATTTCATTGCTAACGAAATATTTGTTAATGATATATTTTAGAAAATAAGACTAATTTTGGTTGTGAAAATTAAATATGTAATATTTTTGTGAGAATTTTCATTCATAAGACTGTTATTAATAGTCATTTTTAAATAAAGTTTTACTTCTAAAATATTATCAAATTAAATAATTTATATTATATATTGATACATCTATATACGAGTATTATTTCTTATTAATTTATTAAATTCGAAATTGTTCAAATATGTTTAAATATATATAACATACATATTATTAAGTAAATCAAAGTTCAAAATGTATTATTTTTCCAATTATATTTATTGAAAAAAAATAACAGTTTTTTATTTTGAATTAAATTCGTCCTAATTTTATGCTTTTGAACATTGGTATGCAACCTTTTTTCACCTTCGAACCCCTATTTGTAGTATAATCTTCACGCGACTCTAACGTAAATAAAAAATAGATATACCATTTTTTCGGTTTTTTGATTCAGGTACGAGTAGTGTAAAACAGTTAGTGTAAAAATTTGAGGCTGAATCTCCGGAATAAAATAATCCATATTTAGTTCGACCGTTGAAATGACTACCCTTATATTTGCTTTTACGTTTAATCTGGAACAATACTTATTTTTTATTACAGTAAGAGCTGAAAATGTAGTTTGGCACGAATAAGTAAATGCCAATAGAAGGAATGTTTTAAGAGCTTTATAGAAAAAAAACGGTGTACGGTTTCTAGCGTCAAGGCTCACGGTTATTTTTTTTTATTTCAAACTGACCCCACACTATGTTTCACAATTTGGGAGTCGCGATCCCAGGTTGTTCATCACTGTCTTAGAAAAATTGATAAATGCGTCATTAATTCAAATAAATATCAAGCTAAAAAGGATTTGATTTAAAATGTTAAATAATTAAACGAGGAATTGACATTGTATTAAATTCAGAAATAATCAATCGAGGAATTGTCATTGTATTAAATTTTGATTTAAAATGTTAAATAATCAAACGAAGAATTGACATTGATAAATGCGTCAATAATTCAAATAAATATCAAGCTAAAAAAGGATTTGATTTAAAATGTTAAATAATCAAACGAGGAATTGACATTGTATTAAAAGTGATATTTACAAAAGACACTCGGTTACTGGGACCATTAAAATGTTGTTTCCTGGCTACGCTCTTTAATATGCCCAAAAAAATATTTCATTGCATTTGAGGATATAGCGTTGTCTAATGGTTAACATTCACGCTAAGCAAAGGAGCGCCCCATGTTCGATTCCTAGCGAATTCACTTTCGGACTAATTTTCCTTTTTTACATTTGAATATTTTACATGAGGGGTTTTCTGAAGCCAATGTGCCGCTATTCATAAATTCTTACACTGCATTTAAGCAACACAAAATAGAGCTATGTTACGAGTATATAACACTTCTAAAGAAATACTGCAGCAAATTAAATCGGTCGATCGTCTTATAAATTTGATATTTTTGCCATTGGAACTCTGGATTTGATCTGTCAAGAATGTGTGCTTGTTAAAGTGCAACAGCTTACACATGATACATCAACGCTCTAGGTTCGATTCCTGTTGGATTGAATTCCTAATCGGTTTTACTTTCAGACCATTTAACATTATAATTTTTATTTTCCTGTAGCTTATATGTTACATATTATAAATTATGTTAGTGCTTTTAATGCTACATAAAAATAGCGCTATATAAAACGAAAAGTCTGGAGCAAATTAAACCTGTCTTGAAAGGTTCATTTCCTTACCATTGGAACGATGGGTTTAATCTGGAAATAATAAGTGAAGTGAAACAGCTTGCACATAATAAACAGGTACATGCATAGGCGTATTAATACTCGATTACGGGGGATAGCTTGCTTATCAAAATTAGTAAATTTGTCCTTTTATATCTTAATTGTTTTAAAGCTTATCTTATATTTTTGCATGCCGCTTATAATTAATTATTTTAGTGCTTTAAGCAGTGCATAAATGACGCTGTGTAAAAAAACTCTGCCTGACGAAAGGTTTAAGCCGATTAAACCTACTAATCATCTTGAGACTTTGATCCTCCTGCCATCTGAATTATATGTGTGATCTGTTTAGACTGTGTGCTATATATTCCATCCATAAGATGGCTGATTATAATACTCGATCACAAGGGATTGCCTGTCTGTGTACCTTCTTGAAGAGACAACACGCTTACACATGACTAACGTACGTGAGTAATCGTCTTTGCTGGGCCTCGTAGTCGAGGATCCCCTCGCCATTCCATCGTCAATACAGTTGGGAAGCGAAGCTGTGCCAACGTAAGGGTGACAAAGTATTACAAAATACGGATCGAAGTTATAAGGGATGAATGTAAACTTAAGGTGTGTTAAATAAGTTGTAGGAGAGCACTCTGAGATGGTTTGGGCACGTGGAACAAATGAATGAAGAAATACTAACAATACAAACGGCGCGTATATAAATGTAAATTGTGGTAAAGGAAGATCAAGGAAAGTATGGTTAGATTAAGAATATTATATTTCTAAATAAGAAAATATAAAAAGTCAGAAAAACTGCAGGAGTTTAGTAAGAAAGTGTATGGATATCCAAGAGGCCAATGTTTTGTGTCGCGTTAAGAAACTGGAGCGCTCTCTCCTCTCTGAATACTCCGACAGCATAACGGCGTGACGGTATGTACGTATGTATAACAGTTCTTACTCACGTAGGTGAGGTGCATGGCCGCGCGGTAACGCACTGGACTTTCGTGCGGAAGGTCGTCGGTTCGAACCCCGCGCTGTTCTTCTCCCCTCGAATGACGCAGGCATTTTTTTCCGCCTAGTATTCGGGAGTATAAGGATACCTATGACTTCGAACATATATATATATATATATATATATATATATATATATATATATATATATATATATATATATATATATATATATATATATATATATATATATATATATATATATATATATATATATATATATATATATATATATATATATATATATATATATATATATATATATATATATATATATATATATATATATATATATATATATATATATATATATATATATATATATATATATATATATATATATATATATATATATATATATATATATATATATATATATATATATATATATATATATATATATATATATATATATATATATATATATATATATATATATATATATATATATATATATATATATATATATATATTTATTCTTTCAAAAGAAAAGGAGAAAAAAAAAACATGCCGGTGTACTCCGATCGTCTCACTTCAGGTGTACCGTCGAATCCAGTACACCAGTGTGGATAGTGAGTTTGCTGGTGTGCAAGAGCTCACTCATTTAAAGAGGAAAAAAAAAAGAAATATTCAACATTTTCCCGCGTCCATGTTTCACTCCGATACATCAAATCTATTATTAAAATACTGTTGTGGATTATCATCTCAGCCAATTTCGATACTGTCCGGTTCGAGTACTATACATATCATGGGCTCAATACTAAAACTAGGTGACTCGAAATTTGGCGGTTTTGAGTTATTTACATCAATGGATTGCTCATCAAAGGGGCTTTCCAATGCTATAAATACGCAGATATCTTAAAATATTATTTCTCAACTGAGTTATTTAGCATTTTCATAATTAGACAAGTCGTAAACGTGGAAACAAAATAATGCTTAGTGTAGATATCTGAAGTTCATATAACTTACATCTTACGATATATTGAAACCTCCTTTATTAGTTTCATACAAAATATTAGTGCGATACCTCATCATTAAAGAGGAGTTACCAGACAAAAGGACCTCGAAACTATGAACGCCATTTTCTCAGAATGGAGAATTTTGAGTTACCTAGTTATAGTATTGAGCCCACGATATGTTTTAGTACCCCAATGACATTGTTTTCTATCACTACACGCCGTTCGATATTTCTCGTCCTTTTGATAACACCTGAGAAAATACTACCTTAATACTAACATTTTTCAACTTCCCCTAATCTTTCATTGCTCACCCGTATAAAGCATTTGCTTTTCATTTCATACTTTTCTATCACCATGACTGCATTCATCAAGTCTTTCTATTTACATCTCTCAAACAATTTACTTCTTAGATTCTATAACTCATCCTAATTTGTCACTAATACTACCGTTTCATCGGCATACAGCAATTCTCACACACTCACATTCGACATTTATATACTATTCATATACCTCTATAGTTTTTTCACAAATGAATCTACATAAATATTTAAAAAAAACAGGGTGACATGACACATTCTTCCTTTACCCCTTTTTTACTTTACAGCACTCTGAGATGATTTTAGCATGTAGGACGAATAAATGAAGAAACATTAACAAAATAAATGTACATAAAAAATGTGAGTGGAAAGCGTGGTAGAGGAAGACGAAAGAAAGTATTGTGTCAAATTAATATTATTTTGAAAGAAGAAAATGTATAAAAGTCAGAGTTGTATGGGAAGGTGTATGGATATAGAATTGACAAAGAATATGTGTCGAGATATGAATGTCTGGTCCTCTCTGTTTACCCGGATAGAGAGACAGCGAGATGGTATATATGGACCATACAAAAATGTTTTTTAACCTGATTAAAAACACTTTCTACGTAACGTTCTCTTTTCTATTTACATTATTTTTTTTGCCGAGTTCAAGTTTCGATTTTATATATAACGTAAAAGAGTAGCTTAAAGTGAAATTACAAGGAGTACCAGGCTGTGAACCGACCTGGATGGGGACGTTTTATAGCATTCCTAATGAAATGCATTTAGTAAATTTACAGAAAATTAAACAAAAAACACTGCACTGTAAAGTTTTGTGAAATAATAAATCATGTGTCTTAGTTGTTAAAGGTGTATTCCAGCCTAGGAGTAGTAGGTTCAATTCCTGGTGGTATTTTTTTAAATGGATATTTTTCTAGTTTTTTATTGAATGTGTTTTTTATAGAAAGTTCTGGTTAGTTGGGAGAGTTTAGTATATGCCAATAAACACGTCAGTTTGTACTGTATAAAACGAGCACCACATATTAAAATATAAATTCCTACTTAAAAAAATTAAAACGATATAATAAATCCAAATTATTTTACATTTATTTTTTATTCAAACAGTCGATGGCAACCCTTAATCGTTTTGAGTTATCAGTTGTAAACAGGGGTGGCACGAATTTATTTAGCGTTTATTTATCTGTTTTGTACGGAAACGATATCTTTCGGCAACAAACCACAGCGATAAGAAAGGGTTGAAATTTTAAATTTACTTTCAAAAATTTTCATGGGGTTGATTATTAATTTGTTCGCGATTTTACATTTAACGTCTGTATTATTGTGATTAAAACTTGGCTAAAAAATTAACTAAGGGATGTACATAATACATATTTTATTATTATTTAATTTTCCCCATTGTAAGTACACCTGGGCTTCGTATAACACGGTCATATGGTTCCACAAAAACGTTGTGTAATACAAATCCGTATTATACGAGGTTTGAAGTTCATACAAACATAGTTTTTGCGTTCCAAAAAATATCGAAGGTTGTTAATATCCTTTATTTTTTTTATTAAACTACCGACAAAATATACATTTACATATTTATTGAAAAAACTTTAATAACATACATATAATAGATCATTCATTCATCTTCGCTATCACTAACAATTCTACTTGTTCAAGATCGGTTGTGAGTTTTAATCATCGGAGGACTCGAGAGTATTTTTGGATTTAGCCTTTAAAAATTCTGTAATAAGCGATTGTCTCCCTTTGGCGTATAAATCTTTAAGTATTTCGTGATAAGAGGCCAACATATTTTGTAATTCCTTCTTGAGTTTCAAACTTCTTTCCATTATGGGATCATTTTCTATAAAAACATGTTCTAATGTATCAGCCAATCCAATCTCAAGCCGTCATTTATTGTTTTTAATGTGAAACATGCGGCTACTTCGCTGCAACTGCTTTCTGGGTCATTAATTATGGTAGGTTCATCCAACATTTCGACTAATTCTTCTTCGTTCAATGTTCAACCCTCCACTATTTCTTCGATATCTTGAATATCAAAATCATCAAATCCTTCTCCACCAATACCACGACAAATGTTGATTGTCTTTTGGTATTCCTCTTCTATTGGTGGTACAAAATTTTCTCCAGGGACTACTTCTGGCCACAGCTTTTTCCAGCAAGCGAGTCAAATAAGAATCATGGGAGCCAAATAAGCATATTGCCTTTGGACAAAAGAGGTTTTAACTCTAGGGATGGTGAACATTTAATTAGTTCCCATGCGTGTCATGTGTCTCTGCTGAGTCTGCATCTTCCCTTCCTCTCGATGGTAGTGCCAGATAATGAATTTGAGATGCAAATTGGCTATGTTCAGGACCTGATACTCTCTGAAAAGCTCATTTTACCATTTCGTTAAAAAAAAATGGACCAATAATATACAAAACTTGACTGATACCGCACACCATAGAGTGACTCGCTCTTGATGTAGTTTTTTTTGCTGGAATTTAAGAGTTTTTTTCATATCCCAAATTTTGTAGTTTTGCTTGTAAACATTGCTTTCAACATCGAAATGAGTCTCGTCCAACATAAGCATGTAATTAATGAAATTTAAATCTTTCTCCGCAAATTATAAAAAAATCATCGAAATTGTAGGTGAATTGGCAGGACCCTTGGATTTAGACTGTGTGCCAGTAGACTTTTTTACGGAAATAAATTTTAATACCTGTGAAATATACGAGACACACTTTTTTGACAGACGTCATCGTTCAATACCAAAATTTTCTCCAGGGACTACTTCTGGCCACAGCTTTTTCCAGCAAGTATTTAAAGTGGACTTTTTATTTCTTTAACGGATGCAGAAACCATATCGACACAATTTCGAATATAACTTTTTTCCCCAAGCTTGTATAACTGTTAAATTCTCATCTTGATCGATATCATCTCATATTTTTTCAAATGATCGACGAATATAATACGCTTTAAATGTTGAAACTATTCTTTGGTCCAAGAGCTGTAATATAGACGTAGTGTTTGGTGGTAAAAATAATATTTCAACATTGGGATGTTTTAAATCGAGCGAATGTACTGGTGCATTGTTCAGTATCAATAATATTTCAAAATCAAGATTCTTTTTCCTCATATAAGTTTCTGCATCAGGTATAAAACATTTGTGAAACCAATCTTTAAAAATAATAACTGTGGTCCAAGCCTTTTTATTTGCTCTCCAATAAATAGACAAATTGCTTTTGTCATATCATTTCAGTGCTTGGGGGTTTAAATACCGATTAATAAGTAAAGGCTTCATTATGAAATCTCCGGAAGAATTAGAACATAAGAGTAAAGCTATTCTTTCTTTCGCCACCTTGAATCCCTTTCGCCACCTTGAATCCCTTTCGCCACCTTGAATCCCTTTCGCCACCTTGAATCCCTTTCGCCACCTTGAATCCCTTTTTCGCTTTTTGATATGTAGGTTCTATGAGGCATATTTTTCCAGTACAATCCTGTTTCATCCGCATTGAATATCTGGTCTGGTGTGTAGACCTTATTTTTAATAATTTCGGCGAATTCTGAAGTAAATTTTTTGGCAGATTCTACGTCAAACGACGCAATTTCTCCTCGAATTTTTATATTATGTAGTGAGAATCGCTTCTTCATATTTTCAAACCATCATCTACTAGCAGCAAAATCGTGAGATGATTGTTGATCTTCAGATAACGATTGTTCAATTTCTTTTTAAATTGTCATAAATTTTTAGTGCTCTTTTTTGAATAATATTTCTGTCTATAGGTATGTTTTTTGTCATTGCGGTCTTCTATCCTTATCATAAGAGCCCTTTCCATCTTTTCTATTATTACTGAGCGTGCACGCGCAGTATTTTTCTTACTGATAGACGATCCAGCCAAAACTGTGGATCTATGGGTGTACCAAATCAAATGTGTTAATTCATTTTTAATATTTTTTTGAAGCCGTGTTATATAAAGCGTGTTGTACAAAAATATGCCACAATTCATCAACCGTGTTATATCAAAACCGTGTTGTATAAACCCGTGTTATACGAGGCCTAAGTGTATTTCCAGTTTTAGCGTTTTTTTTTAATAAGCAATCCACCCAAACTAGGATGATTTGTGCAACCAAACTAAAGTCATTATGAAATTATGAATAATAAAACTGATTAAAAAAAATACATTCCTAGATAATTCAAAGTTTCGATTGATTAAGCTTCAAAAATGTAACAATCGATCTATTAATGGAAAAGTTCCTCGAAGAAAGAAGAAACGTAACATTCATTGGACGCTGCAAAGTTATGGCTTTTAGTAAATATGTTATGTCTCGCAAAGAACAACCGAAAAATACATGGTTTATAGTTTCATCATCCTGACAACACTCACAGCCGGGATTTTCCGCAATACCCATTCTGTAAGGTTGACTAGCCACCATGCAGTGAGTTTTAGCGTTAATACTGTGGACATTCACGTCTATTAAAAAATGATAAAAAATTGAAACACGGTTTGTTTATTCACTTGAAATTATATATTTAACCATAATTCAAGATTGTTTTTTTATAAACTACTGTTCTTTTGAATAAACTACAGTTCTATTAGATTTACCATAATCAAGATACAGCATTATATAGACAGGTACATGTATCTAATATAATTGTAATCTATAAAAAAAACAGTAGTTTATAAAGAACAATGATGAATTAGCCATATTTCTTTTGGGGAAGGTAGAGAGGACACGCATATATGAGTATACATATCATTCTATCTACAATTTTTGCCTTTAGTAGTATAAAGTCTTTTAGAATGTTATACCGCGTGGTTTGGAATGTTGTACCGCGTAGATTGGAATGTTGTACCACATGGTTTGGAATATTGTACCACGTGATTTGGAATATTGTGCCGCGTGGTTTGATTTGAAAACGATGCAGTTTTCATACTCAAGGATTGTTTGTATTTAATTTCACCACTATACAACAAACCCTGAAAATAAAAACTGCAACGCTTTTAAAACGTTGACTTCATAAGTCAAATTATGCGGTACAACACTCCAAAAGTCCTCACATTATACGATGAACCACAAAAGCCTCAAAACAACTTTTGTCTTTATAACATCTACACATCTTAACATATATGCAAAATTTAAGTAAAAGTAAAAGTATAAACAAACAGGATTACAGTTTATTCTATTTAAACATTACTATGTACACAAACGTACGGCATACGCACTTCAACTATCGTCCAAATACTGCTAACCCGTATCACGTACGTATCGGTAAATAAAATCGTTCATGAAAATATCCAAAATTGTATCTTTAAATTTTATGAAAGTCTGAAAAGTTTCTGTATTATCAAACATTTGGAAATAATAACCACCAACAATTTAAAATATTCCATAACAAAGGATTAAAATAATTTATGTTTATATGGATTTACTACTGAAACTTTGTAATGACTTTTGTAAGCTGGAATCTTTTTAAAAGCTGGAACTGATGTCCTCGTGGCCGGAGTCGCCCTCTATTGTGGGAGTGAGAGTGTAACTCGACCGAAGGGATGTTATGAGATGAGCCCAGAACTTTTGATAGCTTCAATCTTAAATGTATTTTCTTCGCCATTATCTTGAGACGTATATGCCATTTGAGAATATGTTTATATGCTCGTATGTACATACTATGTTGCCTATATTTATTTATTCTTTGTAAGCTGTATGTTAATTCATATCGTTGTAAAAAGCTCATATGAAGACGTAAAACAAAAGCTTTTCTACTGTATTTGAATAGTGTATTGTTTAAATAAATAAAACAGAATCGTTTTGATATTTCACAATCAATCGTAAAGCAGCAGAACAATTATGGAGATCTTCTTCTTCTTTCTGGAATAAGGCTATTACGTATTCTTTTGAGGACAATATTCAAATACCAGATACATTTCCCTTCCTTTAAAAATACTTAGCGGTCCCTAATATTTAAATTTGTGCCGTATTTATACAGACTTGATAATCTGAATAGCAGGGCTGGAATTCAATACCGAATGTTCTATAAATTTATGAAATTGAATAAATTAAAATTAAAAAATTACAGAAGGGTAATTTTATAATTAGTTATTTGAAATATGTACTCACTTTCTTATTAAAACTGCACTACTGAAAAACTACTTGTTTCTTTCATAAAAAAACGACACATCCCTGAAAGCAAGGGGTGATTTTTGTAATAATACGGTTTTTGGCTATTTGGATAATCCTGAAACTGTGAACAATATTCCATTACATTTCAAATCTTTTTCTTAATGGACTTAAGTAGATAACAGTGTATTTTTTGTAATTTTAAAGTTTTTTTTTTGTAATTGGCTAAGTCAAACACTGTTTATTCCATTTTATATAACGGTATAACCCCACCGGTTTCAAGGTTTTCACCTTACCATCGGAAGGCACAAACAAGACTATTTGTGACCTCCGATGGTAAGATGAAAGGAAATTAATTAAAATGTAAATTTGTTTGCGTTTGACTAAATTAATTACCATGTAAATTTTCAGTGTTAATGCCTTAACTATAATTAATATATTTATTTAGTAATTTCAAACGTCATAAAATTTTTGCGTAACACAGGGTAAGAGATGAATGTTGTTACAAGAATATATTTAAATAACCTATTTATTATTGTAATTTCAAAAAAAAATTTATTTTACTAAATTTGTACACTTTTTAAAAATATAAAAGGTTTAAATGCCCCCCATCCTCATTGACGTAAAGCGTTCCTCGAACTTAAAACAATGTTCATCAGAGTTGCTAACATAGCTTGGGTGTATGGCTTCGATAACGGCCCTGATTGATGCCTTCAGCTCGTTCGTGTTGCATGGCTTGATTTTATGTACCGTTAATTTGCAATGACTCATAAATAAAAATCCGGAGCAGTGAGATCTGGTGACCTTGGAGGCAAACGATGCATAGTGTTCTGTGAAAATACGTTTTAGCCAAATTTCCTACACAAATCGTCCATTAAAAGTCTTGTAAACTAGCAGGAGACCCCGTATTGTTAAAACCACACGGTTTTTATGCAATCCTTCGTCAACGCAACTTAGCAAAGAAAAAATACTCCAACATCTCTAAATAACCATTTTACCATTTCGTTAACAAAAATGGACCAATAATATATAAAACTTGACTGATACCGCACACCATAGAGTGACTCGCTCTTGATGTAGTTTTTGTTAATTTCTGGAGGGATCATGTGGACCGCATGGAGGATATAAGATTGGCAAGAATCGCTAAGACTAAAAACCCTAACAGCAGGAGATTACCAGGAAGGCCGCCTAAAAGGTGGAAGGACAGCTGGACGTCACCATCCCAGGACAGCCCACCGATACTAACAGGTCATATGACCTAAACCAAGGGGAAGAAGAAGAAGTAGCAATTTAGATTAATGTTTTGAGTCAGATTCATGCCTGAAAAATAATGTTTGATGCAGCCTTTTATCTGTAAGTGACCTGATTGATTATCGCCAGAGTATTCCATATGGATGTATGGAATGTGAGATGGATTGGCGTAAGTTTTCTTATTTCTGTAATGACAGCAGTTGGTCGGTTACGAAATTTTCTTCCACTCTTTAATGAGAGTTTCTTCAGTTGAGTGTTTTATGATAAGGTGTAATCGTGTTTTCTAAGATTGAATATGGAATGAACACAAATATTTTGTAATTGTTGAAGATTACTAAGCTGTGGCTTCTTCTACAAAATTCAAACGAGATTTCATTAATTTATTTTACATTTGATATACGTTTAACCTAAATTACATTAAATAAAAATATTAAAAAAAAAATACTATAGCCTTAATATAACAAAATAAAAACAGGAACAATGCTACTGATACTTTCCTTAAGTATGTTTTTTTTTGTTTATAGTTAAGGCATTAACGTTGTTGAGGTTTAAAGACATTGTAATTTATTTTTATCAAACATTGTTTATTTTTGTGGAATTAGTAAAGTGGACGTAAAAAAGTGGAATAAACAGTGTTTGATAAAAATAAATTACAATTTCCTTAAGTCGTTTAATTATGCCTACAAAGCTTAAGTAGGAGTCCAATTCTCAATTTATCCACCGAGATATGGAAGACATCAATATCGGAAGATTCATACAACAAGGTTGTACGAAAATTCTATTTCTTGTCAAACAACTGATGCCGAGCTTGCCCTCTATTAATTGGGGTGTATCTCGACTGGGAGATGTTAACATATGAGATGAGCTCACTTTTTGACAGCTTCTCTTTTAAATGTTTTTTCTTCGACATTATCTTGAAATATGCATGTAATTTCAGGATATACGAGTATGTATTTACTCGTATATATCTTACTATGTTACTATCAATAAACCTATATGTATTTATTTGTTTGTGGCACATTTAGTCGCCCACTCGGAACACTGTGGGCGTTCATACATACGGTCAATGACCGATGAAGTGACCTTTGCATTCCTCGACAAATTTAAATAAACAAGTCCGAAGTTCACACGCCGGCCATTCAACCCATAGCCCGGAGCGGACCGCATTCCATACTGGAGCGAGAACGCACCACGCTGTCTCGCCAGTTCCGTAAATAAATTGTCACCTACATACGACATTAACCGTTTTGCTAATGCAGAAACGAGACGAAGGATATCTTGCTCGCATTCCCGCACACACGCGGAAATAGTATAAATACCTACGTTTACTGATAAAAATTCTTCTTCCGCATTGCGATCCAAAACGTGTTTTATTTATCAACAAATCATCATCATCTCTTCCCTTAAGGACTATCGCCTAAATGTTAATTGCTAAGTTCGTGAATATGGAACGGAACACAATCTGATTTCACAATGGGGTAAATAATTCTCCCGCAAATTTAACAAAAATTTGTACAATAAACAAAAGGTTTGCTATTTTTCCTGTAAGAAATTTGTACATTTACGAACAGATAAGTGAACCTCTTCTAACGCTTAAGGAATAACACACAGCATACCCATTAAAATAAATGCCTACATAGTCAATCATTAGATAAAGCAGTATGTTTTAGACATATAAGTGAATCCGTCCCTGTGCAGCGGAAGCCACAAAGGCCTCCAGTGGAGCGGTCGGCTATACTCTCTCGCTAAGTCGCCCCACCAGGTGCGGACCGGGGAGTTGGCTCAATTTGTTGTTGCTTGTTGTTTGTTGGCGGGCCGCAGCGGGAATATCAAATTTGATGATCCTTACTGTTGAACTTGGATTATTATTGAAAGGCTTATGCGCCAATTACGATTGAATGTTTTAATATATATAAAAAAATGAATTAAATAAGAATTGAACAAATTCTCTTATGGATAAAAATAATTAACTTATTATTAGTAAAACAACACGGTATTTATTTCATTAATAACAACTGAAGTAAAACACAAAACAGAATAATGCATTTTGGATAATTTTTATTTTATTAGGTTTTAGCTGTAAACAGTATAACCTGTCAAATTTATTCAAAACAGCCCAGAAGGATTTTAAAGACACTTGGAATAAAACTGATATCCTTGGAACCCGTAACCTCCGGGCTGGAAGACAAATATCTTATCAATTAGGCCACGCAGGTATATTTACAGATTGGGCCAAAAGTGACTAAGGGGTTTCAATATTTCAGCTGAAACCACCGGTTATCTGGTGGCCTTAGCTGCTGCACCAACTGGATTTTACACAAAAATAGGTTAAAGGTTTGCAGAATACGCCGGATTGACGTCTGAGATACTCCGATTTCGTTCCTAACTGAGTGCGGTCTGCTTGTTCGATAAAGGTCGCTTACTGAACCCTGTTCCTTAAAACGACCAACCAAACGTCTACCCATTGATTTGCTTGGAGAGTCTCTCACGCCGTTATTGCGACGATACGCTCGTTGAGTCACAATTATTGTCCCTTGGTTTTAATAGTAAAATTTCACAATTTGTGTTCGTTGTTTGGTCGTGAATGTTATCAAGGTTACACTCCAAGGTTATCTTTTTAGCACCTGTAAAGTTTTGGCTCATTCTGTATATACGTTACATAAAATCACGCCATTTCTCTGCCGAGGTAAACAATGATGACATAGCGCCCAACTTTCCTATCGCAGTACACATCCTTAGCATCTTCCATATTCATACAGCTTCTACGATTTATCTGACTTTTGCGTTTCCTTCATTCGAAATATCATTCAGTTGACCCAATTATACTTGAATTGATCTTCTACCGCACCTATCATCCTCTTTTGTATTATATATTTATTTCGTTAGTCTTTTTTCATTTGTTTGTTCGTTCTACATACCCAAGTAATTTCAAATTTCTCTTCTTCTTTTTAATCAAAACTTCAGTCTTACGTTCCCATTCATCTCTAATCACTTCATAAATTATCAACACATGGCTCTTTCTCGTGTATTGTCTTCATTGCATGCATATATCATTTATTACTTTCAATTTTTATTAACAACAAGTTTTACTCTCGCTGTGGACTATTATCGTAGCAGATTATGATGCTATCCGGTTCAAATATATACATATATTTTAGAGCCCTATTATCTTTGTAACGTATTGTATCACTACACGCCATTCGATATCCCTTATAAGTCTTCCACCATCTGAAGAAATACTACCCAAACATCATTTCTTAACTTGCTCCAATCAGTAAGTTTCATTTCGAAGAAAATCTTAATTTTAAATCCTACATCGCAGCAGGGGTCTAATATTTTTTTTTAAACTTCCTTTTCCGATCATCGTTATAATACATTCCCTCTTTATAACGATATAAAGCAAAAAGGGGGAAGTTGAGTCAAAAGTCTTCGTCGACACGGCTGTTTAGCAATTCAAATCCTTCAGCGGAGTACCAGGTCACCCTGCCTAACAGGAGGGAGGCGGGAGGAGCCGGGGAGAGGGTGAAACGGAGAATAAGGGTTGATTCATTCACCTCCACCATTCACTGCAGTTGCAACTCTTACGTCAAAATTGATTCCGTATACTTTTAACATCCTACTTGAGTAGATATTTGAGTTTACTCAATATAAAATATGTCTAGGGTTGATTCACGTGGTACCCAATTATTATTATGTCTCACATTTTATCAAATTGATGATAGTTTATGGCAGATGTTTTAAATAATTTATCAACAATATTTTTTTATGTCCTCAGTAAGATACAGACAAAAGCCTTGTTTACTAGGGACACAGTGAATGAAAGGCAACAAACCCAAATCCATGTAAATTGTCCACTTGAAATAACCTGTTTTTTAAATTATTTTTCATATTATGTGTACATACAGTTACTTTTCATGTAAATAAATAAACAAAATAAAGTTGGTTTAAATTTTATTCCATGTTTTTTTTTTCTAGAAAATATTTTACTGTCATGCAAAGTGATTTGAAGATTGTTTATAATTTACAAAATCACCAGGACTTTTTTTATTTATTTCGATCGACATGCTCTCCTTCGTGATCGAGCATGATTGTCAGCTTTCCTGTGAATGGAAGTCACCTTTGCGTGTATTGGTTTATTGTGTGCAATCTGTTATACATCAGTAAGAACACATTCTTGACGAATCCTTAGATGACAAACGAATAATGCTTTCAAGACTATTGGTAGGTTTAATTTGCTGCATCATTTTGTTAAGCAGTTTTGTACTAATCAAATAATTTCTTATTCTTTCATACATTGTCATCCCATGTATTATTTTCAGTGTGCGCATTTCTACAGAATTTATCCTAACCCTTCCAGTATTCCTCCATGTGCACTTTGCATTCCTATACAGATGGAGAAGAAAAACAAAGGGTTTGTTAACCGAATCATTGAATACGATATAAGTGTTTTCAAAGAATTTCAAATCAATTGTCAAATTAAATAAAAACCGTTCTCGTAGAAAGTAGGAGGGAGGGGGGGGGGCAGTAACGAACCAATAGGAACAAATTGACGGAAGAATATTTAAATTTAGAATGGCAATTTGATTATGGAATAAAGCGTTCGAATTTCAAATTTTATAGCTTGTTAAATTGTCGCAGTGTTGACATCGGCAATTTTTTTTTTCTTAAAATCAAACAGAAAATCGTTTCGCAAAGTTTGATTTTCCCTAAATTATTTTCCCTGCATAATATATTCTGAATAATATTGAATTGACGATTTTGTATAAAACGTTCACAAACGAGTGTATATTTCTTCTTTCGGAAAAGTGAATTTCGGAAACCATGTTTACTGATTTTGTTTTCAGTGCTGGTAATACTTTATTTTTTTCCCTTCATAACGAAATTCGTTTGAATATTTAAGTGATAGTTTAATGCCTCCATGTTATTGAAAAAAGTCAGAGCTACGAGTATGTAACAACATAGATAAAAAAGATGACTTAAAGAGCGATATGCTCTATTCAATTACTATAATAGCGCTTTATTCGCTTGCTCCTATTTATCCCGAAAGTACATGTATGTATAAATATACTCGTATATACTCCTAATATAGAAAGATAATTAAAAATTCACCAGAACTGCTCTTTCTGGATGATGGTATGTATTAAATGGATAGTGGAACGGCGTGTTGGTATGTATTATATGGATAGGAGAACGGCGTGCTGGTATTTATTATATGGATAGTAAAACGGCGTGTTGGTATGCATCATATGGATAGGAGAACGGCGTGTCCGTATGTATTATATGGATAGTGGGATAGCGTATTGGTATGTATTATATGGATAGGAGAACGGCTTATTTGTATGTATTATATGGATAGTAGGACGGCGTGTTGGTATGTATTATATGGATAGGAGAACGGCGTGTTGGTGTGTATTATATGGATAGTGGAACGGCGTGTCCGTATGAATTATATGGATAGTGGGATAGCGTGTTGGTATTTATTATATGGATAGGAGAACGGCTTATTTGTATGTATTATATGGATAGTAGGACGGCGTGTTGGTATGTATTATATGGATAGGAGAACGGCGTGTTCGTATGTATTATATGGATAGTGGAACGGTGTGTTGGCATGTGTTATATCGATAGGAGAACGGCGTGTTGGTATGTATTATATGGATAGGAGAACGGCGTATTCGTATGTATTATATGGATAGTAGAACGGCGTGTTGGCATTTATTATATGGATAGGAGAACGGCTTATTTGTATGTATTATATGGATAGTAAGACGGCGTGTTGGTATGTATTATATGGATAGTGAAACGGCGTGTTGGTGTGTATTATATGGATAGTGGAACGGCGTGTCCGTATGAATTATATGGATAGTGGGATAGCGTGTTGGTATTTATTATATGAATAGGAGAATGGCTTATTTGTATGTATTATATGGATAGTAGGACGGCGTGTTGGTATGTATTATATGGATAGGAGAACGGCGTGTTCGTATGTATTATATGGATAGTGGAACGGTGTGTTGGTATGTGTTATATCGATAGGAGAACGGCGTGTTGGTATGTATTATATGGATAGGAGAACGGCGTATTCGTATGTATTATATGGATAGTAGAACGGCGTGTTGGCATTTATTATATGGATAGAAGAACGGCTTGTTGGTATGTATTATATGGATAGGAGAACAAAGTGTTAGTATGTTTTATATGAATAGAAGAACGGCGTGTTCGTATGTATTATATTGATAGTGGCACGGCGTATTGGTATGTATTATATAGATTGGAGAACGGCTTGTTCGTATGTATAATATTATTTGGATAGTGGAACGGAGTGTAGGTATGTATCATATGGATAAGAGAACGGCGTGTTGGTATGTATTATATGGATAGGAGAACAGCGTGTAATATCATTAACTGTCCCGCGGCCTCCTCTTATCTCGCCAAAAAATTTCAGCGTCCTTCCGATCATGGACGAGCGCTACGTACAAACAGAGATTGTTTATTGGCCTTTCCAGTTCACCGCTCCTCTATTTTTTACGTCGTCCTTTACTGTCCATGCAATGAGGCTCTGGAATCAGTTACAAACCAATGTTAGACTCGCTTTGTCCTTGGCAGGCTTTAAGAAGCGATTGAAAAACTCTTAATTTCTAGTCAGTAATATAACGTGTTTCATTCCTGATTTTTTTCCTTTTCTCTCCACCATCGCTTCTTTTTCGTTTGATGGATGATATCTCACTTTACATGAAAAGGAATGTTCGGGTGATTTTCCGTCTTTGTGGGAATATGCTCACGTATGTGTACATGGATTTCGTGGGGATGGATAGTCATTTGAATGTTTTTGCGACTATGTAACTTGATTCATTTACTTTTGTCTGGTTGGCTGGAAGAGATTACCACCTCCCGATAAGCCTACTAGATTGTATTTGTAAGAAAATTGATAAATAAATATCACTTTTATGAATTTAATTTCTTATTTTAATGTATCCAGATTTTTAAATGCCAAAAGTAATTATGAATTTACGAGTACGTTTAGAATCTACCCTTCATTTAATAAAATATACTTTCTTTTCATACAGATTATTTTAAAGATATTTTTGTTTATATAAAAGCTTTATTCAATCTGTTGAGAAAAAGGAACAACATGCGTTGAATTGTATAAATGTTTTATGTAAATAAACAGTGAAATCTCGATCGATCATTTCTCGAATAATCGTTCTCCTGTATCATTTATTTCGTCTAGTCACTAATGAATTCCATATAAAACACGCAAAAATAGATCGAATCGATAGTTCTTCTTTGCTTCTTTTTACCGCATTAATAATTTATAATATGGTTGTTTATTCGACTTTTTTTACTCAAAAGATCGTTTGACAAAAAAATCAAAAGCATGTTTCGAAGCAAAATGCAAATATTTAATTAAAAACAGCACTAGTAAACAATGGTTGGAATTTTTGGAATCAAAACTTGGTGTCTGATCTGCAAAGACGATGTGTTAGCTGAAGATCGTGATTTCTTCACAATAAGCTAAAACATGCTATCCCTTTCGATCACCATTGCCTTTTATCGTCATTACATCTATAAATCTTTATTCGTGATACGGGTATGTTGAAGAGCGTGGCTACGAGTATAATCCACCATTGTCTTGGGCTCCGGAAATCTAGCCTTTAGGTTAAGAATTACTGAAGTAAGTAAGTAACTCAACCATCGTTGTGTTGGAAACAGTAATTCAAGTAGACTGCCAACAATACTTTTGACGTTCCGTTGCCTGTTTTCTAATCCAGAGGCTGCAGGTTCAATTCCCGCTGGAATCTGATTTAAAAAAAAAAGAAAAAGATTGTCAGTTGGGTTTTCATCTTTCATAAACACATTTTTTTATTATTTAATTCACCTGGCGTGTTTATTGCCATGTGGCAATCTCTTCCAACCAACCAGAAATATGTTTTAATGGGCCCTAAGTGAAAACCAGACTGGAATTCCATTTAAAATTCTGGATTCCAACGGGGATCGAACCCGCAACCTCCGGATCGGCAGACAAGCACCTTACCACCAGGCCACGGAGGCTATCTTTCTACTTGTACTGTATTATTAAGAAAGTATTAAGTATGATTCGTTTTGTAATAGCTGCGAGAAGTGATTTTTTTAGTAATAATGGGCTCGAGTCACGAGCCAAGAGCGCCCTTGAGTAGAGTTTGCTCTTTAAGCGGTGCTATATAAAATTGTACTGTGAATGAATGAATAAACTCGTTTAGGGTCGAACGAGTATTGTTACCAGACAAATTACTCAATCAGACTGGAACCGTTATTTTTGGTACCATTGGAAATCGAAACTCAAACCCCCGGGTGGAAGACACATGGGTATACAAAGATAGACAAAGTTAATTAATATTAAATATTTTGTTTAAACTGAGATTGACATTTGTTAAGATATAGAAAAAAAACTATCTAAATAAAAAAAAATCTAAAAATTTTCCGTATAGCAGAACAGCCCCAAGGATGTTACCATCCCTTATCCTTCTTCCCAAGACCCTCCTTTGCCAATACCGTATTCATTTGCAGGTGTTAGTCCGGGTTAGCGGGGATGATCAGATATGTAAACCACGTCTATAGCGGCGTTCTGGGTGCCTTCGAGATGTTAATCGGGGTACTTTGTGGAATGCGGGAGAAAGAATTTAATTTAAGATTCTCTTCCGAAATGTTGGTATTTATTATAAATCTTCAAATAATATAAAATTGCTTGTATTTACATCCGTGTATAACAAAGGTGTTGTTATAGATAAGTTTTAATAGTTATTATTTTATAACGAATATCATTAATATATCTTTGTTTAGTATGTTTTCAGATGATGGAAGAGTTAAAACGGATATCAAACGGCGTGCAGCGATAGAAAACAAAGCAAATGCACCAGACATCATCAAAATCAGCTGAGATTATAGGCCACAAAAGTTTTTTGGTGCCTATTTTGATGTATGGGGGTGAAATGTGGACGTGAAAATATATTTATATGAGCCGAAATGGTGTAGAAATGTGTGCATCGAGAATAATACAATATATGACAGAATACGGAATAAAGTAATAAAGAATGAATGTGAACTAAAGATTGATGTGTTAAGTAAGATGAAGAAGAGCACGTTGAGATGGTTTGGACATGTGAAGTAAATAAATATAGAATAAAACAGATGTATATATAGCAGATGTGAGTAGAAGGCGTGTGACAGGAGGACCAAGGAAAGCATGCTCGGATAAAATAAGTAATATTTTGAAACAAGGAAACGTCGTCTTCCGTCATAGCAATTTGGCCTTGCAGTCGATGTCGCTGATTTGCTTGGACTTACTAAGGATTCAAATTCGATGGAGAAATAATTTGCTTTTGTACCTGGCGAGCAGCATTTCGCAAGTGGTTTTTCGGTTTTCCTGCTGTCTTTCATTCAGTTCATGTGGAACCTATTTTCCCACATTCTGGACCTTTCCCATGGCTTTCAAACGTATGGAGACGGCTTTTCGTGTCACATTTAATTGATCCGCGAGTTGTTGTTGCGTTTAAGCGTCATCATCATCCAACAATGCTAGTAATTCGGCGTCTTCAAACTTTCTCGGTGGTCTTCCACGTTCTTCATTTCTCACCTCAAAATCGCCACTTAAAATTTTTTTAAACCACTCAAAGTACTGTATTTTACAAATAACATGCTCACCGTAAGCTTCGACAAGCATTAAATGCGATTCTGCAGCAGTTTTCTTCAAATGGTAACAGAAAATCAATGCTGTCCGCAAATCGTAGTTTTCAGGCACAAAAACAGACAAATATTTTTTACATAATGTGGAAGACTGAAGTTTCAGAAACTCGTAGTTATGTTAATAAATTAAAAAATGGTGAATATAAATAAAAATCCGATTTTTCTATCGATGTAAAGCTATTTGATATACTGGTATGAAAGAGTGATCGATATTTTTGTGAGTTGTAAAGAGCGTCAATTAAGTATACCTATATATTAAAAAAGCCTCAGCTGTTACTGCACGTGGATACAAAACATAGTTGGTAAGGCATCTGTTTTCTGATCTCGTGGTTGCGGATTCGATTCCCACTAGTAACCGGTTTGTTAAAAAGGTTCCAGTCAGGTTTCTTTGACATATTTTTTGTATTAAAATGTTTGGAGAGATTGGTTGTTGTGTTTAAAATACAATGTAGCCTTGAGATTTATACATTTTTTAAAATTTAATTTATTTGAATAAACTGTTTTGAGACCTATGGTTTCACAATTTAAGAAAATTACAAGTATACAAAAAAAAAAAGATTAGATGTTTCAACAAACCACAACGATATATTTACGGAAATTTTAGTCATGAAAAATAGTTTCCAAAACCAATTTATATTGATTGAATGAGAGTTTAAATGGGTCTGTCACGTGTCCATACTGATTGCGCATCCTGTGAAATACAACGATTAATAAATCGAAGGAATAGTTGACTTCTCGAAGACTAGAATACACTAAATTATACTGTTGTATGGATCTGGAGGGAGTTCTCAAATATAATAATTTAACAAGGACAAATACCACAAGAGAGGATAAAAGAAATCCAGAGTATTACTTAACTATTATATATCATATTATACGTACAATATTATAACATATCACCAAAATGAACATTTCTTTGAAAATAAACCACACTATTCAAAGTAACCCCGTTTGACAGCATGTTTGAAAATAATATGCAGTTACTTATGAAAAGACGTGATCAGGGCGGGTATTACGTGACGTCGTGCCCGGCCGGGGGTTCATCTTATTCATGTTACGCCACTGCGCGCCGCACGATGGACAGAAAATGATATTCTAGACTTTATAGACATCATTTTCTTCTCTGTCGTTCTTCATTACTGAAGATCGTGATTTATGAAATATTGGTGCTACAGGCTGCAACGATATGTCTCAACTTCTTCCAATTACTATCCGTTTGTACGGATAAAACAATCTATGATTTTTAATATTTTTTTTTCTATTTCATCATGTAAAATTTAAATTTCTTCACAAAGTATACCCAAAAAGTTGTAATGTACAATGAAAAAGTCCATAGTCAAAAATTGACTTGACCTGAAAATTGACTTGTCCTGAAAAAAAACTTTACCTGAAAAAATTTCAAAATGTCAAAATACTTAACATGCTACTGAAAAGTTTCAATTCTTACACGAATTGCCAAAAAAATGTTAAAGCACCGTAGATTATACGGACTTTTCTGTCATCTTTATGTTTTATATGTAAAGAAAGAATGTAAATATTATTGAAGCCAAAAAAAGTATGAAAATTAAAGCTTTCGGATATAAAATTATTATTGCTTGAACTCCTTGAATTGGATATGTCTTTGAATAAACTGAAATTGAATCCTTCGAAGATAAAACTCATGTGGATTGCTTTTCAGCGTCGTAAAAATCTGATAAGCAATGAACCAGCTATTATTCTGGACAAATTTGTTATTGCAAAAAGGTCAATTAGTGATTAAGGTTTAAATTTCAATAGTTTTTTTTTATCTATGGAAACACAAATATGAATGGTTGACGTTTGACTTTCTTTCCTCTAGACAAATATTTTACGATCTCTTTTGGGTGAGCAGTTAGTTCTGCGTTTTAATAAATATGATGATTATTTCTCGCATTGACTACTGCAAAAGTTTGTATTCGGACTAACCTATGACACAACTTAATAAATAACAATCAATTTAAAATGCAGTTACATGTCTCATTTTGGGTGGTATGAAGAAGTGTCTTGTAACTTCGAAACTTAAAATACTTGAAGGGTTGAATAAAGAGGAGGGAGTTTAACATAAGGTTAAGTTATGGTTTTAAAGATTATCGATAATAAGGTTTCTCGATATTTCTAGGTTTGTTTTAAACCGCAAGTATTTGTCTTTCGAACGTTTCCCTTTCATACATCAAAGTTGGCACTAGACTCCTGTTGCGTACTACCACCATAGCAGATTATGATACTAACTGGTTAGAGTATAAATATTTTAGTGCAGTATTGACATTGTTTGTTATAGCTACACGTCGTCGATATCTCTCGTAACTCTTCTATAATCTGAGAAAATATTATCCATAAAGGTTTGTGTGAGTGTGGTGTTTTTTATTGTTTTATATTTGTATTCTTGTTTTTTTTATTTTTATGATTGTGTGCGGTACATTGTGAGGTGAATGTTTTTGGTCTGTCTGTCTGAGTGATGAAGTGTGAGGAGTTTGATTTCACGTGATGTATACATGTGTAATTGAGTGTCACTGTTCGTCAGGTTATGAGAATGTGCAACGGGGTTTTATATAATCAAAAATCGGAAAGAAGTATCGACTTATTTTTTTACTGCTATATGTCCTCAGTGAGATACAGGCAAAAACCTAGTTTACAGGGGACACGACAAATGAAAGGCAACAAACCCAGATCCATTAAAATTGTGTGATCAAATTAAATTACCTGTTGTTTTTTTTCACAAATGATGTATATTTCTTGTAATGTGTAAAATAAATAAATATTGCTGAATTTCCTCAATGTACTTACCAATATTTCATTAATCACCCATATATAACATCTCCTTTTTTCTTTACACATTTTTCTATCATTATGACTTTGAATTTCGTAGCATTCATTCACATCTCTCATAATATTTACTTTTTTAAACTCAGCAATAACTAAATAAATAAAAAATCTGAGTGGACAATTTTTTTAATCTAAGAAAATAATTATTCTTATGGACTATTTTCTTATTTCTTATATCTGGGTAATTTTCTACCCGTTGTGCGCCGAGACCCCCAAATACGTCAAAGCACCTGCCCACTCCCCTGTTAGTCTCCTGCCTACACTGAATACGGATGGGAATTTACGGTATCCTGCTGGGAAAATTATTATGTCCTGGATTTTAATGTTATATCAGTACCATTTTAATAAAAAAAATAATATGTAAACCATAATATTTGTGCGCGAGAAGAACGTGTCAAAGTGGTTCAGACATATGAAACAGATGTCTGAAAAAAATACTAAATAAACAAATCTACAATGCGAGTGTGAATAGTATTATTATTTATTAATTGATTTGGTTTTTATATTGTGGAACTCTACTTTAAAACATAATGATTAAACACATAAGAGAAAAATCATCACAATAAACTTAAATTAATATATTGTTTATAGTTAAGGCATTAACATTGTGGAGGTTTAAAGACATTGTAATTTATTTTATCAAACACTGTTTATTTCACTTTTTTGTAACGGTATAACACTACCGGTTTCAAAGCTTTCACCTCATCTTCAGCGGAGCACAAACAAGACTGTGTTCCCCCAATTTGTGCTCCCCTGATGATGAGGTGAAAGTCTTGAAACCGGTAGGGTTATACCGTTACAAAAAAGTGGAATAAACAGTGTTTGATAAAATAAATTAAAAACTTAAATTAAAGTGAAAGCGTGTTTGGCTTTACAAAAACATTATTAAAGTGTAATTTTTTTCACATTTAAGTGTGAAATCATTCTCTGTGTATTATTACTCTTTCGTTGTATACAGTATAACCTGGCGGGTGGCATTATTGATATGTGGCAATCTGTTTCGACCAATCAGAAGTATGTATGTTTAAGAGGCTTTAGTATAAACCAGACGGAAACTCTTTAAAAAAAATGGTATCAACTAGAATCGAGCCTGCAGCCCTCGAGACGGAAGACAGACATTTTACCATCAAAGAAGAAAAGTGTAGTTGGAGTGAGTGAATTAAATTTCGTAAAAAGAGCTAAGAAATAAGAGAAAAGACATATGTTGTGATTGTAGATCATAAATCGGTGATCTGTGTTTTTAACCTACTTCAAGTGGAAAAATGCGTGAACTTGTGTATAATTTAAAAACACTTTCAATATAATAGGCTAATGCAAACTATCAATAAGTGCACACCCTAGCCATCACCACTACCCTGGCTTCATGGTTCTTCGGTTCCTCGTTCCATTAATCAAGTTTTAATTTAAAATATTATATTGTTAGTTGTAAAACAATATATTACAAATAAAAAGCTGAGGTCTTAATATCAGTCCAGAATTTGAACGATATTTGTTTGAATTTAGTGAGCACATAAACACTTGCTAGCTTGCTCACCAAGCTAAAATGAATTATAAACGCTGAAAGATATATAGCTTTCGATGCCTTGCGGATATTTGTGATTGGGTATATAAGCAAAAAAGATCCAACACAATTTTTACTTAAGTATTTTCCATAAAATCTGTATTCATTTTACAAAGTCATTATGACTGATTATTTTTTTTAACACCAATTTGATTGATTTTCATGGATCACAGCAAGGACATCATTATATTCCCGTATATATGTATCCATGCTACTCGTAACTCGTCAATTCCTAGGCAGAGTGGATAAATCATTAAAATTCTCTACCGCGACACTCTTTCATCTTTTCCATTACGTTGGATCAAGAAAATGATATTTTGAAAGAAGGAAACGTACTTCTCCCTGACTCCATCCCAACTCACTGTCTGCGAAGACTGATGGGGTCAGCTCTCCTCGTCCTCAGGTTGTATGCTCTTCTGTCCCGGACTACGTTCCCCAGGCCGTGCCTCTGCATCAGGTTATCTTTTTGCACCACCCGTGAATTCTTTGGTCTTCCTCTGGTTGTTATTCGAGGAAGATCCATGGAGATTGCCTGGTTCACAATGTGATCGAGTGCTCTGCGTCCAACGTGCCCATACCATCTCAATCGCCTCTCCTCCATCTTGCTGTTGATGTCTGTAACACCTAAGCTTCCACGAATGCGTGAGCTTTTTATTTTGTCTCTTAGGGACACACCAGCTGACCATCTTAGCATGCGCATTTCAGCAGTTTATAGTTGCCTAGAGTAAGAGTTATATATCGTCCAGCATTCGGAGTCATAGAGAAATGCGGGTCTGACAATCGTTTGGTATACTTTTCCTTTTAACTTTACTGGCATTTTCGGATCACATAGAACTCCCGTCATTGATCTAAACATCATCCATCCCACACTAATTCTATGTATTACATGCGTATTGTGATAAGAAAGTCTGACGCTCCGTTCTCTTTACCTACTGTGTATGTGTGTTAAAAGATATTTCTCGATTGCTTTTCATTTCATACTAAACATATTATTTTCTTCAAAGAAGCTGGACTAGTAAATAAGTTCTGAGATATTCAATGAAACACGAGCGCTCGTTGTAAGAATTTAGTTTTAAGTTTTAATTTAACAATGAAATTTATAAATTTCGCTGGCTTTTTTAATAAGTGTTGACGTCTGTTCTTAAGCTATTTCGATAAATTAAGGTTTATTCTTTATTGTATTTAAAGGTTCACTTGTGATTTAATCTATTTGCCATAATTTATTCAGTTCACGAACTCAAAAACTTCTTTCTCCTCAATAGACAAGATGTAGCAATTTTAAAAATCCATCTTTGAAAAGTTACCGTTCGGTTTCCAAACTGCTACTGCAATTTTGCAGTCTCTTTTGAATTGGACGTGCGATTTGAGATTCACCTTAAACACCGATCTGAATTTAAATTTTAAGCATATTCCCACCGAGCGTTTTTAGCTGAATTTCATGCTATTTGTAAGGTAGTTCCATCAATGCTTGGAAACTGTTGCACAAGATTTATTAGAAACTATTGCATAACTTAAATTGGCAGGGAATTGTGCATAACCTAAATAAGCAGGGAATCGTGAAAGATGCATCAATATTTAAATATAATTTGTTTTATTTTAATATTGGTACGACACTGATTTCAAAATTGATTGATATAAATATATAAAAAGAACTTAAGAACAAAATATATTTTTTTATTAAATTCAATATATCAAAAAAACATAGATCAATTGTATTGCATTGTATTACATTTTTACTGTATACAATACAACGTAGAGAGTTAATTACCAAGTAGCAATATCTTTCAACCAACCTTATACTCGTACAAAGGCAGTAAGTGAAAACCAGACTAGATATTTTGTGAAAAAATCGAGTACCAACGGAAACAAAACCTCGACCCCCGGTTTGGAAGACAAGGGTTATACCAACTAGGCTATGCGTGTCATTAATCCTTTATGTTTTAAAATACCAAACCCGTTAAAATAGGTGTTTCATACGTCGTTGCTGGACCTTGTAATCGAGAATCTCCTCGCCACTCCGACGTCAAATCAGTTGAAAAGAGAAGCTGTGCTGTTGAGTTTGTTTTAAAGTGAACCGTTGCAAACCAGCAAACTCACCGGCCACACCGCTGTACTAGATTTGATGGCACACTGAATTGAGACAATGACATTTTTTCCTTTTCTTTTTAAGAATACATATGACTGAAGTCATATGTATCCTTATACCCTCGAATACTAGGCGGAGAATGGCCCGAGTCATTCAAAGGGGATAAGCATAGCGCGGGGTTCGAACCGGCGACCTCCCGCACGGAAGTCTAGTGCGTTGCGGTAAGGCCACGCACCTTATGATATGTTAGATAGGTATTTCATACGTAATCGGAGTAGGCAGAGAGGAGAGAGTGCTAGAATTTTTTATAGCGACACATATCTTTCGTCTCTTTTACTTCCATAAACTTTTTTATATAACTCAGTCGTTTGAAAACCATATGGTGCTCAAAACGTTGTTTAATTCATTGATCCGTAGCAAACTAGAAAGCAATGCTTGCATTTGGAGCCCGGTGGGGGCGCAGAACTCACTCATGGTTGAGAAAGTACAAAAAAAATATCTACGATATCTCTATATGAGTGAGTTTGGTGTCTATCCATGGCTTTATCCTACTCAGTTTCTGCTGGGCATGCTCGGGTATGACTCCTTGAGCGTAAGAAGAGATATGCGTCTCCTGGTATACGTTGTCAAACTCGTTCGAGGAGTTGTGAGCTGTCCAGCATTACTACAAAGATTAGCGTTAAATGTTCCTAACAATTACACTAGACTGCGCCGGCAAGAACTGTTTTCAATAACATACGCAAGAATGGGTCTTCCAGCCGCTATGTCTGTTTGAAGGGCCTTAACTCTTTAGAACGGGACTGCTTCGGATATTGACATATTTCATATCACATTACCAAAAGCAAAAGTAAATTTTCTTCTAAGATTGAGCGCGTTAGAAAGCACTCATCAACGAACTTAAGTGACTTCGAATGTGTGTATGTGTGTGTATATATGCATGCATATACATTACTTTTTATTTTATATAATATAATTTTTTTTTATTCTGTATAATTTTTCAATATTTTTAATGTTAACACATCTTGTATTTTTCAAAGAAATTGAAAAAATATATAAAACTCCTGAGATTTCTGACTTTTTAAAGAAATACATATTCTAAAATAGGTTATTCATGGTTTAAAAAAGTTCAAGTTTTTTATTCCATACATGTTCATATAAAGCTATTAGATATTTCTTCAATTAGCTCAGGATAAAGTGTTGATTGGGTCCTTTCAAATAATAACTTTTACGTATAAGAAACGTGCAGATGATTTAAAAGTATGCAAATCTATTTTTGTAACTAATGCCTTGTACTCGTACAAGTTTGAAATTAATGACTTCATTCTCAAATCCTTTCCTCTATCATATTGTAACTATTTTCTTCATTCTGAGAATTATCGACATATATGCTTACAAAGTCTTCTAATTCTTTCGACCTGTAGCGACCGTGCGTGCGGTCACTGAACCCACTGAGGCGATCCTTGGCCGCTCGGTCATTGAACTCGCACTGTAAGGAATGCGAGACAGCACTGGGCGAAGGTCGCCCGCGCGGTCATTGAACTCACTAGTAGCGAACAGCGAGAGCGAGACACCGACAAATCTCTTGCCTCTCCTACAGACCGTAGTATGAAATGTATATGAACGCGCAACAATAACCATGTGTCCGGCGAAGCGAGACAGCGACATGTTCTGCGCCGTTCTATACATTATAAATACAGACACTTTCAATAAACTTTCTCTCTTTGCTTATCTCGATCTCGACGAATTTTATTCAAACAACCTCATCCTTCTATGCGAAACACAAGTCCCTAAAGACCCATTGCTCGTGGCCAATAAGACAGTTTGGAGAGGCTTATGGTCACTTGAAGCGTAAAAGGACAACGCACAAGAGATTGATCTCCAATACCTTCAAAATACCCATTCTTTAAAAGTAACTTGCTACCACGTAGTGACCTGTCCACAAGCAATACATGATTGACACTTCCATTTTGTTCATTCACAATATATTAAACCATAGTTAAAAGGATAGGTAGATGGATTGATTTACATGTTCTCAGTAAAATACAGGCAAAAGCCTTGTTTACTGGGGTAACGTCAAATAAAAGGTAAAAAAACAGATTCATAAAAATTGTTTATGTCCATATTAAATTACATGTTTTTTTTCTTCATAAACTACGTATTTTTAAAATTACTTGTCATGTATAAATAAATAAAATAGCTGGAGCCTATATTAACTAAAGTTTTATTTCAAAGAAAAATCTCTCATTCGCCGAAAATTATCAGCATCTTTCCAATCATAGATTTGCGCTATACACAAACAGACATTGTTGATGCTGACCTTCCTAGTTCACCGATCAATTTTTTTTTACCTCTTTTGTCCATGCTGTGAGGCTTTTGAACCAGTTACATAGCTATGTTAGACCCTCTCCGTCCTTGGCTGTCTTTGAAAAACAACTGAAAAAAACCCTTTATTTCTGATCACTAATATAAACTTCATTCCTGATTTTTCATTTCTCTCCCCCATCTCTTCTTATTCCTTTCGATGGTGGTATCTCACTTTTATTTTTACTACGAGTATGTAAATTGTGCATACATTTCATAAAGATGAATAATTATATGAATATATTTTTCGACCATGTAACTTCCTTTATTTACTTTTGTCTGGTTGGCTGGAAAAGATTATCGTTTGGTAATAAGCCGATCATATTGTTTTTATAAACCTTGATTAATAGCACAGAGCATTTAAATAAATAAAAATCGTTTGTTTAAGAAATAAAACTAACAAAAATTTGATAACATTAAACACATCTTTGAAAAAACTAATCGTGCAAAACATGGCGGCAGAGCTTCTTGGTATGTACGTAACACCACACTGAATAACAACTCGACTTGAACACTTCGTTATTCAAGGAATTATTTTTCTTCTTCTTAACGTTCCTCTCTCCGTCGGAGGTTCACAATCATGGATATCTTAACTTAGTCGGTCGTCATTGCTGAACCTCGTAATCGAGGATCCTCTTACCCCTCCAATGTCAATCTTGAGCTGCTCGTCATATCGATCATGTGATCTCTGTGAGAAAACAGTCCAATTTTACGAGTAGATGCGCACTCCCACCCGCAGATCTCACAGTGGATCCGGCTGACTGTTTCTCACACGCCTAGCCGTTGAGGCGCCATCAGTCTGAAAAGATGGTTCTCCATCCTCCATGGTCCTAAACCACCTGCTTCAAAGTCCTCAGACGCCTTGCACAAAGTCAGTGACTCTCACAGACTGTCCTTATAGAGCCTTCTGTGCTCCCCAACCTTTTGCTTTTCTACTGCTTCCCCGTATAAGACGAGCTTCGGGAGTCTATTATCACCCATGTGTATCACATTACCAGTCATCCTCAGTAGGTTTTCAGTTGGAACGTTGTCGTCCACTTATCATAGTCTACAGTTGCTCTCCGTGCTACAGTGGAACAACTCTCACCGGTTCTCCAGTCAGGTGTTCTTTCTACTTCCTATACTTCGTTTTTCTTATATCTTCCTATATAAATGAATATAGTATGTTATTATGATCTTCAGGATTGAGAGGACGACCAAAAATAAGAACTAGTAGTGAAACGGGTAATATGGATCCAATTTTAGAGTATCTGAAAGCATCGAAATATTCGCGATCGACCAATTTCGCCGGAAATTACATTAATTAGATAGCTGTCTTTTAAAGAGAAATTCAATTTCAGCAAAAATACCGCTGGCACCCATTTCTAAATCCAGAATATTCACAGCCAACCAAACTTTCCCGCCCTTTCACTTGCGTGATCGTCTTTTGTTTTGAATTGATGGTGAAACCGTAAATAAATCTAGCCTACAAAACGAAAGCTTTAATTTGCTTTGCGGTTGGAAAGGCAAGTAAAAGTGTTGAAATGTATTGTTTTATATAATTGAATAATAATTCATGGTCAATTGTTAAAACGCTTGACTTCCACTCGAGGAATTTCTGGTACGATTCCCGATGACACTCATAAAAATAATACAAAATAATCCCAGTGTGTAAAAAGAGTTCGTCGTCTAACAAAAATTCTACGTACTAACTACGTGTGCTAGTGTTGTTGTCATCTCTTCACGATGAACCATGAGTTTCGTACCTTTTCCAGTGATTCTTAATCTTAAGCTGAATATAAAATTGTCTCCTTGTCACGTTTTTTAATATGCCCAAAACTTCAATTCGAATATTGTGAAGGGTATCATACGAAAAAAAGAAATATAATTTCCCCTTAGTTGTATAAATTAAAACCTGACTGATTTATTACCATGTAGCAAGTTTTTTTCAACCAATTAGAAATATGTTAACTAAAACAAGTATTTAGTGAAAATCAAGATGAACCTTTTTTAAAAAAAAATCGGGCATCAATGGGAGATGAACCCGCAGTCCACAGGTTGGAAGATAAACATGTTATTAACAAGACCGCGGAGGTAGTATTATGTCGAGGGAATGTTTTTGTGAATTCAAATTTATTTTTGACGACGATCTCCGTGACCTACAACGATCATTGTAGAACCCAGATTAAAAAAAAAAACCCAGTCTCGTTTTCACTTTACATGTAACAAAGATCGAACCCCTTGAAGAAATACTCGGGATAGGAAGTAAAATACGTGAAGTGAGGATTAATATAATTAGTGGAATGACCAACATTTTTTTGTAACATATTCTTTTTTAAAATTTAAATGTAACTCGTAGTTACCATTTAATAAAAAAAATAAGAAGAAAAAAACATCTCTCTTCCAAGTGATTTTGTTACTTTTGTAATTGAACCACTGTGAGGGGTTGAGGTGAGCGAATTAGATGTTGCATGTTTGAGTTTTGATTAATTAAAAGATTGGATAGATAGAGTGTAGCGGAGCTGTGTTGTGCTTTGGTGTACCAAAGGGTACCGTGCTATAATGGTCTTCTGATTGGGAGTTGTTCAAGTGGATATCTTTAAATTGTGTGGCCAAATTTTAGTGGGGCTTTATCACTATTTGGGGTGCCACAGGGCTTTATCCTATATATATCACACCGTTCCCTTTATTTATTTATTTATTTGACATTTTTATTGCAATACAATCTGGCGGGCTTATTGCCAGGCGGCAACTTCTTCCAACCAACCAGACCAAAGTAAATGAAGCAAGTTACGTGGTCGCATAAATCTTTCAAATGACTATCCATCCTCACGAAATCCATAAACATATACGTGAGAACATGCCAACGAACCCCACAAAGACGGACAATCACCCGAACATTATTTTTCATATAAAGTGAGATATCATCAATCAAAAGGAAAGGAAAGGATGGTGGAGAGGAAAGGAAAAGAAAAATCAGAAATGAAACACGTTATTTTACTGACTAGAAATTAAGAGTTTTTTCAGTCGCTTCTTAAAGCATGCCAAGGACGGAGCGAGTCTTATATTGGTTTGTAACTGATTCCAGAGTCTCACTGCATGGACAGTAAAGGACGACGTAAAGAAAGAGGAGCGGTGAACTGGAAAGGCCAATAAACAATCTCTGTTTGAGCGTAGCGCTTATCCATGATTGGAAAGACGCTGAAAATTTTCGGCGAGATAAGAGGGGGGCCCTTTCAGGGTAAGTAAAAAAGATACAGCGCTAGTTTTTTAAACACAACACACGTTTCTCATACAACTTTTACACTTTATCGGACTTTTTACATTTTACAATCAAAATAAATAAATAAAATTATTTGATTTTCTAGTTATTTTTGGTGATCTAGATTTTTCCATGTTGCCTTCAGTTCCAAAATGGAATTCTAAAGTTGATTTAAAACATATGAAAAAAATATCTATCCATTATCTTCCTTTTATCTCTCCTTCCTTCCCAACTTTCTCATTTAATATGTTACGTGCTATGAATTATGACGTATTTGTTTTCTTTTTGTATATTCTTTCTGTTTCGCCGAGTGTTTATGTTTTTGCGTATTCTTTCTGTTTCACCGAGTGTTTATGTTTTTGTGTATTCTTTCTGTTTCGCCGAGTGTTTACGTTTTTGTGTATTCTTTCTGTTTCGCCGAGTGTTTATGTTTTTGTGTATTCTTTCTGTTTCGCCGAGTGTATATGTTTTTGTGTATTCTTTCTGTTTCACCGAGTGTTTATGTTTTTGTGTATTCTTTCTGTTTCGTCGAGTGTTTATATTTTTGTCGTTTTTTTTATTGGTTAACTCTAAAAAATATATTATACTTTTAAGTTCCAGAATAAAACACATTTCCTCTTGTCAAAATATCATTAACTTTATCCAAATGAGTGAAATGATTGAGGATGTATGTCAATTTAATGCTAATATGTTGAGTTAGATGAAAAAACCATTCCGTGATAGCTTGGGCACGTGGAACGCAAAATTGAAGACTAACAAAACAAATATACGGTGCTAATGTGAGTGGAATACGTGGTAGAAGAACCTCAAAGAAAGTATAGTTGGTTCAAGTTTATGATAATTTAAAAGAAGAAAAACGTAAGAAAATTCGTAGGAGCTGTATTATAATGGGCGTGAAAGAGGCAAATTGTATATATCGAGATAGGAAAGTTTGGCGCTAAGTTGCTTTCACATACCCCAGAAGGGAAACAGCGAGATGGTATGTATGTGTATTTTTTTTTTAATACGTCTGGTTACTGATACGATGAAAAAAATATAGAACTTATATGTGATTATTGACACGATGAAAAAAATGTAGAACTTATTTGTGGTTACTGATACGATGAAAAAAATATAGAACTTATATGTGGTTACTGATACGATGAAAAAAATATAGAACTTATATGTGATTACTGATACGATGAAAAAAATAAAGAACTTATTTGTGGTTACTGATACGATGAAAAAAATATAGAACTTATATGTGGTTACTTATACGATGAAACAAATATAGAACTTATATGTGGTTACTGATACGATGAAAAAAATAAAGAACTTATATGTGGTTACTGATACGATGAAAAAAATATAGAACTTACAATAAGCTGTTCCTATTACAATCACTCTTGTTGGACGAATATTATTTGTTAATGTAGTTATCTTATAGTTGTAAATAAAAATACAAATTTAGAAGTCAAATTATGTCTTATAAGATGTTACTATTCTCTCATATAAAGTTTTTCCATACATGAACACATACTTAAAATAAGCAATAGATATTCAGAGGTATATATGTGTATATGCACTTTCTGTTAAGTGCACTCATCCATGAACAATATTTGTTGTATTAGAGGGTGGGACAGCAGACCACAGAACGAGATGCACGAATGGAAAATACAATAGATTTGCAAAGTGTGCTGCAGTTTCGAATACAACTGTCTCACGAGGTCGTATATTCATGCACGACCGTAAAGTAAACGTTCTTTCTAAGTAAATAAATAGCAATTGTATTTTATTTTACACACTTTTGTTGTACAACCTACTGGGTTTATTTCCATGTGGCAATTTTTTTCAGCAAACCAAAAATATGTCCCAATCCTTAAGTAAAAACCAGACTGGATCAAAAGTCTGGATGGAAGCTAGGTGTTTTACTAACCATGAAGGCTATACATAATTACCTATTATGAAGGCTTTTCACTCATTCTTCTTTCAGAATTTGATTAATTTATTCATGCTACGCTTTTCTATCTGTATAAGTGGTCAAATACAAATAAATTAAGTTATATCTCTCAAGTTCTCAAATGCCAAGTTTAAAAATTATTTTAAAAATAATATTTACTTATTTTTTCTGGCGCCATTTAGTGACCAAAGATCACTCCATGGGTGACTAGGGTTTATGGAACATTTTTGTGCTTAATAATTACTTGGTTCTGAAAGAAAAACATGTTATTCACAAATTTATGTTCTTTTAGATTTTTTTAAAATTTTTCAAGACTTTTACGAGCTTTTGAAATGAATAAGGCTGTTTGACATATTACTGTATGAAAGGACTCGGCCAAAGGTAAAAAAAATCCTTTTCATTAAAAGTTGCAATGTCCGATTCACTGAAAGCTGAAAAAACGGCTATTCATAAAGTTTCAGGAGGGAAACAACTTTTATATTTATTTTTTTTTGGTTGCATAGAAGATATTCTCATTTCTTGAAATAGAATTTTCACAGATAGTATTTTTTCACATTTAATAATTTACCACCTGCCACCTTCTGAATCACTAACAAAAAAATATTGGGACGAATAATAATAATAAAAATGTATAATTCATACAGCGCCGTTGAGAGAACTGACTTCCGGGATTCGGCTGAACTGAACTGACCTCCAACTCGGGATTCGAACCCATTGTTATTGACAAATTAACAATATTACAAAATCATTATATTTAAGTTAAGTGTAAGAATACGAAGGTGGTAGCTACGGCCATTACTTACGAGGTACTTGCCCCACATCTGCACGTATTTAGAAAATCATATTTGGCTTTGATTTGTTTTGGAAGTAAGAAAGTTTTTGAGTAAGAAAAAATGTAGAAAATGTACTAAGGGAAGACGAAGTACAAAGAAATTTTTGTAGATCTTTCTATTTGTACTGTAATACTTTCAGCTTTAGTTGAAGAGTAGACTATGTGTTATCTTTTTGATAAGATCTGCTAAAAAGGGTTGTCTTCAAGTGCTTTTTAAAGCTGCACACGACCCCTATATCTCTAACATTTAGAAGCCAACCATTCTACGCCAAAGCGTCTGATATGAGATTTTTTGTACAAAAACATCGAAAATGTTTCAACAAGTGTATATTTAAGAAGCCATTTGAACGCCATCAGCCTGTTCATACACAAAACAATCTTTGACTTTAGGTCCAGCCACTTACTCCAAAAGACTAACCGGCTTTGTTTTCCCGATCTACATCAACATCTAAACTATTACATGATCTCAATGCAGTAATTCTTCCAGAATACATACCTAGAACTCATACTTCCGTTAGATTATTCACAAACTTCAAGACCATTGAAGCCTGTCTCGAAGTATTGACGTATCAGAGTTTTGAAACAGACTTTAATTGTTTCGAAAAAGAGAACGAAGAATTTTTAACGTGTTGTTTTACATTTGAGTGTTGAACTTATTTTGCGTTCTTAATAATCTCAATTCTCCGTCACATTTTCGCAAAGAAATTTATTTTCTTTCAGAACACGGACGCTCTTTTCAGTTATGCAATCAGAGATTTTTGTGTATACTAACACACTTTCCTTCATTTTATATTTCTTTATTTTCAGCTTGACTGTGGAGCGAACTTCCAAGAATCGTCAGATGTGCTGCATTCTTAAAACCGTTCAAAAGAGAATCGAAAAAAATAAAACAATTGTCTGACCACCCTTCAATCTTATTTTTTCCTTTTATTCTCTTTCATATTACTAAACTTACTGTTAAGAACGACATTCAAGAGTTTCATCCATCAGGTGATGAGAGACTCCTTCGCGTACTAACACATCACACCACATTTAACACATTTTCATTTTTGGTTCACTCAGCGCAACTGTGGAACAAAATTCCAAGATTTATTAGACGTGTACAAACTTTATTTACTATTAAGATAGACTCGAAAAAAAATTACATCACTCAGAATATCTTCTCATCCTGAGTTTTCTTTGCTTCTCTTCCCTTATCTTTGAACGAATTCCTTTTTCTCTCGTTTTATCATTATTGATAAAGAGTACTCATTATGTTTGTTTTCATCCTATTTTTCCTTAGTTTCTCTTCCATACTATCTACATAATTGTTAAGACCATCTCTTGACTAGAGTTTGACCTCTTAATGGTGCTATATAAATGATTCTTTTATTAATATTGAGAGGTTTGCCATTTTTTGAACTTGAATTGGGAAAAGGTTCTGGACGCCGTAATAGATACAAAGGAGGACCACGACATTGTGTCTCAATCTGCTTTAATATTTCATCTGATAAAAATTCTCAATGTATGACCTAGTTGACAAGCTGCTTGTCTTCCGACTGGGTGGTTACGGGTTCTATTCCCATTGATCGATCTATAGCATCATATATACTTTTAAAAGGGTTTCAGTTTGGTTTCCTTTACGGCCTCTGTAACATCTTCTAGTTGATTGGAGATGACTGCCACATGACAATAAGCCCGCCAGGTTGAAATATTTACAAGAATACAACGAAAGGTTAAAACAATACAATAAAACATGTGTGAGTGTTGTTGCCTCTCCTATAAACGAAGGTTCGATATATGGTGCCAATCTCCATATTGTCTCCGGTCCATGTTTGTTGGACATCTCATTCACATATTTTTTGGGGTATACTTATTCCTTGTATATTTTATTTTCAGAGAAATAAATAATTTTCAGGGTTCAACCCTTGTAATTTCAGGAACCGTAAAAAGGTCTTTAATATTATTAAACGATCCCTTTTTAACAGTTAATAATTTCACCATAATTAGGCTTTTGATGGCCATAATAACTGGTAAATTATTGAGGTCCATAATTTCATCATTAACAAATATTTTTATTACATAATTTTAAAAAAATAATCCTATAATATTTCAAAAGGATATATTTTATCGTAGGTATTTAATGAAGAGCAAAGGCATTCAAACTTTTTCGTGCTGTGGAATATATTTTGTTTTTAATTTTTTTAGAAGGATTGCATTGCTTTACAGCATTATTTCCCAAAGTTGGCGCTATCACCCTTCCTGTAGGCGCTGAAGGGATCTGGGGGCATTGCTGGCCTCAGAGGCAGTAGGGGGCGTTAAGGAGCAAATGGGCAATAAGACGAGGATTTAGTGCGGTCACAAGTTTTTGGAATAGAAAGAGGAACGGAGTGCAAAATGTTGACCGAAGAGATTGTAGGATGCTGCTGACAAATAAGTAGTCTAATATATACAAATCAGTACCACCCTTCTCTTAGGTGATTATTTTTAATTTGCGTTCAAATTCATTTTGTTATTTTATTTTAATAAATAGCTTTAGAGTTTCAGTTGTTTCAAGTTGTTTATTTTCCAAACTAGCTATTTGAATTTCAAAAATGACATTCACAGCTACATGAATATTTTAGTAAAATTAAAAATTACAGACACATGTATATTTAAAATTTCAATATTAGTTGAAAAAATAATAAACTTTTCTCGAAGGGAGAGCGGAAAAAAATATCTTTGAAAAAGGGGCGGTGAGTCAAAAAGTTTGGGATACTCTGGTTTAGAATTTCTGTATAAGGTTATTCAAAATATCGATGATAGCCACAGCTTTGTTAAAAACATTTAGATTTTTTTATAATACAATAACAATATGTCAATAGCAATATAATTGAAATTCATCAATTGTAAGAATGCTACAATGAGGTAAGTTCATGTCTAATTTGGTTGTTATTTTTAAAGAAGATGTTGTTGAGTTCAGGAGGGTCTTTCTTCGGTATTTCCTGAAACTAAGAGAGGAGAGTGGTTGTATAATTTACATTTTATCTAAATAGTTTTTTTGTATTACATTTTATCTTAATAACATCGTTGTCTTATTGCTCTTGAGAGAGATTACATTTTTTCCTTCTCAAGTCTTATATCGTTGATTGAATTTGATTATTTTTTGACTTTCCATGTTACACTGACATTTTTATTCTACACATTTAAAAAAATAAGTGTTTTCTGAATCTATTAAATTTAATTTAAAATATGATCTTTTGTTAAATATTTGTAACTGTTATATAAAAAGGATAAGTGTCGTTTATTTAGTCAAAAAACATGTTTTTGTATCAAAGAAAAATAACAAGTAAAGATATTTTCAAATAAATTTGTTGTATTGATTGGAGACTTGCAGTTTTTACAGTGTATAAGTAAGTCATTTAAGATAGATTTTGATAAATAAACTGCCTATTGCAAAGGGTCTCATGTCGAAACTTCCGGAAAAAATTCTATCCATTTTCGATTGTAACTAGGAGACCCCGAAGTTACCCTCCGTTATTTTTTTTTCTTTATATTGTATTTATTTATTACCGACTTATGATGAAACGTTACCGTTAGAATGATGGAATTCACTCGAAATAAATGACGGAGTACCTACAAAATAACATAAAATGGGAAATACCCTTTCCTTTCTACACACACGAAATCTATTTATTACTGACTTACGATGAAACATTACCCTTTCCTTTCTACACACACGAAATCTATTTATTACTGACTTACGATGAAACATTACCCTTTCCTTTCTACACACACGAAATCTATTTATTACTGACTTACGATGAAACATTACCCTTTCCTTTCTACACACACGAAATCTACCCGATTCTCGCGACTGGTGCCAGAATGGATTTTCTTTATGTTTGACAAGTTTCTGCGTGTCAACCACACGTCATTATCATGAAACTAGTGCTTCTACAAGACTTCGAAAAATTATGTCGTAATTGTCACTATGTGTTACCATTATATTTTGTCACTATGTGTTACCATGACATTTCGTCACTATGTGTTACCATAATATTTTGAGATATTGATTTTAAAATAAGAAAATATTAATACAATTTATTTTTCAGCATTCCTATTTTTAGTTTCAGGAAATAAATACGCATTAATTTCCTCTTTCTGTAAGCCTTTTTTTATTGTAAAACATTTTTTATGATTTTTCATTATTTTTTCATATAAATTTAAACTTTTTAAAAATTATTCCCACCTCAGGTATTTTTCTTGTAAATTAACATAATTTTGCTCTTTTCACATCGCTTAAAAAACTCGTGACAACTTTCCCGAAGCACCCCGTTGAGTATACGAAGAGAGAAGTCTATACCTGGATTATTAACATCAGTTAAAATAAAACTTTTTTGTAAAAAAATTCATTCCCTCATTCATTTTTATAATTTTTTTTATCGTTGCTTCTAATAAGAGAGTATATGATAAATAAAGAGCTGTATGTACGTGACAGGAATAAAATATATGTATGTACCAGGATGGAATTAAAATAGATCTGTTCTGTCTGTCTACTCAATAAGGACGTGAAGTGATGATGATATTTACAATGTATATACACTTTTTTAAATTTCTTATTTTACCTTTTTTTCGTAAAGCTTGCAAAACAGGTTAAACCCAATTACATGCAAAGCTTGAAAGAAGAAGTTACGTTGTTTTTAAATTTATTTTACTCATGACAAGAAATATACATAATTTGCCAAAAAATAACAGGTTATTTAATTTGGACACACATTTTTAATGGCTCTGGGTTTGTTGCCTTTCATTTGTCATGTCCCCAGTAAACTAGGCTTTTACCTGTATCTCAGTGAGGACATTTGGCATGAAAAAATAAATCGATACTTCTTTCCGATTATATAAAACCCCGTTGCACATTCTCATCAACCTGACAAACAGTGACACTCAACTACATAACATACATATGTATACATCACGCGAATCAAACGCGTGATATATACATACGTAAACAAAGAATTGTGAGAATAAATAATACTATTTACATAAAAAAGCTTTACAATGCATTATATTGTATATAGCAGTAAAATATAAAGTTGATAGTTCTTAGTTTGATTGAAACAACTAACTTTGATAACAAAGAAAGCTCTTAATGCTTTCTTTAAAAACATTATCCGAAATGTTGAAGATGTCAATATCCGCGACTTTATTTAGAAGGGGCAGACCGTGATACAGTGGGAGAGCACATGGCAGGTAAGTTCTACTTATTAGCGGTTTAAAAAGGTATCATAAAACTTTATCTTTCCCAACATAGTAGGATTAGCTGTAGCTCCCATCAGTAATTTAAAAATGTAAGAAGAGGTTCTCACATCCCTCCTCACGCTTAAAAGGTAGTATCTCAACATACCAAGAAGGAATCTTGTGTGATAGAGCCACGGATGTGATGCTCTGTGTGATGCCAGTACATGGATGTGAATGCCGAGTATGAAGGTTTTATTTGAGTGTTTAAGTATTTAAGTATTTAGGACAAATATAAATAGTGCAAATGTGAGTGGAAGGCGAGAAAAGGAAACGAAAAAATCATGATTGGATCAAGTGAATATTTTGAAAAAAGCAAACGATATGGATATGGAAAAGGGGAAGGATGTGTATCAAGATAAATAAGTATGTCACTCTGTTATTACTGTCTACCCCGGCGGGGAAATTAAGTGATGATATGTATATCCACAAAAAGATTTTGGTGCCAACTTTGATGTATTGGAGAGAAACGTGGACGTGGAAAAAGACTGAGAGAAGTCGAATAAATGCTGTAGAAACGTGTGCATTGAGAATACATGGAGTGACAATGTTTTCTGCTTATGAAAAGGCAGGAAAGTACTAAAAAAAGTCTACAGCCATCCTTTACATATCTTAAATATACATTTTTTTGTTATGTTTTGGATGTTTCAATAATAGTGGGTTCAATTCCGAGGTTATAGCGCCCTTGAAGGAAGTCGGCTCTCTAAACGAGCGTAATAATTTTTAGACCGATTTTTATTCACTTTGGATTTTCTCTCCTACATTAAATTACGGTTCTTAACAATAAATACTATAACGAAATAATTTTTATCACAAAAACTATTTTGTAACAATACTATTTCGTATTTTGCGTTTCTTCTTTCATCAAGGAACTTTTCCATTTATGTTACATATCGATTGTTAAATTTTTTAAGCTTAATCAGTTGAAACTTTGAATAATTTAGAAGTCATTTTAAAAAATGGTTTTATTATAACATATTATTTTTCTTGTCGTCCTCTTTCAGGTCCCCCCGACAATCACTCTGGCAAAGGCTTCTCTATCTTGTGCAACCCGGAACAGGTCCTCCACACGCCCCATCCCCGTCCAGTCTCTTATATTGCGCAGCCAAGATGTTTGCCTTCTACCAAGACCACGCTGCCCCTCGATCTTGCGCATCTATAACATATCAACTCATATAATTCCATAACGGCTTTAATTTGGTTACACAAGTCATCCTAGTTTAGGTGGATTGACTATTTATAAAAAAAATATCGTATCTAAAAAATAAACGTATTATTTTTTTATACGACGATTATGAAGAAAATCTAAAGATAAGATAAGATAATATATAAATTACAAAGCAAAGCACATCTTAAATTTGAAGCAAAACCTTTCCATGTTCTCTTAGACCACAAAGCTTCAAAAAAACTTCTCGGATTATGAACATCTGTAAAAAAACTTTTTCGTATAAAAATCGTATCGGGGAAAACTTTTCCCGACATCTTTGTCACACTTTTATTATTTTCCCCCTAAGTTTATAAACCCAACTGACAGTCTCTGTTGAGTTAATTCTTTCCAAAGGTTCTTATTCAATTTGGTTCCTATATTTTTCTTCGGTCTCGTTAGAGGAGACGCGATAAGAGAGGTAAAACTTTGGAATTGTCGTGGTTACAGTTAAAGAGTAATAAAAAATATTATTGTAAAGTTTTTCAGACTGAAAAAAGGAGAATTTTAGATTTTTTCAGCACACTGAAAATATGAGGTTGGTACCTTTTTAAAACTTTATTTTACATATTGTCATATTTTGTAGCCTAGTTAATAAGATACCTGTTTTAAAACCGAGGGTTAGAGGTTCAACTCCTGGTGCAAAAAAATAAAAAGGGTTCCAGTCTGATTTTAATTTAATGATAGTTTAACACCTTTCATATTGGTTGGAAGATATTGTCATCTGGCAATAAATACGCTCGAATCTATTGTTTGGAATCAAAGTGTAATACATTTATAAAATATTTATTGAGATTTTTTAATTTGTTATTTGCACAAAAATAAGAAATTTTTAATGAATGCATTTTATAAAAATTTATTTAAATTTGAATGTATAATGAATGTATGTATCTTTATCAAGTGTTACTTTTTACCATAATCTGCATTACGTCCAGATGGTAAGATGCGTGGTTTCTATCCGGGAGTTTCAAGTTAGATTGTCGATGGTACCTAGAAAAAATCTGCTAAAAGAATTCATCTAAAAATATTCACAAGAGCTACTGGTATGCGACTGTTGTTGGCCCTTAACATGTGGTAAAATTGCTTATACGAGGGCTGCTACTTAAGTTTTGAGATATGGCAACACCAGTGTAGATACGTCAAATCTGACATCATCATCGTAAAGTTTGACGTTTTTAATGGTATACGTGCTCAGACGTGTTGAATAAGATGAAGGGAATGATTAAGGATGAATGTGAATATAAGATTGACGTGTTGAATAATATGAAGAAGGATGAATTTGAATATAAGATTGACGGGTTAAATAAGATTAAGAAGGATGGTTAAGGATGAATTTGAATATAAGATTGACGTGTTGAATAAGACGGAGAAGAGTATTCTGAAATGGTCTGAGCACGTGGAAAAAAAATGAAGAAAGACGGTGCAAGTGTGAGTAGATAGCGTGATAGAAGATCAAAGAAGGTGTGTTTGGATTCAGTGAAAGATATTTTGAAAAAAGGAATGTAAGAAATAAGAGAAATCATAGGAGCTCTATGATAAGGCGTATGTATGTAGAAGAGGTAAAGTATGTGCTTAGACATAGGAAAGACTGGCACACTGTTCTCACTGCTTACCCTACAGGGACATGGGGCGATGGTATGTATGTTTGTATTCTAATAACAGCCTCGAAAAAAAATAGTCAGGGTTTTGCCAAGGGTTGAATCTGGGAGACCTGCGTGTTAATTAAGTGTTCTGATCATTGGACCATGACACTTAAGCTTTTTGAGGAAAAATGAGTGAATAAAAAGCTAATTTATTTAAGAACTTTTACAGATAAAAAAATAATATAATTCACAAAGAAAATAATTATAATAATTGTATTTTCTAAAACAAAGTAGTGACAAAACCTCCTAAGTAAATGAGATTCTACATCAAAAGATTTCATGATAATATTTCTTGAGGCGTTAAGTTAATCTGTTTTAATCCGTCAAGGAGGGGAACCGTTAGCTTCCTCTAATCAAAGGCTGTATAACATGGGAGAAAAAACCTCAAATGAGGTGTTATTTAATGTCAGAAAGAAGCCTGGAAAGAAGATAAGTTCCCCTTGTCACAAGCAAGTGAAAACAATATGTTATTTTCCAACTAGCACTTGAGCTAATACGTCACAAGCCAGATTTGCGACTTGTGAATCCCGCGGGGCCGAAGCAATTGATATATTTTCAGAAAAAATGTTGCCTATTTTTTAAAATTAAATAGAAATTCTTGGTAATACTCGTATAACCATTGATTACTTTTAAAAGAAGGCATTTTACAAACTTGTCAGAAAAAGTTAACATTGAAGTTCCTGTTGAGGTAGGCAAAGAAACAGTCTCCCCTTCATTCTATAGTGGTTAACATCTTTACTATGAAAAAGTTATTTTCGACAATTAATACAACGAAGTTATCATCATATGTCATAATTTGATGATTTGTACAACGGAATGATCAAACTGCGTTTTTATTTGATAAGTTCGACCGAATTATAATCGAGTGTTATTATATATTATCGAGTGTTATTATATATAATCCAGTGTTATTATATATAATCGAGTGTTATTATATATAATCGAGTGTTATTATATATAATAATGTTCAAAAACTAAGTTTATGATCTTCATTCCACAATATTTAATTATGAAAGTCAAAATGCTATGTTTTAATACGAAAGTTCACCTTGAACCTATCCATTGGTTCAAGGTGAACTTTCGAATAAGCATCGCGTATTCGGATATATTGAATAGCGTGATCAGGAGACAATAGTATCTTTCGTCACCTTGAGCTTCGATGTTGACGCCAAAACTGAGGCCATCATGTTCTCCCGCAAAATCAAGGAAAGAGTGCCGTCGATGCCCTTATTCATCGGTGGTTGCCTGGTTGAGTGGCAGGACGTGGTTAAATACCTCGGCCTGCGCCTCGACCGGCGATTGACGTGGAAACCACATTTGAATACCATCAGACAGAAGGGTCACAAAGCCATAGGGGCTATCAGTTCGATATTTCATCGACGCAGCTTCCTTTCACCCAAAAATAAGCTCCTCCTCTATAAAACCCTTATTCGTCCTATCTTGACCTATGCTGCACCCGTTTGGGGTAGTGTGAGCAACACGGATCACCTGAAACTCCAGAGAGTGCAGAACAAGGCATTCAAGATATCTTTTAACACCCCTCCCAGAGCAAACCTTACCTGACTTCACGCCGAACAGCGAGAAGAAACCCTACAACACCTTATCCTCGCTTGGACCGTAAAATTCTATAAAAGCCAACAAAATCACAGCAATCCCTTAGTCGCTGCCCTGGGGGCTTACGAGAGTAAATCCGATCTACCCTTCCGTTATAAGCACAAACTCCCGAAGCATTATCTGTTGCCTGACTAGTCCACCTACAGTATTAGCTGGGACGACCAATGTCTGAGTGAATGTGATGGAATACAAGTAGCCTGAACGAGTGGACTTGTTTTTGCTAAATAATTAGTGTAAGAATTGTTATCTAGTTATAAGTAGTATGTAGGTGTTAATTATTTCTAAGAAATCATATATTAAGATTGAAAAAAATAAAATAAAATGATATGTAGGAAAATAAGATTAAGCAAGTGCATAAATGATAACATTCAATTAAGATTAGTTAAGTAATAAATGTGTATATAGGTATAGCCTTAACAAATGTTTGTACAATAATTTACTTTGTTTAATAAAAAAAAAGTGTTGGTGGATATGTTACAAACAACGACGAACTGTTTATCTAGGACCATTTTAATGGGTATTTTGGGGAATTAAACGCACAACACTCTGTTAAAAGAATTGCTGGGCAACGTTTTTACTTGCTAAGCAACGTCGTCAATATGTTACTGTGAATAATGAAAGAGTTATTCAATTTACAGGTTTATTTTGTGATATTATTCATAAAAAAACTGTTAAGTTTTCTTAGTATATCTTCTTTTGTTTGTTAAAAAAACAATGGAGTGTTTTTTTTAAGTATTCTAATTCATCATACTGCTTCATCATTTGATTATAAATACAACAGAGCTGTCATCTATTGATAATAAATACAACGGACTTATCATCTAGCGTAATTTTTTTAATGAAAGTTAAACAAAGTTGTCATCCTGTGACTCATTATTTGAAAATTTAAACGCAGTTATCATGATGATTAGTATAACGACGTTATAATCTGGCGTGACTATTTGCTGATAACTACAATGCAGTTATCATACTATGTCATTATTTGATAATAAATACAACGGAATTATCACACTGTATCATTATTTGATAAAAATACAACGGAATTATCAACCTACGCAATTATTTGATGATACGTGCAACGAAGTTATCAACTTGCGTCATTATTTGAAGATAATTACAACAGAGCATTGTATTATTGTTTGAGTATAAAATGAATTGCATTATTGTTTGAGTATAAAAAAAATATCATTCGGTGTCATGATTTGATGATACAACAGTACAATTGAATAATCACCATGTGTCATTGTTTGATTTGAAGTACGGTGGAGTTATCACTATTTGTCATTATTTAATAATAAGTAAGACGAAATTATCATTTTGCGTTGTTATTTGATGATACGTACAACGGAGCTATCGTTATTTCATGATAATTACAACAAAATTACCAATCTGCGTTATTTTTGACAATGAATACAGCGAAGTTATCATGTTTTCTCATAATTTGATGAAAAGTACAACGGAATTATCAAATAGCGTTGATATTGGATAGGTTTGACTGGATTATAATTCTGTGTCATTATTTGATGATAAGTATTATCCTGCGTTACGCTGAATTGATTATAAAAACAATTGAATTATTATTCTGGGTCATTATTTGATGACAATTATAGTCCTGGGAACTAATTATTAATTAAGTACTAATGAGTTATCCTGTGTCACTTTTTGATAAGTATAACGAAGTAATTTTATAGCGTCATTATTTGTTAATGAGTACAATGGAAATATCATTAATGTTTGATTATAAGTACAACGGATCTGTCATTCCAGATCATTATTTGATGATAAATACAACGGCATTATCAACTTGCATACTTACCATATTATTCGTTAAGCACAACCGACTGTCATTATTTAATAAACAGTATAGAGTAATCATCCTGCGTCATTATTTGATGATATCTACGATTAATGTTTGACAACCTTGATGTTTGACTTCCACCCGGAGCTTCGTGTTCGATTACCGATTGTATCTAAAAAAAAAGAGAGGACCCGGTCTAGTTAAAAACTTCACCTAGTAACAATATTCAGATGCATTAGACGTTCTTTACTGTTGTTCTATCACATGTGGAATAACATTACTAACACGTGCGATGATGAACAAATGTAGGACAAATCTTAATGTTCGATTAACTTTTTCAGACCAGAATTATTTCTGAGGTTTTAAAAAACATTCTTGCTTGTGAGTGTAATATTTACACTAAATATAACATTATGTTGTATTAGTTTAGATAGATGGCGCTTGATACGTTCCAAGTCAATAAAACAGTATTCTACACTTAATTTGTTATCATTGGAAACATAAATATACCACAAAATTATTTACAAATTTTGTATGAACTCTGTGTCCATTATAATGGACGCCAATTTTGAAGATATCAATTCGTATTTCAAAGTAAATTAACATTCTACTCTGTTCCTTTTATTTAACACTTTGGTCAACCCGAAATGATGTGGTATGTATATATGAGGTGCATGGCCGAGCGGTAAAGTACTTGACTTCCGTGCGGAAGGTCGACGGTTCGAACCCGCTCTGTGCTACTCTCCTCAAAGGACGCAGACATTTTTTCCACTTAGTATTCAGAGGTATAAGGATACCTATGATTTCGGTCATATTTATTCTTAAAAAAAAACATGCCGGTGTGTTCTGCTCGTATCACTTTGGTGTGTCATCGGATCCAGTACAGCGGTGTGACCGGTGAGTTTGCTGGTGTGCAACGGCTCACTCTCTTAAAATAAACTCCTCGACACAGCTTCTCTTTCTCACTGAATTTATGTTGGAATCGCGAGGGGATCCTCGACTATAGAGCCCAGCAACGATGACGATGGTATGTATGTGGCATTCGTACTAGAACATAAAGGTGTAATATGAATACGACAAATAAGGTCCAGGTTAGCAAATGTTGCAAAACATTGTTATCACACAATCCATTTCGACATCTTGCATAAGCACACATCAGTTAGATCTCACTAGGTCTTAAGATCTTCCAGTGGTTCACCGTAACGGTGAGAGGGTAGCTAGAGGGGGCGAGAAGGGGGAAGAGTGCGACTAACGGCCACTTGAGATAACGAAAACCTAACGGCCGTTGGGGCGCGGATTTTAAATGTTTATTTGGATGGAAAGAATGCAGATTAAAAGAATATAAATTTATTAATTTATTTTAAGCATTATTTGCAAAGGGTGTAGTCAGTGAATGTGATGCCATGAGATAATCTCTTTGAATAAAGTAGATAAGAGTAAATACCAAAATTAAGTTAGATTAACAAATATGTAGCATAACAAATTTAGGTTCTCTGTCACTATAAAATATGTGATTCACAGTTATTTATTTATTTAACAAGTTTATTGCAAATACAATCTGGCGGGCTTATTGCCAGGCGGCAACCTCTTCCAACCAACTAGACAAAAGTAAATGAATCAAGTTACATGGTCGCATTAATACTTCAAATGATCATCCATCCCCACGAAATCCATAAACACATACGTGAGCATATGCCCACAAAGACAGACAATCACCCGAACATTATTTTTCATATAAAGTGAGATATCATCAATCAAAAGAAAAGGAAGGGATGGTGGAGAGGAAAGGAAAAGAAAAATCAGGAATGAAACACGTTTTTTTACTGACTACAAATTAAGAGTTTTTTCAGTCGCTTCTAAAGCATGCCAATGATGGAGCGAGTCTTATATTGGTTAGTAACTGATTCCAGAGTTTCACTGCATGGACAGTAAAGGAGTCGCTTCTAAAAGCATGCCAATGATGGAGCGAGTCTTATATTGGTTTGTAACTGACTCCTGAGTCTCGCTGCATGGACAGTAAAGGACGACGTAAAGAAAGAGGAGCGGTGAACTGGCAAGCCTAATAAACAATATCTGTTTGAGCGTAGCGCTAATCCATGATTGGAAAGACGCTGAAAATTTCCAGCGGGATAAGAGGAGGTGGCGGGACAGTTAATGATATTATACAATAGAGACAGTATGTAAGTCTACTTGGCTGAATTTGGTAATATTTTGTTAGAAACATGCGTATGTTGAATTACAACACGTATATTAATATTAAATAATTTTACGAGTAAATAATGACTTTGTAACTACTTCGTTATTATAACAACAAATTTGTTATATCTACATGTTAAGTTTAAAATAAAGTTTTGTATTTTTGTCACTAATTTTAAGGATGTGTATTAACTTTTCATGTGTGCATTTGTATGTAAAAGTCACTTTTGTGTCGTAAATTAAATAAACAAATAAATGAAGAGCTACATAGCTTGTGTTAATTACCGGGAGAGAAATCACAAAGTTTTTAAATATACCTTCACAAAATAAAAATAACAAAAGATCAAAAACATACTTAGCGTGAAAAATAAGGTTTTTTTTCTGTCATGTTGATCAAGTCCTTGCGTCGTAATATCAGATTCTGCGTTAATGATTTGCCACCACTGCTCCGTCTCCTGAGATCCTGAGCTATGATGATTGTAGCACTAAATGAGGAATATGTCATATTTTTCGCCACCCTTCAACACTTTCAGCGAGTACCAGCTTTTTCAAACTGTCTTTATCACAGTAATGCTGTTTTCTCATCCTGCATGTCGTTAAGAGCCTTTATTTGATCTGTAGATTCTTAAGGGAACACATTAGCGTGTTTTGTAGTTTATGTGGTGCGAATCATTCGGCGCCAGTACTACATTGTGAAAACTTTCCTCTTTCCTAATTTCCATGTCTTCACTACAACATATGCCATATAGAAATTCCTTTTTTTCAACTTTCCGTAGATCCAAGATTTGTTTTATCAACATTATTCCTAAATTGTGGACTACCAACTTTCCGTTTATCTCTTTGTGGATCTGCTTGGTGGTCAACCATCTATGGGGGTAGCTATACGGGAATTCAGCTCTTGTGCATTCTTTTAAATTGATCCCATCTCACCAATAACGCCTTCTCTGCCTTCTCCATCTCACGATATCTTCGTTATCCAGTGTTTTACCAGTTGTAAATCGAAATACCTTCATTTGTGATATTCTAAGTAGTACTTTCGTTCATTGAAGGTCTTGCACATGTTTTATAGATCTTCACTTTATACTCGTAATACTTTATGTTGCTATGCACTTATTTTTCCATAAACCATATTTGAGGCTTCAGATATTGCAGAGGCTATGTTCAATTGCCCTGTTATTTCACAATATAAGCCATTGTGGTCAAAATGAACAAAATAAAAACATTCTTAATTGATAGAAGAGCACAAATGTAACGTTTGCAATAAGAAGATTGGTTTGTGGAAGTTGGGGTGCTGACTTATCTGGCACATGAAATAGAGGCTTTTACTCTGATGATTATCAACGTTAGAGGGAACAAACGTGATGCTAGTAGAAAAAGAAGTGTTCTTTTACGAAGTTAATCCATAAATATATACTTTTTTTTGTACTTGATAAAAACCGCCGCCCCCTTTTATCTCGCCGAAAATATTCAGCGTTTTTCCGATCATGAGCTTGCGCTGCGCTCAAAAAGAGATTTTTTATTCTCTTTCTCAGTTCACTGCTCTTATTTACGTCATTATTTACTGTCCATTCAGTGAGACACTAAAAACAGTTACAAACCAATAGTACACTCTCTCCATCATTGGCATGTTTTAAAAATCGACTGAAAGAAATCATAATGTCAAATAATCAATTTAACGTATTTTATTCCTAATTTTACTTTCCTCTTTATCATCTCTTCCTTTTCTTTGACTGATGATATCATATTTTTACTTTCACAATGTATATTGTTCAAAAAATTTGTAGGGCTGAATAATCGTTTGAATATTTTTTTGTGACCACGTGACTTTATTTTCTTTTGTCTGGTTAATTGGAAAAGATTGCCTCCTAGCAACACGTTGACAATGAAGTGTTAAATGAAAAACAAACTTCCTTTGATTCTTGCAGCAACCTTTTACTCTTTAAGGTACCCAGATAATATTTTTAAGACATGCCGATTACCTATGATATATAGTAGTTTGGCGAACTATTTGTTATAAACCACGTATGAAAATTTTAATATTAAAATATTAAAGAAAAAAATGCAGAGATCTTTTGTTTACTTGTCTTGTAATTTCATTGTAAAAAAATAAATTAGATATGGCTAAAAAAGCTCTTAATGATGTTCTTAAATAATCTAAATGCATAAGAACTATAAAAATGCTGAAGGACGATTGCCCTATAATATCCGTTCCACATGGTCCTACTTAAGCGCAGGTTTTCTCCTCAGAGTAGTGATATTGGAATTTTTCCCCGTAAATACGACCACTCCGGGCGGCGAGCATTACAAATATTAAAGCCTGCTGAGAAATATCGACTCTTCCACTGGCCAGCGGCGTTTTATTGCAACACTCGAGAAGTTTTATTTAAATACCGACCCATTTATAGAAAAATATGGACGTTCATATGCAAAAAGAAAATACGGTTTTTCTATTTTATTTCAAATGGCAAATGATCCGAAGCATACGTACGTATTATACATCAATAATAATAATAATAATAATACAATTTATAGAGCGCCGTTTAGAGAACTAACTATGCTCAAGGATGTTCTAACTCATAAATGTGACCCACTCTGATGAAACATATCATATTCGTATATATGATACATGTATAACATGATACTCGTTCCTATTATTATTGGTATCCTGCTGATCTGAGCCATTTTCTGATGTCACACGATCACCTTGCTAGGGTGTTTCCCACATTTGTTTTCCCTATCCTTGGTAATATAAATATACCATACTTCTGCTATAGACGAATCCTAAGGGTTTCCTGGAGAGACCATATTACAAATGACGAGGTTCTCCGCAGGATTGAAGAAACCAGGCATCTGTCAAATACCATATCGAAAAGGCGTGCAGAATGGATGGGTCATATGTTATGCTGCGACATGAAAATTTCCTGCATAATATACTGGAGGGAATGATTGAGGGATCGATTGGCAGAAGGCGTCCTCGCCGAGAGTATCTGGAATCAAATATGCCACGATATGGACTGCACCTCCTATACAGAGCTCAAGAAGATCGCTGAAGACCGAGCGGAGTGGAGGAAGAGATGCGGGGCTTCGCTGCTAACCAATCCCCAGGATTGAAACTGAAGAAGAAGAACATCACACCGTTTCCTCATAATTGAAGGCAGGAGGATAGAGCACTATACAAATGTTCAAGTATCTTTCATATAATATACCAATATTTACATAATAAAATGAAAAAAATAAGGACACCAAAAAAATCGACAATATTTAAAACGGGTAGGTATAAAGGACATACCACCTGCTTTTCCCATCTCAATGCACTTATGTCGCATTTAATACATCCATACACCTTCTTATACAGCTCCTACGATTTTAATATGCTTACTTTGGTCTTCCTCTAACAGGCCTTCAAATTTACCTGGGCAGATCCTTGTTGAAGTGGGTATTCAATAATCCATTATTTTGTATAGTGCCCTTCAATATATTCAAACTGGAATCACTAGACTAGGCACGGATCTCGCGGTTCATAATCGCACGAATAGGCAAAACTACCAGTGTAAAGATGAGTTATTCGTATAATTTTAGACGGTGCAAGTTTTGTTACAAGAATAATTATTTCATCAAATTTGGACAGCTTTATTTTTTTTCATATACTATCAGGAATCAAACCCGAAATCCCTAGGTGGAAGTAAAGCGCCTTATTCACTTTTCAAAACTACAAAGAAAGTCGTTTGAGCATTAATATGAAAATAATGAAAAACTCAATTTTGAGAATTACGCGTTTACTTATATTGTAATATATTATTGTTTTACATTTTTATTGTAAACATTACAAATTTATGGGTAAATTGCCATATGGCAATATCTTCTAACTAACCAGAAAAGTGAGTGGCGGGATGCCTATCGATGGAACAGAATAATGTTTTGACTGCAGCTTTGAAGATCCTTTTATTCGTGTTGAATGGTTGATTTTAACTTTTGCAGAGGCACCGTTTATGCTTTCTAACAGTGTTTTTATTAAAGCAGGAAAAAGTTAACTCGTACGATGGGCACGATTTTTTTAAGCTGTCACAAAGAGGTTGTTTTTCCTTCCGAGAAGACTGGAGACTGTAGAGAAGGATACAAGTCAGATAAATTCTGTGGAGATGCATACACTAAGGAAAAATGTGAATTGTCAATGTATGAAAGAAGCATGTAGAAAGAAGAAAAAATGAATGCATGGATAAATTGATGCTGTAAGTAAGATAAAGAGAGGAGCTTTAAAATAGTTTGGACATGTGGAGAGAATTAATTGCATGACAATGATAACTATATTAATCAGTAATTTGAGGTGTGCGTAGAAGATAACAAGGAACACGTGGCAGGATCAAGACCAGATTTTGAAAACAGATAAAGTGAAAAGTATGGATAATATAGGATTATGCATGATGAGATGTATGAATGAGAAAAGGCGACAATTATTTGGATAGAGAAAAGAATAAATCTGTTCTCTCACCATACCCCGCTAGGCACACGGCTGATAATATACGTTTGTATGTATTCACTACGCTAAAAACACTTTTATCAATATACATATATAACAAATTGTGAAATAAAGCAAAGTAATTAATCGGGATTGTTTTACATATACAGTGGAACCTCTCATAACGAGCACCTCTCATAACGAGTAATTCGCATAACGAGCTAAACAGATTGTGAAAAAAATGCTCCCTTAACGAGCGACATTTCGCATAACGAGTGACGCAGAAAGGATAAGTCCCATCTTCACATCACTCACTTGTGAGCCGGGACTTTCGCGCCAGTGCGTCAGTCTCTGGTTAGCACTCGTTCCGCTAGCACGTTAGTGTCACATGTGATCACACATTTTTCCAAATTTGTGTTCAGACATTATTTGTAATTTTTTTTGTGCAAAGTTTAATAACCCTTGCAAAAATGTCCCTGAAGAAAAAGCCACAAGAAGACAGCCATAAGAGAATAAAAGTAACTGTAGAAATTAAACGTAAAATCATTGAAAAGCGAGAACGAGGTGTGAGCGTGGCTGATCTAGCGCGCACATACAATCGGTCTACATCAACAATTTGCTCTATCCTCAAAAACAAGGACAACATTAAGAAGATAGATGCTTCAAAGGGAGTGTCAAAAATGTCTACGAAACGGTTACCTATTCTTGATGATGTTGAAAGGTTGCTTCTCATATGGATAAACGAAAAGTAATTGCAATTATTTTATTTATTTTCGCCGACCTCGTTAAGAAGACGCCAGGATCATCAACTGCCGAAAAGAAGTACAATTTAAGGGAAGTCATGGATGGTTCGAGAAATTTAAGAGAAGAACCGGCATCCACAGCCTTGTGAGGCACGGTGAAGCAGCAAGCTCTGACACAAAGGCAGCAGAGAACTTCATCAGCGACTATACGTAGCTCGTAGATTCTGAGGGTTACCGGATTTTACTTCTTGTAAAAAATAATTAATTATTTGTCATAAATTAATAAATAAAAAACTAGTTATTTCGATTTTTTTTATTGTTTTTTGCAAATCGAAATCGCATTCCGGGTTGTTACGCTCCTTAACAATTTATAAGTATGTAATTTTATTTGAATAAACGTTAAAAATAAAAAAAATTGAGTATTTTTTTCGGCATGGAACGCATTATCGTATTTTATATTGATTTATATGGGAAAAATTGTTTCGCTTAACGAGTGTTTCACATAACGAGTAAGATTCTGGAACGAATTATTCTCGTTATGAGAGGTTCCACTGTAAAATAAAACAGACGTTTAATATATTATATATCTTACACGGTAACAGAGGTTTTTCATAACATTTTAGGAGACCGTCCTGATATATCAACTGACAGCTTATTACCAAAAATGTAAAATCTTCACTCGCGTCTTTTATTTATCAACTCTACATTAGGGCATAGCGAAAATAAATTCAATTTAAAATTTCCATTATAACAGCACCCCTCACTTTATTTTAAAATATCAAAATAAAACGACATCTCTTATTTTAAATCAGAACTATCTAAATGATTATCGACAATAATGCGCTATTAGGGCGACATCTGTTTTTAGAATTTTTTTTTTTCACTTTGAACGAACTAAAGTGCGTGCGGATTAATTATTACTTAAATAATTCAATGTTGCTTTTTGTTTTTGACACTGTAGTGGATTTAAAGAATTATATGATATATTGTGAAATAAAAGCTGGTCGATTGAAAGAAGAATCTACAAAGTACTAAATCGGATTTTTAGATTATAAATAAATACAAACACATATCCATGTACCGGTACAAATGCAGGCATGTTTTAAAATGTATCGGTATTGTGAGATGACTAAAGTTGTATAATTATTAAGACCAAATTCATATATTCTTTATTACAACATACATATCACCCCTCCATTTCCCCTTTGGCATAGAAAGAGAGGACAGAGCGCGAAATCCTGACCCCCTCCACATCTATATATCTTCTCATACAGCTCATTCTATTTATTTTATTCTTTATTATTCTTTCTTTCACAATTTTATTTACTTGGTTCGACCATACTTTTTCATTCGTTCTCTACTACGACTCCTCCTTAAACTTGTATTATCATTAGTTTATTTTGTCAGGCTTTCATTATTCACGCACTCAACATGTTTCTTTTATCTTTTTTAATAATAATATATATGACCGAAGTTGTAGGTATTATTATGCCATCGAACACTAGGCGGAAAAAGTGCCTGTGTCGTTCGAGGGGAGTAGGCACAGCGCGGGGTTTGAACCGACAACCTTCCGCACTGAAGTCCAGTGCGTTACCGCGCGACCATCCTCACTCGTGCAACGCGAGGTGGTTTGGAGAAGCAGTTTAAACAACATGTCCAAACCACCTTGCCATTCTTTTTTCACCCTATTTATTACATCAGTTTTTATTTAATGTTCATCATAAGTAATTAGATATCTTATTCCCTTTAATTTCATTTTCCATGTCCACGTTTTACTAAGATACATCAATTTTGGAGCTAAAATGCTGTTGTGAACCATCGTTTTAGCAAGTCTTGATATTACTTGATTTGAATACATGTATTTTAGGGCCCTATTGAATTTGTTTGAATACATGTATTTTAGAGCCCTATTGAATTTGTTTGAATACATGTATTTAAGAGCCCTATTGAATTTGAATATATGTATTTTAGAGCCCTATTGAATTTGTTTGAATACATGTATTTTAGAGCCCTATCGAATTTGTTTAATTACAAATAATTTTTAATGTCTCTTGCCACCTTTTCGTCGTTGAGAACATATTTTCCAAATAGCAGATTTTTTTAAGTGCTCCTTTCTAAAAATATATTTTCTCGAGTGGTGATATGATTAATATACATTTTGGTTGAGACTTGTGTATAGGAAAGTAAATGAGGAAGTATTTGAACTCAATAAAAAAAAACAAAATCCTTTTTCGATCATCTGAAAATAAAGCCCAAGGGATCTGATAAATTTGAATACAAAAAAGTCTTTCAGCATTAACCCTGAAAACTTGAACTTTTTCAGCAGATAACATCTAAATATTGATTTCTTTCCGTAGTCCCGGTGTCGCGGCAGTGAGTCAGGCCTTTCCCGGATTATAGAGGGGATGCTTCTCCGCAGACCGAGTCCAGTCTCACTGGCGCCAATGTAGCACCCCTGTCTGGGCGCCATGGGGGCTGGGGTTAGGAAAATCCTAGCCTTAGGGGATGACTATATTAGAGGAATCGATAAAGTAAATCATATCATAATAATAGTTTCATTCGATTAATTTATTTATTTTAGTTTATTTTAGATGGATTCATCTTTAACAAAACAAAAAATAATATTATTAATAATTTTTGCGCTATATGCATACAAATTCAATATATAGTGTAAATACGACACTCCTTGCATTCTTTAACTAACAATTTTAATTAATTGTAATTTGTTTTATCAAACACTGTTTATTACACTTTTGGTAACGGTATAACCCAACCGGTTTCAAGGCTTTCACGTCATCATCAGGGGAGCACAAACAAGACTTATTAAGGAGTTACAAAATGTGGGATAAACCGTCTTTGATAAAAACAAATTACAATTACTTTAAACCTCCACAATGTTAATGCCCTAACTATAAATAATAATTTCAATTAAGTCTATTCACCTTGCTGGAGAACGTGCTTTTGCTTGCCAGCCTTCAATATTCCAGTCACTACCAATTTCTCCAAACCATCTTCATCTATTGCAGAGACATGCTTGACGTCTGGAGGATAAATACATTGATTTGTCTTTGCTGTCCCTGTGGTGCGGATAATTTGGCACCAACACTTAACTTTATTTTATTACAAAGTGTGGTCTTTCATCAACCATTATTATATATTCGAGTGATACTCAAATTAATATACCTAACTATAATTTGTCAGCCAAATTACAAACATTTACACGAATAACTTTAAAAAAATTCACTAAGCAGTACGCACACTCACATGCAAACCATCTATCACAGATAAGACGCCAACTTTAGATAGGCCAAGGCTCAGGTAATCAATGGCCCTAATATACAACATATAAGAAAGAATAATGAGCGAAAATAATAATAAAACTATTCGTGTTCTTTGTGGCGTAGGCTGAGAGAACATGTCTCCAAACGTTTCTATCCAATCATACAATTTTGCTTGTCCTCTCCACATTCGTACATCTCGTAATGCACAGTATTATAATATGTGTACTACTCACTTTAGTTTTTTTTTAAATTTGGTCCATTTATCCTGCCACGTTTTTCTCGGTGTGTTTCTTCCACGCACACCTTGCACTCCTGACTTATATACTTTCATCATTCATGCTCTCCATATGTCCAACACATTTTAAAGCTCTTCTAAGCTCTTTTCTTTATCTTAATTAAACCATCCATTTTATCCATGCATTCATCTCTGATGTCTTCATGCCTCCTTCTTTCAAACGCTGACATCATAAATTATCCTAAGTGCATGCATCTCCACAACATTATTATAACTTTTACAATTCTTCTGCGAAGCTATAGTTTCACTTCTATACACCAAGATGGGTACCAACCTACTATTATTTATTGTAATTTTTGCTACTGTTGACATTACACTGTTTAATAACATTAAGTGCTCAATTTACTTTGATCCCTGTTACTACCCTTGTTAGCATGTAATAACTCTTGAGGAATCCTGAACTCTAAGATAGTTGATTGAATCCAAAAGAGATTAATTGCGAAGAGTGTGTACTTTTTCCAAGAATGTGGTCATAATTTTTTAATAGTTATTCTTGCATGTTACTCCTTGAGAGTTTAAAGAGATCTACGTATACAAATTGCTAATAGAAAAAAAATATAAACCTTTCGTTGATTGACACTCCATAGAAGTGTCAATCAACGAAAGGTTTATTTTTTTAGTTAATAAAGGTTTATTCATACTGGAAAATTATTTACACTATCTTCTATAAATATTGTTTTAGGAGCCCTATACATATTACGAGCGTCACCACTTACACATGGAACGATATTGTTGAATGATTTTCCCAACATCAATATTATCCATATCTCGGGGGACAAATAGAGAATTAAACTCCTTTCGAAGCCGTATATATATTACGAGCGTCACTACTTACACATGGAACGATATTGTTGAATGATATTCCCAACATCAATATTATCCATATCTCGGGGGATAGCTAGATAATTGAACTCCTTTCGGAGCCGCATACATATTACGAGCGTCACTGCTTACACGTGGAATGATATTGTTGAATAATCAACATTATCCATATCTCGGGGAATAAATAGAGAATTGAACTCTTTTCGGAGCAGTATACGTATTACGAGCATCACTACTAACATATGGAATTATATTTTTGAATGATATTCCCGACATCAATATTATCCATATCTCGGGGGATAACTAGATAATTGAACTCCTTTCGGAGCCGCATACATATTACGAGCGTCACTACTTACTTACACGTGGAATGATATTGTTGAATGAAATTCCAGACATCAATATTATCCATACCTCGGGGGATACATAGAGAATTGAACTCCTTTTTGAAACTTTGTAGTTTTAACTGAACCATTTCACAGGATTACAAGGGTATCATTGTTCCTGCAGTCAATGTGCTATGTTTAAATTTTATTCTCTGATAGTGAAGAGTTACAAGATAAATCAAACGACGTGCATCGATAGGAAACTAAGTAAATGGGGCAGATAACCATGTATAGGTGAACTGGAAAGTATACAAATCTGCTAAGATGTCAGTCCACAACAGTAATCAACTTTTATATATGAATTTGAAACGTGGGTATGGAAAAATATTGAATCTAGGTACTGAAGAAGAATACATGGAGTGACAGTATATAACAGAATACTATTAATTAAAGATCTTCGTATTGTTTAAGATTCGAGAGAGCAATCTGCGATGGTTTGGGAGTATAGATCGAATGAATGACGTAATGCTATCAACAAATACACACAGTACAAAAATGAGCTAAATCGTGGTAGAAAAAGACCAAGGAAAGTATAGTTGGACCAAGTGTGTGTAATTTTTAAAGAAAGCTATATAAAAAGTTATCAAAATCGTAGGAGTTTTATTAGAAAGATGTATTGATGTACGAGTAGAAGAGGGGAACCATATGTGTCGTGATAGGCAAGTTTGGCGCTCTTTCATCTCCGCCTTCATCGACAGGAAAATGGCCGTGATGGTATATATTGTTTAATTTTTTTTCTCATTATTTGATAAAATTGGTTTAAACCTGTATAAATTTTAATTAAAATAAATAAATAATTATAACACGATGGTTTAGTCAAATCCATTAAACCGCTGAATAAACTCAGTGAACAAACATTCTTTTCCCTCAAAGTTTTTAAACATAAAATTTATTTTTACATAATTTTCACATAACCGTTAATCTACCAAACTAAAGTGATGAATTGCTTATTTTTTTCAAATTGGTTGTCTCACGGAATAATCACCATTGAACGTGTACATAAACCAAACGATAACAGGGCGGCCCTGCAGGGCGCCTTTGAAATATTATTTTTACATCCCCTATCTGCGATCAGTCAGTCCGCCCTAGAGAGAAGAATTTCTGCGAATTGTTTTGCGCACTTGGAGAAACTACGCCAGAAACTAACTGTGTCAAGTAAGATATAAAACTTGGACTTTTATTTGTGTTTCTGTATTGATTTTCTTGAGAAATTATGAAGAATACGCTCTATTTTACTTTGTTCGCGTTATTCTTAAAATACTAAAATCCTTTCACCATTTTTTAAACGACTTATGGGAAAAGTACGAGTATTAACCTACTTTAACCAACAATACATGTATGTTATACTACTGACGGAAATAGAAAATTATTAGCAATGAGAAGGTTTTGGATAATTGGAACGAATGAGAAGGTTTTGGATAATTGGAACGAATGAATGATGGAAATCTACTTTGGTATTTTAGTACTAACTATATTGTATTCTTCTTTTTTACGTTGTCTTTTAATGTCCATGCAGTAAGACTCTGGAATCAGTTACAAACCAATATAAGACTCGCTCCGTCCTGGCATGCTTTAAGAAGCGACTGAAAAAAAATCTTAATTTCTAGTCGCTAAAATAACGTGTTTTATTTCTGATTTTTCTTTACCTTTCCTCTCCACCATTCCTTTCTTTTATTTTGATTAATGATATGCTACTTTATATGAAAAATAATGTTTGGGTGATTGTCCGTCTTTGTGAGCATATGCTTACATACTCGTATGTGTTTATGGATTTCGTGGGGATGGATAGGCATTTGAATGATTTATGCGACCATGTAACTTGCTTAATTTACTTTGTCTGGTTGTTTGGAAGAGATTGTCGTCTAGCAATAAGCCCGTCAGGTTGTATTTGCAATAAAAGTGTTAATTAAAAAAAATTAAAAAAATACGTATGGGAGTGAAACGTGGATATAGAACGATACTGAAAATAACCGAATAAACGTTATGGAAATACGTGTACTTAGAAAAATAAATGGAGTGATAATGTATGAACGAAATGACAAGGGATGCACGTGAACTTAAAACTGATTTGTTGAATATGATGAACAAAAGAACTTTGATATAGTTTGGGCATGTGCAACAAATGAATGAAGAAATAGTCACAAACAAACAAACTGTGCAAATGTGAGTGAAAAACCAAGAAAATTATGGTTGATTAAAATGAGTGATCCTTCGAAAGAACGAAAAGTAAGAAGTTAGATATAATACATTGTAGAAGATGTATGATAATTGTATAAATGTCGAAGTGAATTGAAAAATAGACGTAAAAGCACCATATGATATACTAAATTTTTACCCGCCATAGTTATATTGTGAAATGCGTTAAAATTTACCTGTATCGATTGATTTGCGTTTGAAGTGAAATAATTCGGTAATATTATTTTTGTTTTTTCTTTTCTTTTTTAGTTTCGTGTATTTTCTTTTTTTAATGTTTCGCAATTTTATGTGGCTTTGTGATAACTTTCTTTCTTCTTTTTCAGTGCAATCGATCTGCTTTATACTTCAGAAAGTCTAGGATGAGTCGTGCGGCGTTTAAAACGCCATGCCACAAAGGGATGGGGTAAAATCGTTTTTTTTTTACAAATCGAATAGTTTTTTTATAAACCGAACAATTGTTTTTCTCTAAACTGACGTTTTAATTCCTAATTTTCATTATTCTGTCTGTCTAATTTACTGTATGATTTGTATCTATCTTTAAATAGGCCAAGATCCACAATCAATTAATACTAATTACGAACATTTAATTTTAGGTATAAAAAAATCGAAAATCCAATTATCGAATACCCCATCCCTAGCCAATGTGGACTAACGTAGCGGCTTTTGACAAACGTCACCAAACATTATTTGATTTTTACAAACTGCCACATTTTTGCTTATTTGTAACAAGCTGTATTAATTTTTTATTAATGTTAGTTTTTTGTTATTAAGAATCACGATTGGCTGAGTGAACGAGCTATTTTTGCTGCCAAGGACAAAGACGTCTACGAACTTAACAATATTATTCAGTTCTTTTTTTAATGTTTCGCAATTTTATATGTTTTTGTTATAAATTTCTTTCTACTTTTTCAGTACAATCGATCTGCTTCAGTTCATCAAAATGCCGAGGAAGCAGCAGAGCGACGTGCAGCCAGACTTGAGGATTCACGGTTGCGAGCACGGCGATCGCGTTCTGCAGATTCAGATCTGCTTCGTTCTCAACAGAATGAACGCGACAGGCTAAGAGTAACTTAAAGACGTCAAAAATATTGTATACCCACAAGCATTGTGAAATTAAACATATTAGAAACGTGTGCTTTCTCTTTTCTTTCTTTTCCATTTAACCAGTCTGAGCCAGAGCAACGCGTGGCCGTGTACAGCTAGTACTTATAATATAACATTGGTGCAAGATAAATTTCATAATGATTTAAAAGTGATGAAAGTAAATTGAATTCGGTGGCCTTGTTGGTACGATGCCTGAATTTCAGGATGTTGCGGGTTCATTCCTATTAGCACTCGATTATTTAAAAAAAGTTCGAGATATCTTTGAGGTTGATTGGAGAAATTGCCATATGCTCACTTGGTCGGGTTGTAGGAGTATATCATGAAATTGTAATGCATTTAATCAAGGTTGTTATGGGGAAAAACGAGATGATCAAAAATAACATTTGCGAAATTCTGAAGAAAGTCATTCTTTACGATTTCGAAAGGAAGTATGTATCCTTTTGTGGTAACGTCACACGATAAGTTGCTTATTTCTGCATCCAACAAAAAAAGTTTAATCATAACAAATGTTAAAGAAGTTTAAAGGATTTGATAAAAGTATGAAGTCATAATTGTTATATGTATTATAGATCATTCAGCCAGAAGAGTCATTTTGCAATAGTGTGAGTAACATTCTCTATATTGGTTTTAGAATGCCACACGATTGGTTCGCGCAGAGCGCACGTTTGTATTGTTGTTAAAATACTCGGTGATTAGAAAAACACTACCAAGTTGAAATTAGGAGTTTTTTTTGTCTAATGTGATGTATAATTCAAAATTTTTCGAAAGCTTTGAAAGTACTTTGTTATAACTTAAAGTTTCTTAGAATTTAGTAACACTACATCCACTATTATTTTAAAACTTTATTGTTTGGCATTGTAATTATGACACATTAATATGTTAAATAATCTTCCATTCATTTTATTTTTATGTGCAATCTAATAAAAGCTCGTAAACATTTTTACTTTATAATACTTGTACTTATATTTGTTTTTAATCTTAAAAATTCCATTATTGTCATTTAATGTTTCCTAGAATCTGCCATGCCTAAACTATTAATATATGAAATAAACTTACTTACATTTTATTTTTATGATTATTACAATTTAAACTGACAGTATTTTTAATTCACAAAACTTGTGTGTACATTTCAGTGTTTGAATATAAAATACTATTTTTATATTTTTTTTCTTCTCTTCATTAAAAAAATAAAGTGACAAGTTTTTGTAAACGCACTGTTACTCCCACTATTGCAAAATGACTCGTCTGGCTAAACGATCGATATTAAAAGTTTTACCTTTTTGAAGAAAAATAAAAACATTCAATGAAAATAGTTATCTTAATTTTTTTTAATATTCCTGATTCATTGAGATATACATTTTTAAACCGTGTGGTACCCTTTAATACATCTGAATTGGTAATTTACGCATAGCGTAGCAACAATTGTATTCGCTTCCATTTATCGAGCCTTCGGATTTAAAACTACTGGAGTACGCATGAAACTCGTTGTTTGCAATCGCACATGAAGAAACATAAACGTTTGCACACGTCTAGGGCGTCTATTGTTGCCGAACTAACTCTTTTACCCTATTTTTTTCGTAAAGGAGTCAAACGTTTTTTCCACTAGTTCAATACAATTTTTGTAAAATTTTAATAAATCATCATCATCCTATAGTGTAGCTCATGATTGAGCATCGTGATTCCCATGATAGCGTCTGACGACTCCTCTCCATCACCAGTTGCAGTTGTTAAGGGTAGTCCAGTTGCGTCTCTCACTTGGTCAGTCCAACGTATTGTGATTCTTCCTCTTGTGCGTCGTCCCTCCATGTGCCCAGTAACCAGAAACCTCTTCAAACTATCTTCTTGAACACAAGCAATATGTCTAAAGAATCGGAGGACTGGTTGAAGGCATTGATTAAAAAATTAGACCTATGTCAAAAAAGAGACCCCTTTGCACATTTTGAGTGGCGCAGAACCGACCTGAGAAATATTTTTAATTTTTCATTCTTCATCACATCATGAGATATGTTAAACTATTTTCGAATCTTATATTCTCGCTGTAACCTTCAATATGTTAACTAAAATAAAACTACCTCTGTTGACGTTTTTTTTAAATTGCCTTGAAAGTTAAGAAAAATATACCTTTATGCAAAGAGTGTTTTTTTTTAAATGATAAATATTTTAATGTATTGACGACACAGGAGTAGAAAGGATAAACATTTTATAAAAGAATCCTTCACGTCAATTCTGAAAAAAAGTTAAATTTGTTATTTTTTTCTTGATCACGTCACGAGATAAGTTTTTCATTCCCGCATCTCGTGAAAAGGGATTTTCATCGGATATGTTAAAAAATATGACTGGAGGTTGTTCGCATTTTTCAAAGGCTCTTGCGCAAGCGTCAGTTCTCTTAAGCTCCGCCTCCAGACTTGGGATAGAACGGGATAAATATATTTCTCATCTTACAAAAGGATCTCCGTAAATTGAGACGAAACTGGATTTTTGGACAATCGTATTACAATAAGGATATTTGAGAGTTTTATCTCGTTTTCATCTTATTTTTATATTATTATTATATAAAGAGTGTTGGGTTTAATGTCCTTTTGATTGTTCGATAAGTCTGAAATATTTTATGATGAAACGAATTCTGAAAAGGATAAAAGGAATGATGGGAGGATAGTATTTCAAAAGGAATAGAAAAACTGGAATGTTTTATTATCTAACTATTCGAGGATGTAAAACAAACCTGTTTTTGAATTGTTCTGAATTTAAATGAAAATTGTTGATAATTTAATTCGTGACTTTTAAAAAATCACATTTTCCGAAAGTTATGTAATTTAATATGCTGAACGATTTATATAAACAACTATAAGTCAAATAAAGATCTCTGTGGTCTAGCTCGTAATACTTCTAAGATAAGGTAATATGTACAGAAAAAATGACTGGAAATGTTTGTCATAATAGTTAGGTATTTTGTTTATTTATTCAGTTAAAAATACAATTATCGTTTTACTCTAATTATCTTAACATTGAACGTTTGGAAACTTACATTCGCCAATTATTTTTCCCTTCAACAATACTCAATTATATTTTCAACATATAAAAAACATAAACAACGACCGATCTGGAAGATTTAGCTTTATATGGTTCAACATTTTGGAATCTTTGTTGTCTAAATTGATTTGACTTTTTATCATTTAAGATTTTGGAAGACGAAAGTCATCACGACTTCTCGTGGGATTTTTATGGACTTACTCATAATAAACGACACAGATTTTATAAAAAAAATAATAAAAGTATAATTTATACAGCGCCCTTTATGGAGCAGACTATCTTTAACGGCTCTCTTATTTGGGATTCGAACCGATTAGTTGATTGTAAGAATAAGAAGGCTGGCTGCGGCTGTTAGATAAGGCACTTCACCGCATCTACATATGTTAGGAGAAACGTATTTGGTAAGAAAACCGCACAAACTTTACCAAGGCAAGACGACGTAAAAGAAACCTTTGTAGGTTTTTCGATACGTGATAGCAACATTTCGATATGTGATAGCAACATTTCGATATGTGATAGTAACATTTCGATATGTGATAGTAACATTTCGATATGTGATAGTAACATTTCGATATATGATAGTAACATTTCAATATGTTATACTCGTAGAAACACATTCGGTTTTAGACGGAGGGAAAAAATGTATGTGTACACTTTTAATGTTACTTAAAATGTAGAATTATAATGTTACTTAAAATGTAGATTTAAACGTTACCATTTAAACCTATATTTTTGTGCACATTTATTTACTAGTTTAAAAAGCATTTCCTATATTTAGAAAATTTACTGATTTTCAAAATAATATTATTTTGAAAAATATGATAACACCCGGGGGTTGGTTGGTAACATATTTGTCTTCCTATTCAGGGGTTCTGAGTTCAACTCCCATTGGAACCCATTTATTTTTTATTAACAGTCTTGTTTTCAGTTAAGGCCTCTTAAACATCGTTCTGTTTGGTTGAACGAGATTGTCAAATGACAGTAGGCCAAATTACAGTAGCACGTTATACTTTAAGCAATAAATGTAATACAATTTGATGTTTAATAATTTGGGTTTCATTTCTCAGAATGCTTTTCAACGTTTGTTGCACCTGACAAGGCATTATTAAGAATAATAATATGATAGGTTGAGCCTTGTGAAATAAATGTAATTAGTTAAATGTTCTAGAAAAATGGTTTTGGATGAAGAATGGAATGTGAATGTGGACTATTTCCTTGTGAATAAAAAGTATGCCTTTGAAATAATAATTTGCAATACAGCTCCCATGAATGCCAAAACATTACAAGTTGTTTGATGTAAATGTAAGTCATGATCATTGAGACGCAGAAAATAAGATTAAAACAAGAACTTTGACACATCAAATTCATGGATATGAAATTTGCTTAAGACGTGCCACAAGGTGGTGTACATACATACATACAATCAAGTCATGTCCCTTTCGGAGTAGATCAAAATGACAGATCTCTAGGCCTTTCTATCCATACACAGCTCTCACCTCGTTCATATCGAAACATTTCGTCAGAGTTTCAGAGTATATTTAAAATGGTTCTGTATTCTTATGAAACTGTTATGTTAAATAAAGGTGTCTGCATATGATATATCCGTAGGGTTGATTGCGCACTACTCTATAAAATACATTTTATATCAATCTCCTAAATAAAATTACGCATCAAAAACACAATAAAACATTTTAAAGTATCCTAGATGAGCTGGTTGTACACAAAAGGTTGTAAAAAATTACTGTTAAGCAATAAGCTGGCCAGATTTACTATGCTTAACCATGTACAGAAACGAATGAAAATAAATATCTCCCTGATATATCAACTGATAGCTGATTGGCAAAACAATAAAGTGTTATGCTGCTTCTAATGGAAACTTGTTCTATATATGTATAAGAGATTATGTGATCTAAACTTGATTGTGGAAAAAATGTAAGATAAATGTGGTAGAAATGAGAACGTTGCGATGAATGTTTGGCAGAACAAAGTATGAGTTCATTGATTAAATTCGTGGGCCTAGTTGGTGATTCTTGTTGAATGGAAGAGATTGTCACATTGGCAATCAACCTATCAAATACATTATAAAATAATGCGGATTGAAAGAAGATACATAAAGGAGCATTGAGAAGGTTTGAACGTATAAAAATAATGAAGAATGAACAATTTACAAAAATACTTTCTACTAATAGCATGTAACGTGACTTGACCAAATGTGTCTGACTCTGAAAGAGGAGAGAATGAAAAGGTTTTATGATTTGAGAATGTGCGTGATAAAGGGTATGGACGTGTCAGAAATGAAGAGGTTGTGCCAGAATGGATTAAAGAGGAAATCTGTTTATTTTACTTATCTTAAGAAGGACATGGTGTGATGGAGAGTAAAAGTACATAACATACCTAAAAATCTTCCATTCTGTAGATTTAAAGAACCACTGCACTTGACAAGGATTTTAAGGAAGTGGAGTATTCCTTAATCACAAATTTCAAACATTTGTCCTAAGTACTGAAACATTTATACCCAGCACTTACATGTTTATACACCGCGAATTTGATGTGTCAAAGTTCTTGTTTTAATCTTATTTTCTGCGTCTCAATGATCATGACTTACATTTACATCAAACAACTTGTAATGTTTTGGCATTCATGGGAGCTGTATTGCAAATTATTATTTCAAAGGCATACTTTTTATTCACAAGGAAATAGTCCACATTCACATTCCATTCTTCATCCAAAACCATTTTTCTAGAACATTTAAATAAATTTATTTTACTATTCTGTATAATATATTTATTGAGACTTTATTAGATGATACGTAGGTTAATTTTACTAACTAGTGACAGCTGTGTTTTTACTAACTAGTGACAGTGGTGTTTTAAAATTACCAAGAGGTGTATAATTACCAGTACCATTATATTTATCATCGTAGGTCATTAAAATATACTACTCTAGATAACTATAATCAAAATTATCCGTATTAAATCCGATACGGATAATTTTGATTATAGTTATCTAGATTTTTAATACGGATAATTTTGATTATAGTTATCTAGAGTAGTATATTTTAATGACCTACGATGATAAATATAATGGTACTGGTAATTATACACCTCTTGGTAATTTTAAAACACCACTGTCACCAGTTAGTAAAAACACAGCTGTCACTAGTTAGTAAAAACACAGCTGTCACTAGTTAGTAAAATTAACCTACGTATCATCTAATAAAGTCTCAATAAATATATTATACAGAAAAGTAAAATAAATTTATCTCAAATATTAGTTTATAACAAATACTTTAATTGCATTATAAAGCATAATAAACCTGGCGGGTTTATTTCTATGTGGCGCACTCTTCGAACTAACCAAAAAGTTATTTAAGAGGTTTTATATGAAAATCAGATTAAATCTATGCATAAAAAAATTGTTTTAAAAGTAATCAAATTTGCAGTTTGGTTGAAAGGAAAAGTCATAGAGCCTAACAAGGCTGTGGAGGCCTTTGCCACTTCTACAGTAAAAAGTAATTTAAAAATTATATATATAATTTTTTAATTTACAGTAAATAAAAAAATATAGTCGAAAGCTATGTGTACTAAATTTGAAATAGTGAAACTAACAGTTTTACTAAAGGTCACATTAAAATGTATTGTAAATTTTAGCTGCGATGCGTTCATGCACTATGTCCAGGTAGTTAACTGTCCTAATGTTATATTAAGTGCATTTCACGCTGTCATCTTCAGGGCGTCCTGGGGTGAGTTTTCAGGTGGCTGAAATGAGGGGGGTGAAATAAGGGCGACAATGTTGTTATTGAAACACTTAATGCTGCAATTCAACATTTTAATTATAACTGCCCAATTGTAATTATTTGTGACCATTGTGATCGAATGTATGCTGGTTCAGAAAGCACTTATCCTGAATTCTAGTTCCAGCAAGTCATGGATTAGTTTTGCGTACAGTATTTGTTCTCTAAATTTATTGCTGTACTGACGTTTAATGATTTAACGGTTAGCATCCGCGCTAAGTGGATTCACTTCCGGGCTTATTTAATTCTTGGTCCTTTTTTTTCTAAATGAATATACACATATATGAATAAATCATAGGCGGAAAAAATGTGTCAATCGAGGGGAGAAGCACAGCGCGGGGTTTGAACCGGCGACCTTCCGCACGGAAGTCCAGTGCGTTAAAGCGTAATCATGCACCTCATTTAATATCTGAATTTGTATTTATCTCTATGATTTGCGTATTGTTTATCATAAATTTGATTGATTTATTTCTTTCTAACTTTACAGGTTTATTTCGACAATTACCTATATAGTATTTAACGATGAACGGATGAACAAGTTTGGTCTTTCTGGAGTGATGATGTGTGAAGAGTTTGATTCCACATGATGTTTCCAGTTGTAATTGAGTGTCACTGTTTGTCAGGTTGATGAGAACGTGCAACGGGGTTTTGTTTTTGTGTAATCAAAAATCGGAAAGAAGTATCGATTTAGTTTTTCATGCTAAATATTCTCAGTGAGATGCAGGCAAAAGCCTAGTTTACTGGAGATACGACAAATGAAAAGATACGACAAATGAAAGGTGACAAACCCCGATCCATTAAAATAATGTATGTCTAAATTAAATTACCTGTTGTTTTTTCGCAAATTAAATAATTAATAAATCAATACAATAAATATTAAAAAACACCAAAAAAATACGTCGAAAATAATTTATTTTTAGTATAGAAAATCCGCAAAACAAACTTTTTAGCAAAATAGATCAGGAAAAGGTCATTTTGTTTTAACTAAATCCTTTCCTCTGAAAGGTCATTTTGTTTTAACTAAATCTTTTCCTCTGAAAAAAGTATATCAAATTCTCTGATTGATTTAATTTTACGATAAATTTGGTTTTCCTTCACAAATACGTAATTGTTTTTCAATAAAAATAATCGTTTTCTTTTACTGTTTTTATTTAAATCGCGAGATACTATATTTGCTCCGATATTGTGAAACGTAACAGATGAATTTTAAATATCATATTGTGTTATTTTTGTGATTATAAAACACTCGTTGAAAACTTTGCACAAAATAATCGTTGAGAAATCATTGTTAAAAAAATTACTGACATTCATATTGTGTAATCAATTTCATCCGTCTGGACGTATTTGATAACACAAATTGAATTAATTAGTTGCATCGCAGTTGATTCGTTCATCCGGTAACAATACTTGTACATTCTAGATATATGCGAGAGCTATCTCTTCACGATAGTATTGCTAATACGAGCGATTACAAACAAGGTCAGTGTCTACTCTAGTGGTTCCAAAGCGAAGTATTAATAATAAGAACCAAATGAAATGTTTTTTCCCGGTCACCCTCTTCATACTCGTATGTCTGAATCACCAATTCGCATTAATTGAAGGGCACTATACCAAAATATAAATTATTTTTAATAGATTAGCCATAAAAATAACTAAGAATTCTGTGTATTTTTTAATTTATACATACATACGAGTACACACTACAATCACGCCATTTTTGTGTAGGGTAAGCAGAGATGACAGATGGCCAGATTTTTCTATCTTAATACACATCCTTTGTCTCTTCTACATTCATACACCTTCTCAGACAACTCCTACGATTTCTCTGATTTTTTTTATTTTCTTCTTTCAAATTATCGCTCATTTGATTAAATCTTGCATTCCTTCCTCTTCCACGCATTCTACTCATATTTTCACTAAATATTTGAATTGTTAGTCTTTCTGCATTCATTCATTCTACTTGACCAAACCATCTCAGAGTACTCTTCTTCATCTTACTTAATACATCAGCCTTATGTTAACATTCTTTCATTATTCTGTCATACAATGCCACCCCCCGTATTTTTCTTAGTGCACGCATTTCTAAAGCGTTTATTTTATCAGAACATATTAAAAATAATTTCCCAATCAATTTCTACGAAGAATATTTTGATAACGCAATAAAAATTGATCAGTTCTGTTAAATAAACCGCTTCAAAGAACGTCCTATTATAAAATATTTGAATCGGATTCTATATAACGTGGGGGATTTCTTAAATAAAAAAATATCTAACGATGAAACAAAAGAAATAAATTTAATAGAAACAGACTTTGTTTTAACTATAAAAAAATCCCTTTTTAAAAATCTAAAATGTGATTAACTTGTTCTGATTAATAATTGATCCTTCAATTGTTTAAAACAGGCACACTAAAAAATCAATATGTTCGAAATTTTCATGACTTTTAAAAAAATGTTATTCACATTTGTAGTTGTGTTCAGTTGGCTTAAAATAAGGTCGACGTTTTGAAGTCGTTTAGAACCTTCATTAATAGGGCGATTAAAAAAATATATATATTTTCAACTACTAAAAAATCTAACGTTCAAGGTAGTTTACAGATAAAATCAAGCAAGATATTGGAAATATTACGATGTTTTCTCGGATCGTGTTAACTTACAAAAATACTTCCGTGAAACTAGAAATAAACTTTTGGTAAAAAAAAAACTCGTGAACATACGATGGACTTAATTTATTTCACTTGCGATATAAAAGTAATTTATCTCTTCGGTAACTTGGAGGAGTTACAACCATTGAAAATTCTTGCAATAAAGAACAATTTTTATAAACATTTTAGTTATTCATCTTATATACACCTAACAGGTGGTATTTTGAAAGGGTCTTCAATAATATTTATTTATTATAATGAAGAATTTAAAAAAAATCTTCAGCAAAGAACAATTCATCCCCTCCCCTTAATTTTAGCTGTTAAAGAAAGCTCGCCCCCTGAAACCGCTAAAAGCGTACAGTGTCACAAGTTTCAGAGTTACGTCCGCAAGCGGAACGATACGGCGATACAGCCTTCCTGAAAGCTATTCGTTAAGGATTGCTCTCAACTTTTGGGATGAGGTTTTGGGGTGAATTGTTTTCAAGGATTATTCCAAAAATAATGAGTATTCTTTTAACTGGGTATAGTTTTGTTTTATAATCGTTATTTATGATATTTGACATTTAAAAGAACACGCACAAAAATATTCAAACTTTTAATTCTTCAAAATGATTTTCATTTTGTGAAAATGTTTTTTGCCCATCATTCTTTGTTACTTGTACTTAGGCAAATAATTTAATAAAATTATTTCAAACTAAGCATTAAATGTAAGGAACACCTTTAGATATAACAAGTATTATTAATTAAAAGTAATTATATTATTAATTAAAAATACTTATATTATTAATTAAAAGTAATTTTATTATAAATTAAAAGTAATTACCCTATTAGAAAAAAAATAACGTTAATAGGCTGTATTATGCATTAAACTATTAAAAAATGTTTTTGAATATAACATTTGCCTAACTAACTTTGATGTATGAAAGTGAAACGTGAATGTGCTTTTTTACATGACTGAAATGAACCAAATACATGCTGTAGAAATGTGCGCACCGAGAAGTATCATATATGGTACATAGGGCGATAATGTATGACAATACGGAATTAAATGAATATGGTTATATGTGAACGTAAGGTTGATGTATAAGTAGAATCAGAAAAAGCACTCTAAAACGGTTTGGGCGTGTAGAACGAATAAAGACAAAGAAAAATCTATCGTGCAAATATGAAAAGACTAAGGAAGTTAAAGTTTTTGTCTTTCAAAATATCATCCCCGTGATCGTTAGATCACGGGGATGATATTTTGAAAGACAAAAATGTATAAGTCAGAGAAATGTTAACAGTATGAGAAGGTACATGTAGAAAATATGAATGTTGGGCGTTCTCTCCTTTCTGCCTACTCAGTCAGGGAAACGGCATAATGGTATGTACATATATATATATACATTTTTCGTAAAAGTTTAACTTTAACGGAGAAATATATAATTCTTTGGATTGTATTAAAAAATCAAGGGATAAAATAAAACGCCTTCAATGTTTTGAGCTATTTCATTAATCTTTCCCTTTTTTCATTATACTGTTGTGGTAGAATTATGAATGTTGTCTTAAATATTTAAGATATAAAAAAATGAATTTGTCCACTAATATGAAATAAATTTTCGTTATTATTTTTAGGGTGTTGTGCATACATCTCCTCTTTCCGTTTGTTCAGAAGTACTGGTTTATGTTTACGTCAATTTAATATACACATATGCATATTGTTTTAATTCCATTAATTTATATTTGGCTTTGTATAATTAGGAGTGGGTATTGCGCTCTTCGAGTCAAGATTTTAACATCCAAGATTTTAACATCCATGTACTCGTACATTTTAACATAACTAGTCAAGATTTTAACATCCATGTACTCGTACATAACATAACATCATATAAAAATACCATAAAATGATGCAGTTTCTAGTTTGTTTTCCTTCCGATACTGATTATCGCCAGTGGTCAACGCCAAAAAGAGATTATTGAATCTAACTATAAAAACTACTTTTATGATTTTTTATTATTAGTAGAGGAATGACCAATTAAACAAACTGTACTGTATGACATTTCATTTGACTATCATTTATTGGTTGAAAGAGGTTGCCACAAAGAAAGTAGTTCGCCAGATTGCGTAGTTCAATACAAAATACCACTAAAATCACCGTTGTGGTTTCTTTAATAAAAATTAATCATTTTCTATGGTTTCCGGTTCTTCGGTCAAAACAAACAAAATAATGTGAAAACAAACTTTTCAAGATAGTGTAAGTTCGGAATAAGAGATCGCTTTAAAAATGTATAAGAAAAGTTGAAAGATTTTCTTGGCTATTGTTTATAAGTAAAAACATTATTATTGCAGTGTTTATATGGTTTAAAATATGGGCGAAGTTTCAAGTTACGGTCATGAGTGCGTGTAACTCAATGAGCGTATTATTCGTATTATGGGCTTGCCTTGTAAATGAATAATGTAACGCTTTAGAAACGTCTACCAACTTAAAATACTATTACTGATTTTTAAAGAATTATTCATTTTAAAAAACAATTTGGTATAAAACGTTTCAAAACATGGATGTTTTAATAAAATTTTGATGTTTACGAAGGCTTTAAGGCAAAATAAATTAAGTAATGGATTGATTTAACATAAACAAATAAAAGTATGACATAAAAAACAAAGATTTGAATATAATTTTTAAAATAAAGTACGAGAGTATCTCTATATTTAAAAGCAATTGTTCATGTTATTACAAAACAAGTTTTGAATGATAAACTTTTTTTTACAAAATTAAGACAGCTTTGAAGTCAATATACGTAATTTAATATCACGCAGAATTGTATTTACTCCTATTACATATTAAATTGAAATAAAGCTTCCCAATTTTTAAAATAAAAATAAATGTTTTTTTTAATTGATTTAAAGAATATTTGTTATATCTAAGCAGAAAAATCAGGCTGTTTGTCAATTACAATAAAATATATCAATTGAAGTTCAAATTATTTATATTTCGGTAACACTTTGCTAAAAGTAACTTTTGTATAATAAGGCCAATATTTGTATGACAACAATGTTTCTCTTCGGAACGCAAATATTGATTTATCATAAAAAGTTTTTTTAGCAAATATATAATTTACAGCCAAAATGATAAATACTAAATTGAGATGAATATTTAGTAAAAACAAATTAAATTATTCGTAAACTTTAATAGTCGTTGAGTAGTGAACGACAGTGGAAATAATACCCAAGCCTTCTTCGCTTGAATCTAAAAGCTCTACGGCCGCTAGTCTGACGCGAGCTTTCGCGGAAAGCAGTCGTGTCCTGTGTTAGGGGGGGTTTTGTCGACCGTTTGAAATGTATCACGAACTACGCGTGGGTATTTTCTTTGTACGGAAAAGTGAGACAGAGTTAATCACGAAATATTTAAATTAGTTTTTATCGTGTTTTAAAAATTAGGATAAAATAATAAGTTTTTTTTTCATTTTTCGAGCATAATAATTTCCTTTTTCTTTCTGTGTGTATATTATTTTTATTAAAACAATAGATTTTCTGCTGTTTTTGGTCATTTGTTCTTTCAACGCCTGTTTGCCCGTTTAATATTAATTTTTTTGTAAGTATACTTTTTACAACTTAAAACATTAATTTAATTTTCTCTTTCTACAAATATGTAACCTAGGTGAATTTATTAATTTGAAAATGTTTTTAAAGAATTTTAAGAAGTTTGTCTTTGTTGAAAACTTTTTCTTGAGAAGTTCGGATGGATTTTGAAACAAATGGTAAAAATTTTAAATAAACCATTTTTTAGTATTCATGAACCCAAAAATAAAATAAAATAATTTTATATTTTGAATAAACTTTACCAACAATATAAATAAAAAATAACATAAAAAGATAATTTATTGAAAAGAAATAATTTTTATTCCTAAAAAAATATTTATTTTTCAATACATTTCAATTTAATTTTTAAGATATATTGAATACATTCATTAAGTTATGTGAAAAAAAAAATGAAATATTCGAAAAAAATCATTAATCGTGATAAAATCAAAGTTTGTTTTGGGAAACTGAAAAAAAATAAGAGTTGCACATTTCAACCCGTTAAAAATATTTAGATTTTCTCTATATTTGCATTTTTTTCTATATCTTGCAAAAATTAAATAACAGAAGTTTGTTCAATAATCAAAATATGCAATTGTTGTGTTTTTGCTACACATATTTTTACAAATATTGAAAACTTGTTTATAATCTAAATTAAAATAAAATTTTAATTTCAAAAATTTTTTTTTTTCTTCTTTATTATACTTTTTTGACAAACAGCATGAAAGCTGATTATATTTTGATGATAAAAAATCAGTCTTCACAAGTTTTCTTTCATAAATTTTCCAATAAGAGGGACATCAAGATAATATGGCTTTCAGATTTGAAACTTTTTGCCCGACAAAAACTTTAAAAAGAGATAATCAATACTTCGAAAAAGTTGTTTTTACAAAAAGTATATTTTCGATCAAAGGAAGTTAAAATATTTTGCCATTACTTACCAAATTTAAAATCATGGATTTATAATACATAAAAGTTTTTGAATAATTTCAATAACGAGCTAGTTGTTAATATTTACTTTTTATTACTTGTCCCTTCAAATAATAACTACTTTAAATTTTAATTGTAAAAGTTTAATACAATCCAATTCATAATACTCGTATGTAAAGCTTGATTTTTTTTTAAATTAACATAAACTTTTGAAAAAACAAATTATTTTGTTAAACTTATAAGTTCAAAGGCAACTAAAACTTGTGTGGAATAAAAAAACATAACTTATTAAGAAAATGTTGAAAGCCGAAAATGTGTTTCTAATTTATTTTACATTAGATTCTTCAAATTATAAATATGAAATTATTAATTTAAAGAATCTAATATAAAATGAATAAGTTTCATTTAACAATTAATCTTAGCTTTCTAGTAAATTTTTTTCTTAAATTCATAAAATAGCATAGCACGTTTAATTTTAAACTGAACGTTTTAAAGTTTAATTAAAATGAAGGTAATTGTAGTCTTTAAAAATAATACCAGTTAAGAGCTTCACAAATTTAAGGGCAAATCATAGCCTTATTTTTTTAAATAAAATAAAAAAACACTTCAAAGGTTTTGTCAATAAAATATCAGTTTTGATCTATTATTTATTAAAAAAATAAATCGAAAAAAAGAGTACGAAAAATTTATATAAATATATATTTTCAATAATATTAGATATTTTTTTAAAGTTTAATTATTTGTATTAATTTAGTTATAAATTATTATTTTTAATAATAATAATTAACTCAGACAGAAAAAAGCTCAGTTATGAAATAAGAAAGTAGTTAATTTTAAAGAAATGTAACTAAAAACAAGTAAACTTCATAAATCACTTGACATTGAAAACAGTTGGAATAAAGCTTTCTATTTACTGAAATATAAAACTTTCAACACAGGAAAGGATAACGAAAAAATTATGTTACATCCAACAAAATATCTCCTTAATTTTCATAAATTAAATTTAAGGTTTCGTCGCATCGTTATTCCAAGTTACTTCGCTGGCTCAATGTCCTTAAAAACCTTATCTACGAGGAAATAACTTTTAAGTATATTATCCTTGTTTGTGTTCAGTGATATTAAAACTAAGATAAGGGTTTAAATGTACAAATTTTATCACCGGACAAATGCTCTCAAAGCTGCGATATCGTATAAAATAGCTATGAGATTAAAAAAGTGTCGGAAGAAAGTGAAATCTCACTTTTTTTCCCTCGCGAGTTGTTATCAATTTTAACCCCCTTCAAACACTTAAAAATGTTGCAACCCTTCTGAATTGTGCTCACCTCAAAGCTGCCCTTGAAGAATTTTATGACTCTTTTGAAAATGCGTAATGTTTGAACTTAACTGGAAAAGTTAACTTGAGTAGAGATATTAAATACAAAAAAAAATCACTAAAGTGTTAAAGTTTTAGCAAAAAATTAAAATATAAAACGAATAATAGAAGACTCCCGAGACCTAGTTGATAAGATACCTGATGCCCGGGGTTGCGGGTTAAATTTCCGTTGTAACTCCTGTATTTTAAATTGCAATTTCTTCACACCAACCAGAAAAAATGATTAAGGGGCCTTAAATGAAAACCAAACTGTAATTCTTAAAATGCTTGATTTTAAAATGAAAGGGTTCCAGTCTGGTTTCCGTTTACAACTTATATAACATATTACCGGGTGGTTTAAAGAGATTTTCATATGGCAATATACTCTCCAGATTATTTTGTTAACAACGAAATTTTATTAAAAAAAATAAATTGAAAAAAAGAGTACGAAAAATTTATATAAATGTATATTTTAAATAATATCAGATATTTTTTTAAAGTTTAATTATTTGTATTACTTTAGTTATAAATTATTATTTTATATAATAATAATTAACTCAGACAGTAAAAACCTCAGTTATGAAATAGTTAGTTAGCATAACTTTATTATTATCAAATATTGAAACCAAATATAACATTTTATCTAATATCGACAAACAAATATTTATCGACTTAAAATCTAAACACTCTAAAAAAATATTACAAGTTCAAGAAAGCTTAGAACATGAATGAAAGTAATGAAAGAATAAATAAAAGCGATATTAAAACATGAAGTTATTTTCAAACTAATAAAGATTTCACAAAGAGCTTTTTTTTAATCGAATAAACATATGTACTTTTTAAATAAAATACTTGAATTGTTATTATTAAGTTTAAGGCAAGTTTGATATTTTCAAGCTGAATTTTATTGTTTTTTTCACTTTCTTTATACGTAGTGCAGTCTGGCGTGATTATTGTCTTGTAGCGATCTTTCCCACCAATCTTGAATGTGTCACATTAGCCTTAGATAAAAAAAACAGACTGAAGCTCTCTGCATAAAATCTGGGAATCGTCGAGAGTTGAATTCGCGACCCTTTGGCTGGAAGACAAACGTATTAGGCGTATTTCCACTAGTCTATGGAAGTCGTCAGTACTTCATGACAATGACTTAGATTGAAGTCAATGGAATATAATATAATTTAAAATAGATATTTAGAAATTAAAATTCAACATTATAAATTCTGATTTCAAAATATTGAATACATACGGAAATATTAATTTTCGCTAAAAAAATACGAACTGCATTAATTAAACATAGAAAAAAGACAATGCGATACAAAAACTCCTGATTACACTTTTTTTAATTGATGAGATTGAGTGTTTTTGTTGAGAGACTTTATGATATTTTTTGTTGAAACACCTTATGATATTTTTTGTTGAAACACCTTATGATGTATTTGGTTGAAACACCTCATGATATTTTTTGTTGAAACACCTCATGATATTTTTTGGGATATTGAAATCACATGGAAAATAAAAAAAAAATAACTTAAAATAAAACTATAAGCATCACATTCTCTTCCAAAATTTAAAATAGTTTATAATTATAAATTAGAATTCCAACCCCTGTTTCAATTCGTTTAATTTAAAAATATTTTAAACCTCGTAAAATTCATAGGAATCAAAAGCCAATATATAGGCGATCTCTACGCTAAGTTAAAAAGTATTTATTTTCTCATATAATATCTTCATAATTTATTTTATTTGCCTGATGAAGATAAAACGTTGAGTTTGATGAAACTAAAAAAAATACTTAGAATAGTTAACAACGCTTTTTCGAAAATTAAAGGTAGATTTTAGGCGGCAGTAGAAAAGCAAATTCAAATGACAAAGGCCTTTTAGTTAATATAAGAGTGATCCGACGGGAATGGAATCCGGGACTTCTGGGTGCTAAGGTATTATGATATCCACTAGTTATCAATACCGATATTTTCCAGTTAACTAGGTTTATACAAAATCCCTCCTCATTAGTTTAGTTGGTAACATACCTGAATTGCGAGTTGGAGGTTCATTTTTCGATGGTACCCAATTATATTTAAAAAAGTTCAAGTTTCAATCTCGGTTTTCACTTAAGGCGTCTTTAACCTCTTTCTGATTGGTCGAAAGAGATTGCCATTTAGCAGGGTGTACAACGAATTTGTAATTAAAAGTTGTGTTATTATCCTGAGCCAAAGCTATTGTGGCGCAATTGCATTACTTTTGTTTTTTTTAAGTGCGCTCTAAGAATATGACCAAGCCTTTCGTAAAAAAATAGATATAAATTAAGGTTTTACATTTATTTTTATACAAATTTAAAAAAATATAAAAGTTATATAGGGGTTGTGTTGTATCCAAAAATAAAACAATCAGATCACTTTTTGAAACCGATTTTAAGCTACACTAATTGACAATTATTAATATAATTTGAAATGTGATTGAGAATTGATATTAAATACTTTTTATTAAATTTTTATACAGAAGAAGTCAGTTTATATAATGAAAAGTGTACTGAATTTCCCCGACGGTAGTGAAACGGTCTAATTCAAAACTATATGATATCCCTTGTGATCAAATTGGTTTGTTTTAAACAAGAAAGTTTGAGGTTCGATTCTCAATGATAGCCAAAAATGGCTCAGTCAGTTTTTTTTCATTACTATCTGTAAAAAAAATTCCAATTGGTCTGAAGAAATAGCCTCATGACAATAAGTCCGCCAAATTTTTCACTTTACAACTAAAGTTTTATACTATTATTACAAAAGTTTTTTTTTATAATCTGCCTATGACCGTTTATTTCGGGGAAAACGTGTGAAGAATAGAGGGTTGGAATTCTCAATAATGAACACCTCTGAAGCCTTATTGGAAAATGTATGTTTTCGGTTCTGGGTTCAATTCCTGTTGCTACACTAGTTCAAAAAATGTATACAGTCCAGGTTTTCATTTAAGATCTCCTTTGTATATTTTTGGTCAATAGGAAGAGATTGTCAATTGCCAATACGCTCACTAGGTTGTATTGCATACAATAAAAGAGCAATAAAACAAACTTTACTTTATTTTTCCACCCTTTCATCTATTTTTTTTAATTATGCCTTTGACAACCTTCTTTCAATTTAAATTTTACAGGTCCAACAGTTTTTTTTAGCTCAGTGAGTAAAGCCAATATAGTATATCTGGAGAATAAAATGTTCTAAATTACGAGTTCAAGTCTTATTAGCATAGCTTTAAGTTTTTCTTTGACGACTTCTATCATGTTTATTATTATTTATTTTTCTATATAAATATAAGTAAGTGCCAAGTATTTTAAGGTTGTTTTGAGTAGTAGTTCATTAATTGAAACGAGGAGAAAAAGTCAAGTTAAACAAAAAAAATCTCACAGTGTTTGTAATTTACCATATAATTTGATATTTTAAATATCTATATATTAAATTTTGAATGAACAAAAAATATTGCCCTTAATCATAAATAATAATTATAAAAGGACAATTTATATAACACCGTTTAGAAAGAAGACTCTCTACAAGGGGATGCTCTGATTGGAAATTTAACCTACTATTATTGGCAGATTAAATATATTGCAAAAAAAAAAAACAAATTGAGTGTAATAATAGGACGTTTGTGACTGCGATCCTTAACCCTGAGAGCGCTACGAGAAAAAAATATAATTGTCTATCTAGTGCTGAGATATATTTACGATTCGGACGTTCGTGATAAATATTTATTTTAAACAACAAAAAAACAAAAAACAAATATTTTTACAACATAAATATATTTTAGAATATGTATCCTTGTATTCTAAATGAATGATATTCATTTAAAATACAAGGGTAGAACAAATTTCTTCCACTGCTATAGCAGTGCGCCGATCTCTCAGGGTTAAACAAGGTATTTCCCCGCATCTGCATATATTAAGAAAAACAGATTTGGAAAAAAATCAAATGTAACTTATTAAGAGAAGACAAGCTACAAAGAAACTTTTGAAGACCTTCCGATATGTATAGTAACACATTTGGCTTTAGGTGTTGAGTAGTGATCATATTAATAACATTAAAAAAAGTTGTAGTTCATCGCACTTCCTTCTTCACGTTATCCTTTACTGTCTATGTCGTTAGATTTTGAAACCAGGTGCTGTAGATACTTTTACCCTCACATTCGCTCTCTTCGAGAAGCGACTTAAACATCAATATATCTATCTTCTATTGTATTACAAAGCGTGTCTTTCCTTATTTTTTATTTTTTTTCTTCTTTATTTATCACTTCTTACTCAAAGTCTTTTGACAAATTATAAAAAAAGATTAGGATGTTTTATTTACTCTATTTTCTATTTTTTTTTTTTTTAATTAATGTACTACTTTTACTTTTTTTAAATTAATGTACTCGTAATCTATTATAAATCGTAATCTCTTAACAACAAAATAGGATTATGTGTAAATCCTCTCAGGTAATAAGGTAAAGATTGTCGTTGAGTAATGAACCAAGTGTTTGTACCTTTGTGCAATGAAGTGTCAAATAAATACATATAATACGGGTCTATGAAAAGGCATACACGTACTAAGACAGGAGATTGCTTTTTTTTTTTTTAACCTGGTGAGTTTATTGCCTTATGGCAATCTCTTACAACCAGCCAGAACGTTGTTTTTATAGGCCCTAAGTGTTAACCAGACTGGAATGCTCACTTTCGTGTACTTGACATTCCATTTTGAAGGCTTGTAATCAAATAAAATAATATATGTAACGTAAAAGCAAACACAATATCTTGTAGAGTAGAAAATTTTCTTTAGAATGATGTATAACCGTTACCATTTTGTTTCACTTTTAGTGCTCATTTTTAAATTTGAAAAAAAAAAACGGACACAACTTATGTTAACACCTAATACATTTTAGTGTAAAAGTTAACAATTACAAATGTTACAAAAAAAAAAGCATTTAAAATATGTGATGTTGGAGGCGAATGTTTTGTATGCAATAGACCGTAAGGCGCACCAACATCTCTGGCATCCAATAATTCGAGATAATGGAAATATTTTTGATAAAATGTACGAAAACAAATCTAACGTACTTTGAGCATGTTACTAGAAAAATATGAAAGTGTGAAGAAGCTTGTGTTCACGGGAACGGTTAGGTATCCAATGAGATGCGCGAATCATATTCATGAGTTAACAAGATTCTCTTTAAGAGTTACTTTCAACACGGGTCAGGACTGGGCAGGATGAAGACAGGTAATGTGCTAAGTTCGAGATAAATAGGGGACAACGTAACTTGGTATAAAACACGCGTTTAAGAATAAATTTAAAACAAAGAAGAAAAATACTACATACAGTCATAACAAATTGTTAAATGATGAAACTTACAGTTACATACTTTAAAGCATTTAGCAGGAAAGATAGTAAGATATAGGGTCAGATATAGAGCGGGGCTGAAAACATCTGGTGTCCTCGCGGCTGGGCTCGTCCTATATTGGTGGGGTTTATCTTGTCCCGAGGGATGTTATGAGGTGAACCCAAACCTTTTAATAGCTTCTTTCTTAAATGTATTTTCTGCTATTTATGTGTTGTTGGAACGTATTTAAATATATTATGTACATACTGTGTTGCTATCAATGTAACTATGTTTATTTATTTATAAACTTGAAACCGAGAAATTTGTTAGGTGGATGAAGCTAATGTAGAAGAGAAATAACGTTTAACTTACGAGTACCATACATTGTTATACACAACAATCAAATTGATAACTAACTAAACCTTTAGAAAGACCCTCGAATATGGCTTGAATACACGTTCTGATAGAGGTCATCTTAATAAAGAGTAGAACTTAGATCTAGAAAAGAAAGAAGAAGTTCTTATTTGTGATATCCATGCTGATGAACGGGACCCACCCTGAGACTGCTGTAATTTGTGTATATTCTTCTCCAGATTTGTTAGAGCACTGTTGGAAGAGCCTCTGCTCCTGCAACCCTCCACATTGCTAGTGACTTGAAGTTTCTCCATGTCCTATTTATGCGAAATGTGTCAGAAAAATGCGACAAGTGCACAGTCTTGAAAGTCTCTATGAGATATAAACCCTTTGTTCGTCATTCCATTCATTAAACACTCAGCAATGGTCTTCAGCATCACACCTCGAAAGATTCTACTGTTGATATTTCTTTAGCCTTTATTGTCCAAGTTTTTAAAGCTTGAAGATAAAATAGGGAAAAATAGGAACTACGAAGGGTGTTATGCCAAGCCTGGGGCTTAACTGAAAAAAAACAGGTATGTCTCTCGAAGAGTGAAAACACGTCTTGCCAAGACTGATTTTCTCAAAAAAGACAAATATAGTCCAATTAAAGTAAAACTACGGATAATGGATTTCATTGAAGATAAATACAGATTACCTCTGTAGCCGAGTTGTTAAAATGTTTGGCTTGAAACCGAGAGTTGTGAGTTCAATTCTAATAAGTTCTTAAATTTATAAAAAATATTTCAGTCTGGTTTTCCTTAAAAGCTTTTTTAACAATTGGTGGTTCGGAATTGATTTTGATATAGGAATTAAGATTCCAGGTAGTACTGTATACTATGAAAGTGTAATATAACAATCTTACAATGGTTTGAATATGTAGAACGGATGAATGAATAAAAGACTTATAAAACAATTATAATGTGCAAATGTCAACGGAATGTGGTTAAGGAAGATCTAGGAAAGAAAAACTGGATTAAGTGAATGCATTTTTTAATAAAGGAAGTGTCAAAATTCATAAAAATCATAGGAACTGTATGAAACGGTATTTGGGTGTAAAGGAGGCAATATGAAAGTTAAGTGTTCTGTCTTTTTTGCTGATCCTAACAAGGAAATTTTATTTTTATTAAAAAAAGACCTCTGAACATAAAATTCTACGTATTTTTTTAATTTCCTCGTTTAATGAATTAAAGAAAGGTTCGTCATACAAATACAATATAATAACCATATAATTTGTTCATAAATAGTCACAAAACATGCATTATGTTTATCTTAATGCTATCCGACATACTTAAATATTTCAAAGCACGCATCACGAAATTAACGTAGAAAAGACAAAAACTTTGTACTAGTTGCAACCCGTGAATATTCACGGAAGTAAAACAAATTCTATATTTTTGAAATACCGAATGGAGCAAGATCAGCTTAAAGTTTTTAGGGTTCATTAATGTTCAAAGTTTAAAATAAAAAAGGTACATCTTGATTGATGAATTATTAAATTCTCGAAAATCTCTTTATACACGATGTTTTGTGTGTAAACATTACTATTGTTCAATTTAAATCGTTGATAAAGTTTTCCTTGAAGACCTGTTTCAGATATATTGACTTTAATGTTTTCGCGCTTCCGACATCGTGAAAAAGCCACATATAATTGTCTGCATTCAAAAAAGAGCATAAGATAAATAAACATAAGTTATTATAAGGTTTAATACAACAGGAAATAAATTAATTATTCAATGAATTACAATTCAAAATAAATTGGCATCGTCCCCTTTTACACCGGTTCAAAAATCAAGGACCCACCGAGATTCAAATTTCGAAGTATTCCTCTCTCGCTCTCTTGTATTCAAAATTCAATTCTCGTATTCTTTCTTTGACGACAACGGTTGTACGGGCTTTGACGTATTTATATTATGATTTGCCACTATTTAAAAATGTTCTCTTAATTTTGAATAACAGAAAATTCTCATATTGTGCCAGATGTCATAAATTCAGTTTGAAATTTTAGAGAAAATATTTCGCTCAATGTCTTAAAAACAAAAAAAAATTACTTGACTATTAAAAAATCAGCCATATTTTTTTATGAAAACGAAAACGAGTGGAATCGAAAGACGTTTTAATGTATTCTAATTGCCAATGATGTTGAATTGAGTTTGTACTTCAAGACAAAAACAACCTCATTAGCCTAGTTTGTAACACGCCTGACTGCCATCCCGGGGGTTGCTGGTACGTTGAAACTCAGATTTTTAAAACAAGGATTCTAGTCTGGTTTTTTAGTAAAGGTATTTTAAACATGTTTTTTGTTGGTTGGAATAGATTGTTACATGTTAAAAAACCCACCAAGTTGTATTGTGTACATCGAAAATCCATGTAAGTTAGCCTTGGTCTAGTTTCTAAATCGCCTGTCTTCCAGCCCGGGAGTTGCGGAGTCCAATTACTGCTGGTATCTAAATTTAAAAATGTATTTCCAGTCTGGTTTTCACTCAACACCTCTTTAATATATCTTTGGTTGGTTAAAAAAATTGTGACAGCAATAATTCAATACAAGAAATAAATCGAGTCTACACATTCAAAATAAACCACAAAACGGTGTGTCAAAACAAATAAAGGCAATTCACAAAAGTCAAAGGTGTTTAAAAGTACTTTTTCTCAAAAACCCTTAAAAGACTTGCCGCTTCAAGGAGTGCATCAAGAGTGTTTCCGGTAAATTTAACCCCGAGAGATTAACCCATTAGTACCCATGGAATTTAATGAATTTTTATATTTGCAACATAAACATTTTATGCGCCAAACTGAAATATATTGAACGATGGTTTTTGACGACTTCCGTGGCCTATTTGGTAAAAGGCTTGAAATTTATGAAGGGGTTTTGGGTTAGATTTCCGATGGTATAGAGTATATTATCCTTTTGTTACTGTTATTGCAATTTCCGTGCCAAAAGTGCCAGTGGTTCCAAAATTCAATGTCTCGATTAATTTCTCTTGGCAATACTTTTCAATATGTCCGCATCACCATTTCGGATATATTTTAAGGTACCATATGAAAGAAATAAATACACTTTGAAATAATATGAAAACTTTGAATTGCTTTTATCCAATTCATATTTGTTATGAATTTCCTATGCTACCACCGTTATGAGTTACATTGGTGATAAATTAAACGTTTTTGTATAAAACTACATTTTTTTATAACTGTAGCCAATTTTGAGTTTAACTTTACAAAACAATTGAAATAAATAAGAAATAAATCACAGCGATTTTGACCTTATCATAAGAGAAATAATGGTGAGCTGTTGAATCATTGATGTCTTTTGAGAATATATTGATTTTGATAAGAATTTGACGTCGTCTGTGGCATAGAAGTACAAACATTGTCTTTCTCTAGAAGGTTCCGTGTTTGACGTCTGATAAAGTCTAAAAAAATATGCTACTCCAGTTTAATCAATAGTGCCTTTGAATATATTGGTGATTGGGACATATTAGGGAGCATGGTCGGGTAGACAATTTGTCTTAAGCCCCATTAATCGAGCATTTGCGCTTAGAACCACTGAATTTTGCACGTGACTCGCGGTTCGCAGATGCACGTATTGGCAAAACTATCGTACATGAGAACAGACAACGGTACATACAAACAACGGAGGAGTGCGAGTTACCAAACTGGGTTTTGGATTCTGGGGTGGACCCGAAATCCCAGGGTGGATGTTAATAGTTTTACCAACTAGGCCACGGAGATAATTTTACGAATAAATTAATCAAACACAAACCTTTTAAATTATTTTTAAGTGTTAGTTAAAAGTAAGGCATTATACCCGCTAGGTTGTACTGTTAACAACAAAACAATAATATAGGGTCTTTCAAATTGAGCAGTTTTTTTTATTCTTAGATAAAACACAAATGACGTCGCGAAATTGCCTGAGTCTTCTGACATTTGAGAAATGTAATGTATGGCATTTATAAAAATGGAGTCGTATACAATATAACAACGCGTTCGAATTGAGAATTATTGTATCTATTGTAATCTCCGGAAACGGTGATGTTAATTGGCCACCAAGATCATGTGATCTGACACCATTGGACTATTTTCTCTGCGGTTACGTGAAAATCTCGGTCTATAAGAATAACCCCCAATCAATTCCTTAGCTGAAGGACGAAATTATTCGCGTTATTGGTGAGTTAGAACTGCAATTATGCCAAAATGTCATCGAAAATTTTGACAAAAGAGTGGACATTTGTGGAGCTCCAAGTGGTGGACATTTGGCGGATATTGTTTATTGTGTTTAAATGGCATACATTATACTTCAATAATCAATAAAAAAAATTGAAATTAATTGTGTGTTTTTTTTCAAGAATTTAAAATAAATTAATTAAAAAAACCGCTCAATTTGAAACACCCTCTACAATTCACCAGCAATTATTGTTAGCATTTTAAAAAGTGTAAATTATTTTAGAGTAATTTTGCGTATAGATAAATCAAACGATGGGTTGCAAAGTGTTAAGGTGGGTGAAATGGGGTCGGATGGAAAAACGACCCCAGTTTTGGGGGGTGCACGGGTCATTTAAACCGCCACGTCATTTTATACATGACGAAGGGACGAAAGAGCTTACTCAGTCAAATATTCAGTACATTAGAAATTTTGTCGCCGAGCGTGGGGTTTAATGGAGTGTTAATTGCTGCGAGAGGGTTGAAATATTTAATCCGATAAATGTTTGAAAATATCACAGTTTTTGAAAAAAATGTCACTTTTCGTACATTGTGACATCCAATGTGATAAATTTAGCATTAAAATATAAATTGTATCCCGAAGGGTTCGACAACTAACGGTATCAAAAGGGGTTTCAATCTATGTAAGAGTTGGTCGACGAGAATATTGTTCTATTTCTCCATGTGCGGTAGTATTGCCAACGCGTATGATGACGAACTGTTAGTTACATTCCCTCCCCAGGAACTTGAGAAGTAGAGCTACAATAACCACAAAAAAGAGTTATTAAAATAGTCAAGGGTAATTCAAAATGAAATATCACACTTAAATTATCATCGGTAGCGTAACGTGATATTGTTTATTACCTTTTCCCAGTCATTCGTAACAGTAAATTATTGTCGATAGCGTAACGTGATATTGTTCATTACCTTTTCCCAGTCATTCGTAACAGTAAATTATCATCGGTAGCGTAACGTGATATTGTTTATTACCTTTTCCCAGTCATTCGTAACAGGAAATTATTATCGATAGCGTCACGTGATATTGTTCATTACCTTTTTCCAGTCATTCGTAACAGTAAATTATTATCGATAGCGTAACGTGATATTGTTTATTACCTTTTCCCAGTCATTCGTAACAGTAAATTATCATTGATAGCGTAATGTGATATTATTCATTACCTTTTCCCAGTCATTCGTAACAGTAAATTATTATCGATAGCGTAACGTGATATTGCTTATAACCTTTTCTCAGTCATTCGTAACAGTAAAAAAGTGGAGTTTATTAGTTTTTTTTATTATTTATTTTCGCCTTTTTATTATTCGTATGGTGTTCTTTAACATATCCGAGAAACATAATCTTATACTCCATTAATCGAACGTTCGGGTTAAGAACTACATGAGTTGGCACGAACTTTGCGGTTCATCATCACACATATTAGCAACTCTACCCAAAACGTAAAAACGCAACAACATTTGAACACGTCTAGTGCAGAAAAACTATCAGATTGAGATATATTTTGATAAATATTTTTCTGGTAATATCGGAAATCGAGATATAACCCCTCCGGATGGAATAAAGTGCTTTACTTACTGAGCTTCGAAGGTCTTTCTACATTATTTTTTTACCCCTTATGATTTAAGTAAATAACTTTATGAAGTTACACACAGTGATGAAAATCGTTGTTATTCATAGATTAGTTGTTAATTTTCTTGTGTTGCAATACATTTCATAAATTAAATAAGGCGATTATGTGGACTGAATAAAATTGATGACTGTTTCTTTTTTTTACCGTGGGATGCCACCTGATTGGGAAGGTTGTATAATATGAACAACCAAACCTTGATTATTATCCAGACAATATAAGTCACTTGACCTAGCATCATATATACCTTCTTTCATATATAAATGTGAGACATATAATAATGTTTAATTCGTATATTGTTTTGTAAAACGCTTTCGTTGTACCTAATAAGTTTAAACGCTTTCGTTGTACGAGTAAAAGGCGTTCGTTGTACCTAATGAGAAAACCAGACTGGATTAAATTTAAAAAAAAAAATGGGTACCAATTGAAACCGAACCACCGAATCGGAAGATATATGCCTTGCCAACTAGGTGTTAAGTAGCCGTTTGATTCAATTTCAGGGATCTGTCTCGGATTTACAGGTAGGTGCCATAATATACTCGTAGCTTTATAAAAGTCAGTAAAGACATTGAACCAAAAATTTGTAAAATCCTTATGTTCTAATGCATCATACATCATTTAACACATTATATTTTGCATTTCACTCGACTTCACTATGGAACAATCTTCTTGGCACAATCAGATGTGCGTCATCTTTATTATTTAATGAAGAAAACAAATTAAAAGGATTATTTACAATATTCCAAAATATTCCTTGCCCCTAACTCCCGTATTAAATCCATTATTTTTTTAGGTCTTATGATTTTCTTAAATTATATGTGAACGCTACACACATACGCTAAACTACACCTATAGCCGAATATGTTACAATTACATATTGGAAAATTTACGAAGGTTTATATGTAGTTCGTCTTCCCTTGGTAAGTTTTCTGTGAATTCCTTACCAAATGTATTTTTCTGAACATCTGGTAATATATTGTATTGTATTACACTTTCGTCGTATAAAGTACAACCTGGCAGGCTTATTGCCACGTGGTAATATTTTCCAACCTACCAGATATATGTTAAAGAGGCCTTAAGTGAATTATTTTTAAAATAATCTGAGTTCCAACGGGAATCAAACCCGCAACCTCCGAGCTGGAAGACAAATGTCTTGGTCTAACTTGAAGATGAGCAAATATTTTGGAGATGTTAGGAAATTCCTAATATAATGGCCACAGCTACCACCTTCCTATCCTTATTTTGTAATATTTTTATTACACCAATAATAGTGAGTTCGAATCCCGAGTTATAGTGCCCTTGAGGTCAGTTTGCTCTTGAAAAGGTGCTATATGAAAATAACTTATGTTATTATAAGTATACATATTTTTCTTGAATAATGATAACAAATTGTCAATTTATATAGCGCCATTAAGAAAGCAAACTCTCTTCAAGGTCACTCTTACTCGAGACTCGAATCCAATATTGTTGACAGATCGAATATATAACTAAATAAATACTCGTTTATTTAGTTATATACTCGTTTATTTAGTTATATACTAAATAAACGAGTATTTAGTAATGATAGGAAGGTACTGGAATTGAAATTTTATTCTTTGTACTTAAATTTCTATGGTTAAACTTTTTATTTGGGTTTAGACACGTTAATGGATATCAATAATTACATGTAACAAAATCTGTTTGATGGAATAAATTACTTTAAAGAAATAATTCCGCGAGGTGTATCTATATTCTTCTTCTTCCCAGTGTCATGTCAGGTCCTCCCAACGTTGAATATCCCCTGAGAGTAGACATCTTTGTCCCCGGCAGCCTGAAAAAGATCTCCAACGCCCCTTATGCCAGTTCAATCACGTATATTGCGGAGCCAGGAGATTTGCTTCCTGCCAACACCTCTTCGGGCTTCTATTTTGCCTTGGATGATCAGGTGCAGTAATTTGTACTTTGCTCCTCTAAGTACATGACCCAAGTAGGACACCTTTTGGATTTTAATATTAGTCAGCAACTCTACCAACTTTGGTTCTTTGAAGAACCCTTGTGTTGCTGATCATATCCAACAGGGTATCCGTAGCATTCTCCAGTGCATCCACATTTCGAATGATTCTAGTCGGTTCATACTACCAACTTTGAGGGTCCATGATTCCACTCCATGCAATAACACTGACCAAACGTAGCATTTGAATACGCTTTCATTTGATTAAAAACCGCATGAGATGATTCAATTCTGCACTTTACTTCGGTTTCTGGATCGAGGTCTTTCACTTCCGAGATATTTAAATAAAAAATTCTACATAAATCTGTTAAAATTAAATATTGTACAAAAATATAAAACTTTTTTAATGTATATTTCGATATCTTTCAATTTTAATAAGAAAATTGACTTGTGTAATTTTATTTCTGCTTATTTTTATATGGGGGAGAATATGTAACTCAATTTGACTTCGTATCATTTTCGTCAGGGAAATTAATTTAATATCGTTACAAAAACGGTTTTTTGTTTGTGACATCTCATTTAAATACACAACGAAAAGTTATTTGATGGAATAGATTGAAAATGAAATACAAATATTAAAATTCAACGAATATTTCAGTATAGTACTGACTTGTAGAAAACATTCGAATGAGATTTTATGGTATTTCTGAGAAATGTTTACTTAATAATGTAAAATTATACTAATTTAATTTCATTAATTATGTAAAATGGAGCAATGCAACAGAGGCCTCAATTTTACCAAAATATAATAAATATATTTTAGCAAAAAAATATATACAACACCTGAAAAACCTCACTGATTGTATGCAACACAAAAAATAATTTGGAAAGAAAAATAACAAATTGCTGTTAATTTGTTTTTTCATTTTTTTTTCTTTCATGTTGAAATAATTAGTTTTTTAAGCCAATGTTTTTTTTTTATTAAACAAAGTAAATTATTGTACAAATATTTATCAAGGCTATACCTATATACAAATTTATTACTTAACTAATCTTAATTATATGTTATAATTTATGAACTTACTTAATCTTATTTTCCTACATATCATTTTATTTTATTTATCCAATCTTAATATATGAGATCTTAGAAATAATTAGCACCTACATACTACTTATAACTAGATAACCATTCTTACACTAATTATTTAGCAAAAACAAGTCCACTCGTTCAGGCTACTTGTATTCCATCACATTCTCTCGGACCTTGGTCGTACCAGCTAATACTAGAGGTGGACTAGTCAGGCAACAGATAATGCTTCGGGAGCTCGTGCTTATAACGGAAGGGTAGGTCGGATTTAAGCCAATGTTAAAATACTGGCAGCAAAAAATATAACAAATATAGTATAAAAAAATAAATAAACACAACACTTGAATAATAACGCTGATTGTAAATAACGCCTGAAAAGTAACATTGATGAAAAATAGTCGTGTAAGAAAAAAAATAATTTGGAAAGAAAAATAACAAAGTGCTATAAATTTGGTTTCTTCCTATTTTCTCCCTTAAATGTTAAAATCAGTAGCTTTTTTAGCCAATTTTCAATTATTGGCGACAAAAAATAAAATGAATAAACCATAGTACAACAAAAAAATTAAACCAAACAGATGAAAAATAACTTTAATTGTATACAACACCTGAAAAGTAACATTAATTGTATACAACACCTGAAAAGGAACATTGAGGAAAAATACTCTTTTAAGAAAAAAGTTAATTTGGAAAGAAAAATAAAAAATGGATATACATTTCATTTGCTAAGGTATATTTATAACACAAGCCGTAAAGAGGGTGTGTATATGTACCAATATTATGAAAATTTGCTTGTTAAGAGGCAGGGGGTCGACGAGAGAACGGGATTTAAAATGGATCTTACTGTACAACTATTTAGAAGATTTTTTCCCTAAAATATGCTGATATTTAATTCTTTTATACTAATCAATAACATTCAGACAATGTATTTCTTTCGTACATAGAATAAAATAAATATTTCCAATATAATATCTTTAATAAATATCTTTAGTTTCACCTCGTCAGATTTATAAGGGAGTTTTTAATATAACTGCCTTGAAAAGTCCTCGAGGCTTTATTGAAGAAAGACGGTGCCCAGTGGCTGCAAAGTGGAGCCTGTCTGACAGTCTATCCTGAAAGCCTCCCCCTGCAGCATCAATTTGCTCCTCCTCGGTGGTAATTCACATCTACTGCAGCCGGGAGATTGTCGGGTTTATTTTTGAGGTTATTTCGCTTTATTGTGTTGCAGGGCCGAAAGCCTGAGGATTTTAATTTTATTTATAATAATACTAATACTAGAAAGAAAAATTATATACTAACAATTAGAGAGTATCGAGGCTTTTATTATTTTATATAAATCTAAACTTAAAAATTATGTTGATGAATATAGTAGAAAAAACATGCTGCGGTGGTTTGACCATGCTGAACAAATTTTTGACAAAAAACTGACGGAAAGTATTGCTTATGTGGATTAAAGTTTGATTGGTTGGTTAGTTTTCTGGTTGGTTGATATCCACGGCAATAAATCCTAACATTTATAGTGTATGCAATAAAAGTATAATAAAATATAAATAAGTTTGACGTGATATGAAATTTTGGGTTTCTCTCCACTCTGCAAGAACCTCTATCTGAAATGATGAAGAATGCGGGGTTTGACTCCATGATACGTACATATAAGGGAGTCTCACTGTTGATCAAATTGATGAGAGTTTACAACGGGATATTTGATAATCAGCAATTAGATAAAGCATCTACTTTTCCATGTGATATATCCTTAGATACAGGTAAAATGAAAGGCAACAAACCTGAATTCTTATAAATTTTGGGTCTACTTTAAATTACCTGTTGTTTTTGGCAAATTATGTACTTAAATTGTTTTCATCACGTACAAATATGTGTTTATAAAAATTATTAAATAAATTTTATTTGTGGGACATCAAAAATATTTGTTTATGTATTTTGTGATTCGTAGAATGTAATTGGCCATTTTACGTGAGGGTGTAAATGAAAGGATTTTAGTGACTTGAAACGAGAATCGTTATATATGTACATAGCTTTAAAATCATAGCCGGAATTTACAGCTGTCAAATATAATTTAAACATAAAATGTTCTAGCTATGATATTTAGTTAAATAATGTCTTTTTTTTTAAATAAGCCATCCACCAAAACTAGAATGTTTTGTGACTCAAAATTAACGTCCCAATTGAAAAGTTTGTATCATGAGATGTACATATGTGAAAAATGCAAAGACTTTGTGCAGATATAGAAAAGCGTGATGATTTGTCTTATCCATCTAGCCCAGAAAGGAAATACCATGACAGTATGTTTTGTAGGAATGGTCAAATGAATCCTGACTAGAATTGTAATATATATTCGTATATACAACAAAACAAAGGTAGAAGACGTAATAAAGGTGTGAAAGAAAATGAAGTGGTAATGGACAAGACTCGTAGCCAGAATGTCAGATTCCCGATGGACCTAAGAGGCATAAAGATATCCAGAATAAGACCGAAGGTACGCTGGATATATGAAATCAGGAAGCATGGCGCATCACATGGAACCAACGAGCAAAAAACCGAACGATTTGGATTCAACTTGGGGATATCTTCATCCAGCAGTGGATCGACCCTGGTTGATAATGACGATGATGATGATATATACATATATGCCAACACCCATTGTCCCTTTAGGGGCAGACATAAAGTCCATATTTACGCCTTTCTATTCATAATCACAGCTCTCGCCACGTCCACTTTTATAAATTTCTCTAAATATCCTCTGCTAAAATTTCTCTAAATATCCTCTGCTAAAATTTCTCTAAATATCTCCACCCACTCTTTAATCGGCCTACCTCTTCCTAGTTCAGCATTTATTTTGAACATATCTATTTATTTTATTCAAGTGTTTTGGAACTCATTCTCTCAGTGTGGTAAAAAAATCTCAAATTATTAATACGATTAATAAAAATGCTAGAAAAATATTCAGTTAAATTATTTGAGTAAATTTTTAAACGTTATTTTTGTGCTAATAATCAATCCAATGCGGATCTGAAATAATATTTACCAGGAATATCTAGGAAATCCAGGAGAAACTAGAAGCAAGACAGGACGAAGTTGAATGGCTGGGATATCAATTTGGGCTCTCGGAGGCTGTAGACATCTCGTTGTGTACAACAGCCTTAATATATTGTATTTTTGCACAAATGAACTCGTTAAATGAAGATATTTTAGTGCAAATACACAGAATAGTATTATTTTCTTATAATTTTCCATTTATTCAGAATAAACGCCGTAAAATATGATAAGATCAAGGGAAATATATTTTTAATTAAATAAGGAAATTTTCGTATTCGAGTATCCCCTCGCGATTCCAATATCAATCAAGTAAGAAAACAAACCTGCACCATACTGTTTATTTTTTTATCTAAGTAAGTGAGCTAGTAAAAAAGTGTCAAATTGAACCACTTAAATTAGTAAGCCATTTTTCAAGAAAAAGAAATAGTGAACTGTTGCAAATGTGCAAACTCACCGGTCATACAGATGTGCTGGATCAAATGGTACACCGAAGGGAGACGATTGGATCACACTAGCATTTTTTTCCTTTTTGTGAAAGAATAGATATGACTGAAGTCATGGGTATTGTTATATCTCTATATATAAGGCGCCAAAATACTTGTGTCATTCGAAAGGAGTAGGGCAGCAAGGGTTTCGAACCGGTGACGTTACATTCAGTGCATATTCACAGAAGTTGTGCGAGAGGGTATATGGATCTAGGCAAGACGAATGATGGGTGTCACGATAGGGAAGCCTGGCGCTTTGTCCTCTCTGGAAATGGTGATCATCATAGTACAAATAGGCCAAAGCCCGTACAATGGTTGTCGCCAAAGAAAGAATACGAGAATTGAATTTTGAATACAAGAGAGCGAGAGAAGAATACTTGGATTCTCTCCGAAAGTAATTCGAAATTTGAATCTCGGTGGGTCCGTGATAAATGAAAAGATGGAAACTATACTGAACGAATTTTAAATTCCCAAACTCAGCCCATACACGCGGCTCTCTCAGCTCATGCGCTTCAACTGAAAAGCGACTCAGCCCAAACTCAGCCCATACTCGCGGCTCTCCCAGCTCATGCGCTTCAACTCAAAAGCGACTCAACCCAAACTCAGCCCATACTCGCGGCTTTCTCAGCTCATGCGCTTCAACTCAAAAGCGACTCAACCCAAACTCAGCCCATACTCGCGGCTCTCTCAGCTCATGCGCTTCAACTCAAAAGCGACTCAACCCAAACTCAGCCCATACTCGCGGCTTTCTCAGCTCATGCGCTTCAACTCAAAAGCGACTCAACCCAAACTCAGCCCATACTCGCGGCTCTCTCAGCTCATGCATTTTTCCAGTTTGGCTAACGCCGAACTATATGTAGTGGAAAGTAACTGGAAAGAATAGGATGAAAGGAATTCTACTCACGGTTGGTAGAGTTCGGTGATGGCGTGGATATCGGGTGGTCGGAGGTCTCGGCTGACAACAGGTAACTCGTCTTGAACTTCTCGATGGTCGCGGCTGGTAACAAGTCACTCGTCCCAGGTTTCGGTGATGGAGCGCGCCGGCGACTTGCTGGCCCGGATTGAGGTCTTCTCCCGGCGATGGTCTACGAACAAGTGAAGGAAGTGGGCGACGCTCTCCTGTCACGGTAATATCGATGGATGGTGACAATAATACCTCAACGTATGTGAGAATAACACCACACCGGGCCAGTCGCTGCGGCAGGGGGGGGCCATCATGACGGGGCCGCAGCAACGATAGGGCGGCCCAACAAGACGATACTTCGCGTCACGCATCGGCGTGATCAACCTAGCTAACAATTTTTGAACCGGTGTAAAAGGGGACGATGTATAAATGATATATATATAAACAAATTCTATATTTATGAATATATATTTTCATAAATGTAGAATTCGCTTTACTTCCGTGAATATTTCACGGGTTGCAACTAGTATGTATTATTATTAATTATCCTAATGTGTATTGGCTAAGGTCTTTCACATTTTTATACTACGTGGTTTGGCTTATTCAGCAACGTTTCGAAAACCTTACAGTTTACATCATCAGAGCTGGTTTGTTATTAACTAGGAAAATTTCCTGGAGATTATAACTCCAAGGATTTTGAAACGTTATGTGGTTAAACCTTATATAACTGTTGCGAATATCTGCGAAAGTCTTATATGGAGTTTCAAAAAGGTAAAGCTGGTAAAAATGAAAAGTGATACTATGTGACATACATAAAACCCAGAAAATAAATAATTAAAGAAAAATAACCAAAATAAATGCTTTTCAATATCTACAATGACTTGGAAATAGATTTTATGCCGAGAAAAACAAAACAAATTCCCCTTGAATGCGAAAACAGACAAATTTCAACGGCCCCATTATAAATACATAACAATCGAGCAACGAAACAATTGAAAAACAAACTTTTCCCGCCATAATTACGAAGCGCAATTTAGACGATTAAACTTCTGGACTAACCTTGAAATTGTGTGGATAGTACTACAATTCCACATTGCGAGTGTCGCACAGAAGTGGAGTGGATGCGACTCTGGTTAATAAGGCAATAGGACATTGTTTATTCATGAAAGGAATCCAGCTTCCCGCCAAATTTCTCGGAATGTCCGTTCAACCCCCTCCTTTCTGGGAATGCTGCGAGCGATTTTGTAGCAAAACTAAATTCTCGAGCTGAAAAACTATCTTAAAACGGTCTACAGCCAAGTTTATTATTTCGTACATATACACATACCATCAGGCCATTTTCCTGCTGAGGTAGGCATATAGAAAAGAGGGCCAAACTTTCCTATTTGGACACAAATATTTTATATATTTTACATCCATATATCTGTCACGATTTCTCATACAATTATATTTGAAAAATAGAAATATTAAGTGTTTCATTTATTACATAAACACATACCATCATGCTATCAACCTGACGAGGTAGGCAGATAATAAAGCACCAGAGTCTCTTATTTGAAAACACGTATTTTATCTCTTTCACATCGTCTCACACAGCTCCAACAATTTTTCAAATTTCTTATATTTCTTTCTTTCAAAATATTTAAAGGAAGACCAAATAAGGTATCAGAGAATGTGCAACGAGGTTTTATATAATCACAAATCGGAAAGAAGTATCGATTTATTTTTTTATGCTATATGTCCTCAGTGAGATACTGGGGACACGACAAATGAAAGGCAATAAACCCAGATCCATTAAAATTGTATGTCGAAATTAAATTGACTGTTGTTTTTTCGCAAATTATGTATATTACTTGTAATGTGTAAAATAAATAAAAATAAAATACGTATCATCATACCGTTACCCTAAATAAAAATAAAATACTTATCATCATACCGCTTCTCTGATTTTTAACAATTACGAGTATAATAAAAATACGATTTACTTGTAATTATAATTTACAATAACTTTCTTGATCGTACACTTCTTCATCTTACTTAAAACATCAGTCTTAAATACGTATTCCTTCCTAATCACTGCATTGTGTATTCTTTCATACTCGTAATTGTCAACCATTTTTTTTTCTCAGTGCACACATTTTTACAGCATTTTTCTGTTTGCTTTCAGACTTTTCAACGTTCACATTTACCTTAAAAAATATGCCAATCAGTTTAGCTAATTACAGGTTGTGATTTTGATTTGATGTTACTTACAAAAACTTTAATAAAAGTTTATTTCGAAAACACTTTTGATGTTAACACATCGATTATTGGATTCTACAAATCCAATTTATTTCCCTCTTAACAATCAATCAGAAAGTTTCTGAATCAGAAGTCTGATAACATCAGATTAGAACAATTAAGGGTGAAAAGTTAAATTCGACAGTGAATAAACTAGAATTTCGGTACGGGTAACAAAAAGTCAAACACTAAAATATCATATAATATATATGATCCGAAAATACATATAAAATTTCAGGAAAAGAGTTTGAGTGTGATTGGTGGAATAACTTATAAATATTTTGTATAAGGTTTCAACTTCAGCTTTTATTTTGTGGAATTCTATTTTTACAATTTTCCAGAATTTGCAAACCATATATATATTATGGTAACATATTAACATCTTGCGTTCTCACTGTCGATTTCACCCTCTTATTAGTGGGGGTATGTGCTGATTGTTTTGATGTTATGAGATAAGTCTAAACTTTTTCATAGCTTAAATAAGGACTGCAGTAAATTTAATCCAAAGTTAAAAGGAAAAGTTAAAAGGAAAAGTATACCAAACGATTGTCAGACCCGCACTCTTCTATGGCTCCGAATGCTGGACGATGTATAACTCTTACTCTAGGCAACTAGAAACTGCTCAAATGCGCATGCCAAGATGGTCAGCTGGTGTGTCCCTAAGAGACAAAATAAAAAGCTCACGCATTCGTGGAAGCCTAGGTATTACAGACATCAACAGCAAGATGGAGGAGAGGCGATTGAGATGGTATGGGCACGTTGGACGCAGAGCACCCGATCACATTGTGAACCAGGCAATCTCCATGGATCTTCCTCGAATAAAAACCAGAGGAAGACCAAAAAAATCATGGGCGGTGCAAAAAGATAACCTGATGCAGAGGCACGGCCTGGGGGACGTAGTCCGGGTCAGAAGAGCATACAACCTGAGAACGAGGAGAGCTGACCCCAACAGTCTTCGCAGACAATGAGTTGGGATGGAGCCAGGGAGAAGAAGAAATAGATTTAATCCAATAATTGTATTGGAACTTTGATTTTGCCATCGAAACTTTGGGTTTGATATACCCAGGCAGTGTGTTTGATGAATTGCGACAACATGTACACGATAAACCAATACACCCAAAATCGTCCTCTATTTTCTAGGATTCTAGGATTTCCTATCATCATCATCAGTTTGCACCTCGTAAGTGCATTCTTATTATGTTTTAAACTTTGCTACAACTCAATTTGAACCAACTCACAAAAGACTGGTGCCTCTAAAAATATTTCTGAGTTTTTTTCAATCAGTATTTCATAGTCAGATAAAGTCAATTGCCCTTATTATATCGATAAGAGTTATAATACATAATTTAGATTATGAGTCAGCTTAACTTTGATATGGTCTATTGAAAAGTGAAACAGAAACAGAGTGTAGAATGTCGGTATTTGTATACATTCTGAACTAAACCACAGTTAAGTAAAATAGACCCACAGTTAAACAGTTCGGTTAGGAGTATTTTCTATTTTGTGATGAGCTGAAGTTTTGTAATCAATGCCTGAATACCCGTAAAGGGTCAGGTGGGAAGGCGAAACGGACTATAAAAGATAAATAAAGAATGTAGAGGTTTTCAGAAAAGGAAAAACTAGATAAGGCAATGCTTAAACCCTAAAGTTTGGACACTTCAGCTTTGAGAGTTCATAAAGTTCTGCAAGGAGCAGAGCTTATAAAGCCCAAAATAAACTTTGGCACTGTATTGTCAACATACTTTGGATATATCGTTTTTTGGGAGTTGTGCCATTCAGGGCTTGTTATCAAAATAATAAAAATAGGTATCATCTCTAAATTGTGTTTGATTTATTTAAATTCAATCATAAAAAAAAATTCACGACAAAAGGAAGCCTGGATGGTCTGACTGACACTTTTGAATATACGAGGAAGTCGTTTTTTTTAAATAAAATGAACGAATATTCAATATTCAACATTTAAGTGAAAATAAATTATCTTCAACTTTAAAATTATTATAATGCTTAAATATTTGTGACCAATTTTTGATGTCAAATTGCATAATAGGGTCATCCATTAATTAATTAAATACTCCATTGTACAATATTGCGGGGTTATTACCAAAGGGCAATAACTTCCAACTCATCAGAAAAAATATTTTATGATTTTGTTTTCAGTTTGGGTGAAATATTTTCATTTAAGCTTTATAAAAATAAAATAAATACATATCATCACAATATTTCCATGTTGAAGTAGGGAGAGAGGAGACGGTGCCAGATTTTTTAAATTAATGTATTTTATTTATTTTAATTTAAATATTTTGAAAGAAAAGAAGTGAGAGAAAAACAGTACGGAAGTTGTTAGTTAAATCAAAGATAAGAATGGAAGGGTTTGGCCAGAGGAAGGAAGGGTTCGTCCGATATGGAAGGAATATTTTGAAGAACTATACGAAAGGGCTGAACCAGAAGAAACAACAGCGAGTCTGGTAGCTAAAAATGGTGACCGTTCAGAAAATCTGAATAAGATTAGTTTACAAGAAACACGAACGGCTGTGAAAGACATGAAAATAGAGAAAGCGTCTGACTGTGATGAAGTGAACTCAGAACTAAAAGTGTATGGGGGTCGAGTGGCTGATATAAAAAAATGTTGGGAATCTGACTGGATGAGTGCATTGATAGTTCTGTCTTATAAAGATAAGGGTGCAAGAATGGAATATGGAAGCTACAGAGTCATTAGTTTGCTGACTGTAGTAAGTAAATTGTACGGAAAAATTCTAATAGAAAGAGTGAGAAGAAAGACTGAAAAGAAATTGTGTGATGCTCAGAATGTCTTTTAAAGTGAAAGAAGATGCGTGGATTAAATTTTCTCTTGTGGAATACGTGGCAAACAAAAGTTCCGTTGGAAACATGGAAAAATCATATGACCGCGTGATAAGCGACAAACAATGGAAAATGTTGAATGAATATGGTATTGAACGTAAACTAACACATGGTATTGCGTCATTATACGCTGAAAGTAGAGCATGTACTGGAATAAATGGTACCTTGATTGAATGTTATAATATTTTGAAAGGAGTTATGCGAGGATGGGTTATGTTGACCAGGTTGTTCAATATTTATATAGATTATTGTGTGAAAGAACTACAGAGGTCAATTAGTGGTATATAAATTTCACATGGGAACGTATGCGGATTGCTGTATGCAGATGATTTCGCAAAATTGCAGAGTCGCACTGAGGATTACAGAGTTTGATTAGTAAATTGTATAAGATATGCGAAGAGAAAGATCTAAGAATTATTATTGCACAATCCAAAGTTATAGTGTTGAAAAAGTGTGAAAGGAAAAGTAAATGTTACCTATGGGTAAAAAATTAAAGACGAAGTTGAGGAATTGTGCAATTTAGGTAGTTTATTCTCAGGAAAGGTTAAGAGGGATATCGAACGGCGAAAAGTGTTAGAAAACAAAGTCAACAAATATGCTCAACCTGGAAAGTATCACAAGCTGCTAAAATGATAGTCCACTATAGTATTTTGGTACAAACTTTGATGTATGGGAGTGAAACGAGGACGTAAAAAAACAGAGGAACCAAATAAATGCTGTTGAGTTGAATGCATTGAGAATAATACAATTGGAGTGAAAATAAATGACAGAATACGGAATGAAGTGATAAGGGATGAATGTGAACCTAAGACTGATGTGTTAAATACGATGAATAATAGTACGTTGAGATGGTTTGGGCATATAGAACGAATGAATGAAGAAATACTAACAAAACAGATATACAGTCCAGATATGAGTGGAAGGAGTATGAGAGAAGGACCAAAAAATGTATGGTTAGGTCAAGTGAATGATATTCTGTCAGATAAATCGTAAATGTTGTATAAAAAGGTGTATCGGTGTGGAAGAGGCTAAATATGTGTGCCGAATCAAGCGCTCTGTCCTCTCTGCCTACCTCGAAAGAAAAAGGGCATGATGGTATGTATCTCAATATCAGTTGGTTTCTCTATAAATTAATAATCTCGACGAACCCCATGGTCTTGTTGATATGACGTTTCGTATTTCAGTTGTGGGGTCATTGGTTCAATTTCCATTATTATCCAGATTTAAAATATAGGTTTCTGTATGGTTTTCACATAAGGCTTATTCTTCCTGATTGGTTGGAATAGATTGTCAATAAATCCAATAGGTTGTATTGCATATAGCAAAAATGTTACAATAAAAAAATCCATACTGTACTGTTTTCAATAAAGGTCTAATCTAATACAATATTTGCACTATATAAGGGATCCTATATTTCAATAAATTTATTTTTCCTTTCACAGAAAAGCACCCACGATCCAAAACAAACCGTTACATACAGCTTGCAGTGAAACAAACACTTATCTTAGTGGAAGATCTTAGGGGTTTACCCTTGGTTAACATTTGTAACACCATAACAGGGTGGATACGGGTGGGGTGGCGAGAATCATCCCCTACGCTGTTTAATAATTAAAACCGATAGATTGTGAGTGAAAGGGACCATAAAAAGGGTTGATGGACAGATAGAAGACTCAGAATGCTCATTCATACTATAATGAGGGTTTTATTTGTATGTTTCTTGTCTGATACATAAAATCCGAAATAACATGTACGGTATATTCTAATGTTTATATATAGCTTGTGGGCATTAATTTTAAGGTGGATAGACATTCATTTAATATGTATAGTAAGTAACCTTTTATATTTACATTTTTAAGATCATGATCGGGGAATAACAATGTCTTTGGCCTCATTTATCTTTTAGCGGTATTAAATATCTTAGTACCCGTTTGTATGCAATATTGAAATGGGATTGTTTTCAGCACTTTATTCAAGAACTAAATAAATAATAAATAAATAGAGGTTTATTGAAAGCAACATAGTATTTACGTATATAAATATATTCAGAGATCGCACATTTATCTCAAGCTTAACTGCAGAATAAACATTTAAGAGAGAAGCTATCAAAATGTCTGGGATCATCTCATAACATCAATAAAGGGCGAGCCCAGCCGCGAGGACGCCAGGTGTTTTCAGCCCATAATAGTGTGGGCTGAAAAACATCTGGTGTTGAAACCCACAACTGAACTATTAAGAGCGCCATTACATGCATGTAGAAATACCTTTTTTATCATGGTTGATGTGTTATCGATTATCTTTCTTATTTTTTTTGACGTAGACCTTGAATCTGTTATGATGCAAAAATAATTCCTGCTATAAAGAGCACCAGGTGTTTCTCCACCTTTAAGGTGACCTTTCTGGTATGCGATGTCTTGTGGGGATCTCGTGCACCGCTATATTTGGCTTCCGTCTCTGCCCATTCTATGAATATAGTCAGCTTTTGTTTCAACACTATGAGTCATGATTGATCTAACTTTGGATAAAATTAAGCAATTAGTCATGACCGATCTAACTTTGGATAAAATTTAGCAATTAGTCATGATCGATCTAACTTTGGATAAAATTGAGCAATGAGTCATGATCGATCTAACTTTGTATAAAATTGAGCAATGAGTCATGATCGATCTAACTTCGGATAAAATTGAGCAATGAGTCATGATCGATCTAACAAAGAGCTTTATGATTGTTTAGACATGTATAGAGAATGAAACAAGTCAGAAGTTTAAGAAGGGCGTGGAAGAGGTAGACCATAAAAAGACGTGGTTAGATCAAGCGGACGAGATTCTGAAAGAATGTTAAAAGAAGTATGAAAAGTGGAAGGTTCTGTCTGACGAAATATGTGAATGTGGGCAAGCAAAAGTTGTGTGTTGGGCAAGCGAAAGGGGAAAAGTTTGTTCTCTCTGTTTAATCGCAAGGGACAAAACATGATGACATGTATGTACTATATTTGGTCCGTCGATTTCTTGCGCGTTTTTTCTCAACTGCACCCGCGATTAGCAGTTTCCTAAGACGCGTGACGTGATTTCGTAATAATCAGTTTATCTCAAAACCGCGCTTTATAAGTCATGGTTTTTTGTTACGTTGAGGAATTTAAAGTTGAAATAATGTTACAAGAGTACTTCCAGCACGAATAGTTATAATTGAAGCCAGTGATCCTGATGTTAGATTGTTACCACGCCGTAACGTTTCTGTTAATGGTTAAAAGTTTGTATCGGCATAGCCATCTGCAATAACACCAGCAAACTCACTAATAATACTTGTACTGCGCCAACCTTCATTACTGCTCTGAGGTCGATTTGCAATTTGTGATTTTCGCTCTTAAGGGAATATATAATTTACTCAACACAACACTACATGTGATGCCGAATGTGTCACTATCACATATCGAAAGATTAGATTTTTTTTGTAGTTCATCTTCCTTTGGTGCGTTTTCTTACGAAATATGTTTTTTCAACATATGCAGATACGGAGAAGTGCCGGAAGTAAGTTATAAGGTCACGCGATTTTGACGGTGCTCCGGTGTGAGCATTCTGGGCACTCATCTCGCACACAACTTGTTGTTACCAAGTTTTTCCGACACAATATTACCAAGGAGACTTCGAGAAATGTCAGGAAATTCTTCGTGAAGGTCGTCAAGCGTCACACGGTGGCCATTTCGCACTTGTTCTTCAATTTTTTGCACAAATTCGTCAGAAATCACTGCCTTGCCTCGTCGTGAGTATCAGTACGGCCTTCTCTGAACAACCTAACCCACTTCGTGACATGTTGTTGACTCATAACATAACTACCATAAACTTCCACGAGCTTCCGATGGATATTTGCGGCGGTATTGTTCTGCAAAGTCACAAAACTGATGACCGCGTGGGTCTCGCAAAGACGAGAGTTGGCTGGAGCGCACGACGACCTCTCCATCGGAAAAATTTACTGTGACTGAACAAAATAGCCGACAAACAAACTGACCGTTTGGATTCCCCCTATATGCCAGGTGCACCAACTTTGAAACAAATAATTTCCCCCGGCCTCAGGAGCCCGTGTAACCTTAGTTTCTGGATGACCCTCGTAGTTTTTCTTAATATTTTAGAACAAACGATGCGAACATATTGAAATTGAAACAGAACTAACGATGCAAACATGTAGAAAACATTGTCTTGAGCTATATTAATTCAGCCTTCGGGCTTAAAACCTATAGAACAGACACGGAACTCGCGGTTGGTCATTGCACGTGTTGATAATGAACTGCTTGTAAAAAGAAACAATAAAACTGAATACGTGTTATTGATATACAAGACGAACTTTTTATCTTTTTTATTTTTTTCGGGAATCAAATCTGATACCAGTTGGAGTTCAAGAGTCTAACCAAGTATTCTATGGAGGTCATCTCTATTGTATTCTTTAAAATTTAGTTTTTCAACTATTGTAATTAATACGGTTTTTTACACATCCACTTTCTTGCTGTCTGGAATAATACAAAAATTATAGTCCAAAATTTTACTACAACAAAAAAAATCTCAGTTTCAACATATTGTTGGCACCAGTAATAATGTCTTAGATGTATGGTCAGATGTCTATTTCATAATGAGATAGTAATGATGTTTGATGATAAATACAACGGAGGTGGTGATGAAAAGTCTTATCTTCAACATATTATTGGCACCAGTAATAGTGTCTTAGATGTATGGTCAGATGTCTATTTCATAATGAGATAATAATGATGTTTGATGATAAATACAATGGAGGCAGTGATGAAAAACTCCAAGGCATATTTTGAAGATCTTCATTTAGTAATGAAATTCCATCCTGTTACAAATGTGCTTCAAGTATTTCTAGTACAATGGCCATAATACCAAAGAATGTATTCAGAAAATAGTCTCAAACTGAGAAGTCTGAATTCCTGAAGTACAGAAACGCAAGGACTAGGTCTGTCCCCATCCCTTGCTGCTGTTGGAGTCATAATGCTATGGAATGGCGGCCCGACATCCCTTTATATTCTAATTATGTTGTTAATAGGCGTTAGCTTCGAGACTATTGTAATTAAGAACACCATTATTTGTCAGATGTTGTCAATATAATATTTGAGGCCAATATTTTGAAGTTTAGGTTTTTTAAAGATCTAATTTTCAGTCTTTTTTACATGTTGGCGACCTATGGGATGTAGTTGGTAAAACACTTGTATTCTAGGGGTTTCACGTTTGATTCTCATTGGTATATTAAAAGTTTAGAAAAAAGAGTCCCAGTTCGGCGAAATAGTTACACAAGTAAGGTCTATTTTTGTGGCCCGCATTAGAGAAAGAAACTTTATGTATTTTTTATAAAAATGCTTATGATATTTGGTTTAACTTAGAACTTTCTCAATAATGAACATCCATAAAAATCCGATATGATCAAAATTACCTTATGAGGTGTATGGCCGCGCGGTAACGCATTGGACTTTTGTGCGGAAGGTCGTCAGTTCGAACCCCGCGCCGTGCTATTCCCCTCGAATGACACAGGATTTTTCCCGCCTAGTATTTGAGAGTATAATGATATCTATGACTTCGGCCATACATATTCTTTCAACAAAAAAAATATGCCGATATACTCCGATCGTCTCACTTCGGTGTGTCATCGGATCCAGTATAGCGGTGTGGCTGGTGAGTTTGCTGGTGTGCAACGGCTCATTCACTTAAAAAAATCTTTACGGCACAGCTTTGCTTTCCAATAGAATTGACTTTGGAATGGCAAGGAGATCCTCAACTACGAGGCTTAGCAACGACGACCTGACACCCAGTTGAAAGCAAGGATGTAGACGTCAAGTATTATGTTGTGTTGAGTAAGATGAAGAATGGTTTTGACATGAATAACGAATGAATGAAGAAAGACTAAGAACACAAATGTATAGTGCAAATTTAAGTTTAATGCGTAGGCAGACTTTCATATTACAATACACATATCCTCGGCCTCTTTTATATATTGTCATGTAACTTCAAAGATTTCAATGACTTTTGACATTTCCTTATTTCAAAATATCATTCACTTGATCATACAAAAATTTCCTAGGTTTTCTTCTACCACGTGTTTCACTAACAAATGTACTGTATACTCGTTTTGTTGATCTTTCTTTCTTTATTCGTTTCACATACCCAAACCATTTCAGCGTGCTCTTGTTGATCTTAATCAAATAATCAGCATTAACACAAAAACATAAAAAGCGCATAAAATTATACATGCATAGTATAACAACACAAAAAAGTACTCAAATACAACCAACGAAGATAAAAATTAATTAATTTACAAAAAAAAACAGACAAAATAAAAATGGGATAACCAGTCTCGCAGTCAAGACGAAGATTGAGCAATGCTGCAGAAAAACTTTCTTCAACTCAACAAAATCTAATTAAAAATAACCACCAGACCATATATGGAGTGAACTAATTGTTGTATTTTTGATGATTTATGTTATAGCGTGTAACGGTTTTCATAGATTTATTTTGACGACATATTTTCTTTAATTTGTTTTGAATGTCCATACCATCAGAGGGTACTCGTTTATATTATTATATTACACGATACACTAGACCATATTAATCCTTTGTTACTTCATTCCGAATTCTTTTAATATACGCTATTAAACGAGACACTTGACCATATTTATGCTTTATTACTTCATTCCGAATTATTTTAATGTATGCTATTACTCGAGACACTAGACCATATTTATCCTTTGTTACTTCATTCCGAATTATTTTAGTGTATGCTACTCGTATTACACGATACACTAGACCATATTTATTCTTTGTTACTTCATTCCGAATTCTTTTAATATATGCTACTCGTATTACACGATACACTAGACCATATTTATCCTTTGTTACTTCATTCAGAATTATTTTAGTGTATACTACTCGTATTACACGATACACTAGACCATATTTATCCTTTGTTACTTCATTCCGAATTCTTTTATTGTATGCTACTCGTATTACACGATACACTAGACCATAGTAATCTTTTGTTACTTCATTCCGAATTCTTTTATTGTATGCTACTCGTATTACACGATACACTAGACCATATTTATCCTTTGTTACTTCATTCCGAATTATTTTATTGTATGCTACTCGTATTACACGATACACTAGACCAAAGTTATCCTTTGTTACTTCATTCCGAATTATTTTATTGTATGCTACTCGTATTACACGATACACTAGACCATATTTATCTTTTGTTACTTCATTCCGAATTATTTTATTGTATGCTACTCGTATTACACGATACACTAGACCATATTTATCCTTTGTTACTTCAATCCGAATTATTTTAGTGTATGCTACTCGTATTACACGATACACTAAACCATATTTATCCTTTGTTACTTCATACCGAATTATTTTATATGCATGCTATTAACTGATAACTTTTAATGTACATAAAATATGTTAAGCGAGTCCAAAAGAGATTTCTGTGACACTTATATTGCTAAAAGCATTGATTTTACATAATTTTTTAATGAATTTTACATTATTTTTTAATGGATTTGCTTAAATTTTACTTTTTAAGCATTATAAACGATCTATGTACCTGTATATACAAATACAAATTGCAGACATGAAAAATAGCAAACATTTTGTTGATTGACAAATTTTTATTTAATGTATCAGAAAATTATTTACTTAATCGTGAATTATGTTAAGATTATTTTGATGCTATTATCGCGACCGTGGAGGATTATCGTTCGCACATGGAATGATCATGTTGAATACATTTTCTAATATCGATATCTTCCGTGGAAGATATTTATTTAAAAGTAACCGAAAGTATAATTCAAAGGAATTTGTTAAATTGAATGACTTTGTTGAATGATTTTTCGATACAATACCGATACCGATTTGATATTTTCATATCTCGATGAATAAATTGAGGATTAACTCCTTAGTAAACTTTGTAGGCATAACTGAACTACTTTATAAGGAAACTTGAGTAACACTGTTCTTTTTGTCATAATACTCGTATTATATTTAGACTTTTAACACTTATTTTGTGTTTTGATTAAATTGGATTAAACAAAAAAAATTAAATTGCATTTATTTTGATAAAATTCTTGAAAACGTCTGACTGATATGTATCAAAGCATTTAGCGCTTCGTTATTTCAGAAAGGGAGGCCCAATTGAATTTTACCGAGTCAGAGAATGATGGCATGATTATTTGTTTGAATAATTTGGGGCTTACGACAGTTCAACGCGCCAATGATGACTCTGCCTATTGAACTTGGGTTTGCCTCATTAGAAAGAGAAAATCGATTCTGTTTACATGTATAAGAAGGAGACATAGTTATTTGAAGCTAAGATCGGGAATATTTGACAATTTTTAAGTTCTTTCTGGTTGGCAAATAAATCGTAATAAAATACATAAAAAGTTTATGTATTTTATTACGATTAAAAGTATTATCATCTACGCTTCTCATTTTATGAAAAGTCGCACGAGATGATTCAATTCTGCACTTGACTTCGGTTTCTGGGTCGAGGTCTTCCACTAGAATACTTCCGAGGTATTTCAATTTTTTCACTCTCTCTATATCAGCATCATCCCATTAAGTGACCTGAATACAAAGTTGATATAAGGAATATTCTTTCAACGTAGTTCTTTTCCAGTCATTTGCTTCTTCTTACAAACTTTCAGAATATGCGATTTGGTGGATCTAACATATGATGAGCTGGTCGGGAGACAATATTGTCTTCGGTCCCATTAATGGAGTCTTGAATTTAGAATAACTTAAGTTGACACGTAACTCGCGGTTGGTCACTGTATTTGGTGGCAATATTATATTATCCCGTACACGAAGAGAAAACAACACTGACATATATTGAGTTGGTCTGGAGAGTCTTCGGTCCCATTAATTAAGTCTTTTGAATTTAGAATAACTTAAGTTGACACGTAACTCGAAGTTCATCACTGCACTTGTTGCCAATACTATCCCGTACGCGAATAGAAAACAACATTTGTCTGAGTGTTGTTACCAAACGAACTCCTTTACCAGACTAGGTCCCTTTTTTTCGAGTCAATCGGGAATTGAATCCGGTATCCCCGGTATCATTCGGTATCATTTACTTATCATCCGGTATCATTTACTTTTAATTACTCCACAAGTCCTTTCTTTATTTTTTTGAGAATTTTATTTAGGTCAAATAAATGCGAAATTAAATTCAACTTTATTTAATTAAATGAGGTTACAACAAACGATAAAAAAAATTTAAAACAATAAATTTCCAAGCCATTTTAGTAACAAAGAATGAAGATTTTGTGTATCAAAGTGTGAAACTCGTTTATTCGCTTGGAAAAGCGCTAATTGCAAAATCGATACAAGCCAAGTTATTTCAGACAATTACCTCGTTAATGATCCCACCGTTCTTTGTGGGGGGCAGACCTATAATTCAACAACAATTTAAAATAAAATTATATTTATTCGTTGTTATTTGCAAATCTCTCTGTTTTTCTGGTATTTATGACATAATTATTAACTCTTTTTCCTACTTTCCATGCTTTCGCCCTGGATCTTAATCGAGCGTACTTTTGTTTGTGGAAAAAAACGTTGTCCGTGAATCTTAATTGAGCGTACATGCTTGTAAAAAATTGATGTTTATTTTTTAATTCTGGTTATATTAGGTTGATTGAATAGAAGTCATTACTTTTGAAATACTGACTTATGAGTTCCCTTAGTTTTTTTTAAATAGCGTAATCTATGTAGGGTGGCGCAATAAAAACAAAAATTTAAAATTTACCGTCACGTTTTAGCTGTTAAACGTATAATATCTATAAATCATTTATATAACCAATAAATTAATCATGCAGTAGTATACAATTGCAGAAATTAATTTAAATCAAAAGTTGCAGTTCTTGATGCGCAGCTCTACATACAGGTACCTACCTACATTCATACTACAACGCTATTTCTAAATGAAACGTGATTAAAGAAAAATAACTTTGTCACAGACATTCTCTACTGAAGTGGTTAATCTATATCTACAATATTTTTGTTGCATCATGCATTTGTTCTCTACGATTCGCCTTTTCATCATAAATATTAAGATGGCGCAACAGAAACTGCAATATTAAATTTTCCGCCATTTTTTTAGCTATTTATTTTATAATAAAATAAACATATGTCATTTACATTATTTATAAGTTAATCATGCAGCGGTACATGATTTGGGGAACTTAATTTAAATTAAAAGTTGCAGTTTTTGTTGCACCACCCTACGTATACTTTCTCACTACCACACTATTTCTAAACGAAACTTGTGATTAAAGAAAAATAACTTTATCACAAACATTTTCTACTAAAGTGCTTTATCTTACATCCACAAAATGTAAGTAGCATCATGTATTTGTACTCTACGATTCGCATTTTTATCATAAATATTAGGATGGCGCAATAAAAACTGCAATTTTAAATTTGCCGCCATTTTTTTAGCTATTTAATTTATAATAAACGTAAGTCATTGACATAATTTATTAATTTATCATGTAGCGGTACTTGATTTGGAGAACTTAATTTAAATTAAAAGTTGCAGTTTTTTGTAAATTTAATTAAATTTTTAAATTGCAGTTCTTGTTGCACCACCCTATAGGTAGGTATAGGTACCTAACACAAACATTTGACTAAGTCTATAACTACGAGTACCTATATACAAAAACATGTCTTAAGAATTAATCTAATTACAATATTATTTATAGTTAAGGCATTAACATTGTGGAGGTTTAAATACATTGTAATTTGTTTTATCAAACAATGTTTATTCCACTTTTTGTAACTCTATAACCCTGATGATGAGGTGAAAGCCTGAAACCGGTAGGGTTATACAGTTACAACAAGTGGAATAAACAGTGTTTGATAAAACAAATGACATCAATCTAATTTATGTATTTTAACTAAGAACTAACCTAATTTTAATTTCCTACTTGTAATTTTATTTATATTAAAGAATTTTTTAACTAGATAAAAATTCTAATATTTAACTATTATATTATATTTAACTTATTATTTTAACCCAAATTATTAAGCACGTACATATTCACTCGTTCAGGCTATTTGTATGCCATCACATTTACTCAGACCTTGGCCTTTTCAGCTAATACTGTAGGTAGACTTGTCAGGCAAAAGAGTTTCTTTAGTGTTTTGAACTAGCTTTATTTTTTTTTTATAAAACAAATTATAACTTTGCATTCGATTAAATATTTATATATTCAAATTAAATACACGTAACATACTTTAATACATCCCACAGTGTCATTTATCGGCTGGGATAGGCAGAAATGACTTATCGCTGGACTTTCCTTCCTAGTCACGCAACATTCGCTTCTTCCACATCTATACACCTTTTCATACAATTTTCCCGATTTCTCTGACTTTTTACGTTTCCTTTTATCAAAATACCATTCACTTGACCCAACCATGCCTTATTTGATATTCCTCTTTTACACCCTGCACTCACATTGACACTGTGTATTTGTTTTCTTCTTCTTTTATTCATTCTTAATGCACATAACATAGTAGAGTATTTTTTATATTATTTATAGTTAAGGCATTAACGTTGTGGAGGTTTAAAGATATTGTAATTTGTTTTATCAAACACTGTTTATTCCACTTTTTGTAACGGTATAACCCAACCGGTTTCAAGGTTTTCCCCTTTTAGGAACGGTTGTCCCGAATGGAAAGATGATGAGGATGATCGTTGTTTTAATAAAACTCGTTTGAAATCGGAATATGGAAAGAGGTATTTCATTGTTAAACGTCGGTATTTATAATATTTGGAATATGTGTAGAAAGGCGCAGAAGATATGTCGCTGTCTCGTTCTCGCTAAACAATAACAAGCGGCTCGCGCTGTGATCACAGGGAGTAAGGATCGCTACACCCTCATCATCAGGGGAGCACAAACAATACTGAATTCTGTTCGAACCGGTACCGAGGTACACGCTTCTAATATTTAGGGACATTCGGGTTAGGGACTGGGGGCTGAGGGAGGCATGGGACGACCTCGGCGAGCAGTGGAGAGATTCTTGGTATATATGTGTTGGTTCAATTGGCTAATCATTGTCACCGTGAAAACCATACATTTTCTATCGATGATGCCAAATTCTTACATATCAGTAGTAACGGAAATAAATTGGACAGATTAGAGGCCCTAGAAATTTCTAAGTCAGTGCATCTAAGTGAACATCTGGCAAACACATAAATTACCAAGAATCTCTTCGCTGCTCGCCGAGGTCGTCCCATGCCTTCGTCAGCCCCCAGTCCCCAACCCGAATGTCCCTAACCGTTAGAAGCGTATATCTCGGTACCAGTTCGAACAAAATTCAGTCTTGTTTGTGCTCCCCTGATGATGAGGTTAAAGCCTTGAAACCTACCGGTTTCAAGGCTTTAACCTCATCGTTTATACCGTTACAAAAAGTAGAATGAACAGTCTTTGATAAAACAAATTACAAAGAGTATTTCTTCTTTATCATCTTACTTAACACATTAGCCTCAAGTCCATATTGATCCCAAATCACTTTATTCCGTCTTCTGTCATACATTATCACCCCAAGCACCCTTTTTTACCTCGCTATATTTCCTTTATACTCATCTATGTTGGACACTTAATCGGGCCACCACAAATAAATAAGAAGCTTTTGAAATGTGGTGCTATCGAAAAATGCTGAAAGTTTCATGGATTGGTCTGCATAAGTCCGTAATGATGAAATTATAAACAGTGGAAGTAAAGATATACTAGGCGTATCCAGAAAGTAAGTGTACTGAGGCTCTCACGACCGGATGGATTTTATTTTCGACATGTTGGCTACACTTCCGTGTAGCCTGACCCTTCCCCTCCGCAACGAGACCGGTTCGAGGTCAGTACGTTGAGAAATGTCGACGCGACAATACGTTTCGTGAAAAATGTCAATCCAATCTCCCGCCAAGTGCGAAATAAATAATGCCGGGCAAGAGTTTTTGAGGCGCTGCAAACTCCATGGAGATGAATTTCTCCGCCCCATCGTTACTGGAGATGAAACTTGGGATGCACATTACACGCCTGAAACCAAAAGGCAGTCTCAACAGTGGCGTCACACCTCTTCACCCTCCGCCAAAAAGTTCAAAACCACAATTTCAGCCAAGAAAATCATATCATCCGTGTTTTGGGACTGTCAAGGCATAATTTTAATTGAATATATGCCTCAAGGGCAGACCATCAACTCTGCAAGATACTGTGAGACCCTAAAAAAATTGCGGAGGGCGATTCAGAAAAAGAATAGAGACATGCTAACAAAGGGAGTCTGCCTGATGCACGACAATGCCAGACCACACACGGCCAGCGCTACGAAGGAACTGCTCGCCTCGTTTAAATGGGATGTCCTGAACCATCCCGCGCATTCCCCTGACCTAGCACCTTCAGATTACTATCTCTTTACCTCCATGAAGCTGAACATGGGTGGAAAAAGGTTTTTTAAACCGACGAGGAAGTAAAGGAGGAGGTAAAGGAGGAGGTGGAGAAGTGGACGGAGGGGTTGGCGGGAAACTACTTCGAGGAAGGCATCAAAAAATTGATACCCCGCTTCACCACCTGCATTGAGAGGAATGTCGACTATGTCGAAAAGTAGCTTACATATGTACTACGGTAACCACGTAATTTTTTTGTTTAAATAAAAAAAAATGTAATCTACGAAAATTCAGTACACTTACTTTCTGGATATGCCTCGTACAACTATTATCCACCATCAAAAGGAGAAAGTTCGAATACTTGAAATACATAATGTGAGAGGAAAAAAATGATCCTTCAACTGCTATTGCAAGAGAAAATTAACAAGTATAATTGAAAAATTTACTCAACTTGTTTTTTTTTTGTAATATGTATAATCAGTCAAAAAGAATGGGTTCGGCTCCCGAGTTAGAGTACCATTGAGCCTGTTCCCTATATTAATTGTCCGTTTTTTTTATTATTATAAAATATCGTTTCAAATTTTGATTGGTAAATTAATATTTTCAAAAAAAAATCCCTTTTCTCTCCCCTAATTTTCCACCCTTACGAAATGATATCACCTTACAGGGGATGATTAAAATTCATCGTCTTCGACTGGATTAATTAATTATTCGGCTGGCGTCCCTGACGATCTAATTGCCGTTATCGGAGGCATTTTGCGGTATTCGTTTTTTATAACGAGCAACGGAACGAGTGCCGTTTTAATCGTTAAATCCGTGGGAAATAAATATAACGAATCGTTATTGAGGTTGTAAACTTTACATTATTTAATAAGGCAAGCTGAATCTTTTGAAAATTTGATGACAGTAAATTGAAAAGCAAATACGTTTTGATTTATTTGTTTAGTGAGATTTAAAAAAAATAGCATTAGTAGGCAATATAGTGAATTTTACAATGCTTTTTACTTATCAAAGCTTAGTAAAACTGCCTGCTTACAATGGAATTTTGGTCCAAACGTTAGGATATACGGGTGCGTTTTATGTTCGAGGCCAATGTTTTTTTTAATAAATTTTAAATTAAACACAATTTTATAATTTATATTTAATTGATTGATTATATGGTCTTACCATTATGTATGGAATATAATGTCAGCCAAGTGGCCGCCTCTGGCCGTGGCGCAAATGCGAGCTCTTTCAAGCATGTTTTTCAGAACATTCTCGCAGACTTCTGGTGTTATTTCAGCAATTTTTTTTCGAATGTTGTCCTTAAGCATCGGGATTGTGGTTGGTTTGTTGGTGTACATATTTCCCTTCAAATAGGAAATAATCGGGGATGATAAAATTAGGGGATCGTTGGGGCCAGTCGATATCACCACTTTTTGACATTATTCGGCTGGGAAAAGCTTCTCGCAAAATTTTCATCGTAGCACGAACTGTGTGTGATGTGGCACCGTCCTGTTGGAACCACGTGCAATATATGCAAGCAAGAAAAGTTTCGTGGAAAAAACATTATAATAGTAGGTTGATTCGGTCAAAATGAGAGCGTTGAATAGAATATGTGGAAACACGAATGGACATTAAAAATAACGTGAATTGAAATAAGATGTCTTTAGATGGAGAAAGAAACTTTGAGATGGTTTGTTCTTTAAAAAATAATGAATGAAAAAAAATAATATTTACAATATCTACGCGAGTAGTATAGAAGGCACAAGTTTTAAAAGGCTTTAACAAATGTGGCACAATTAAACTTACTGAATTCCGAAAAAAAAAAGAATTCTGAAATTTCTGAAAACTGTATAAAAAGTATGCTTCGCGATATTTATGTGAAGATCTGCCTTCTTTGACTAGCCTAATAGTAACGTGATATAATGGTAATAATTCTTTTTTTATACTTCAAAGCTTCTGTTTTTTTTTCAAAATTTGATTTATTTGGCAGTGCCGTGGATTTTAAATCTTTTCAAACTTCCCATACCTTCAATAATACTCGTATAGTTTATTTTTGTAAATCTTTCACCATTAATTCTTTTTACGTAGCTGAAGTATCTCAATGGTCTTATTTCCGTAAAGATAGTTCAGCTCTCTAACTCTCCCCGACTGTTCTTAACCCTTCCTTACCTGTGAAAAACTTTAATATCTCTATCTTCTTCTCAGTGTCATGTCAGGTCCCCCCAACGTTGAATATTACTTGAGAGTAGATAGATATATTTCTCCCCGGCAGCCCGAAAAAGATCTCCAACGCCCCTTATGCCAGTCCAATCACGTATATTGCGGAGCCAGGAGATTTGCCTCCTGCCAACACCTCTTCGGCCTTCTATTTTGCCTTGGATGATCAGGTGCAGTAATTTGTACTTTGCTCCGCTAAGTACATGACCCAAGTAGGACACCTTTCGCATTTTAATATTAAATGTATTAAATACTGGGTTCAGATTTTAGGTATTCCTCTGTAATACATTTACGCATTAAATGAAAAAATAATATTAATAATAATTAGCACTTATCGGCCACATCAGAGATATTTTGTGAAAATCGGCAACAAATTCACCAATACAGTCAAACATGTGCCAGTGTGTGACGTAGGTATATTCATTATAAAAAAACCGCTATGGGTAAGGAAGCGACGCTATTCACGTCTGATTCACTCTACTTTAGTATATGGGAATGCAAGAAATATAATCTCAGTTCGCTCGCTTCAGTAGCTCGCGGGCATTCATTTGAAGTGGTCTCTTCGCCCGTTTTGTGAACGTTGGCCGATTTTTTTTTATGTTTTCAGCAATTAAATATCAATTATTACCACTTTTGGCTTCAAATTTAGTTAATTTAAGCGATTGACTATGAATATTCTTATTTTTCCGATTTTAAATCGCTCATTTTTACGTGTGTATTGTATGTGTATTGAATACACAGCACCGGAACGCGTAGATTTTTTTAGCCCAGGAAACGAAAGGTTAAAGCGCTTTCTCTGCCCACCAATTCTTCGCTTGTTCACTTTTTCCCCGTACAAGACACATTTTGGGAGCCTATGATCGCCTATTGCGCCGTTACAACCTCATCCTCTATAGGTTCACACTTAAAGCATTGCAGGGCCGAGACATTTGTGACATGATCACTCCAGTGGATTCAAGGAATTTTCAATCGAGATACCATTTGGTTATGACGCTTCAGTCTCCGGAGTCAAGTAAAAACGGAGACTTTACAGCGTAGACGGCATGCTATCGCAGCAATTAACAAGGACATCGATTAACATCCTCCATACAAATTTAATGAGCCAGAAGCGACTACAGGATTTCGAGAGGGTCCTTATCGGGCAAGGAAAAAATACTCTTTAATATCTGTATTTTATTCCCTTATTCCATCATTCGATAAATTTATTTTATTGTCTTTGTTGGAAATTGCAATTCAAATTACATTCCGCTGGATTTTTTTCTTTTATTTTTTTATTGGATATTTACTCAAATTCGGCTGTTCCCAATTAGTAAAATAATTGTGAAAAGTAAAAAAAAAAACAATTTGAAACAAACCAATAACGGAGCAATTCTTACATTTGTTGGTAACTGGTACCAGAGTCTGAATATTTATTTATTTATTTAACACTTTATTGAAAATATATTCTAGCGGATTGACTGCTAGGCGGCAATCACTTTTAACTAACACAAAAGTAAATAAAACAAGTTACATGGTCGCAAAAAAATATTAAAAATATTATTCTTATTTATGGAGATGTTTGTCTCAATTGAAATCTCGTTTGTCTCGAGATTAAAGTAAAAATGAGATATCGTCAATCGAAGGAAAATAAAAGGATGGTGGAGAGGAAAGAAAAATGAGAAATGAAACACGTTACATCATTCAAGAAATTACTAGAATTCAAGAGTTTTTTCAGCCACTTCTTAAAGTACGCGAAGGAAGAAGCGAGTTCATTGGTTTGTAACTGGTTCCAGATTTATGAATTTTAATATTCATCGTACTGGAGTATGAAATACCTTTCTTTTAAGATATTAAAAAAATATAAAAGAGTATTCATCCAATATTGAAATGTATTTAACATCTGCTCATGGAGTGGAAACATGGACGTGTATGGAAAGGAAACATGGACGATGAGAAAGAAGGAGAAATATATGATACAATATATGCCTTCGAAATATGGTGTTGGAGGCGGTTACTCAGTATCCCATGGACCACAAAGCACACTAATGTATCTATCACCCAGGAATTTGAGATTACCGAAAGGTTTTCGATAACATGCAAAAACGGTATGTCTAGAGAAGTTGGTGATCATGAGAAATTTGAGGGAAGGCGGGCAAGAATAAGGTGTCCTATGAGATGGGTGGATCAAATAAAAGAGTTAACAAGATCTCTTGAAGTACTGGATTCAATATGACCTAGAACCGGGAGGGATGGAGAAAAGTGATGCGCGAGGGTCACGACGTTCAACATTTAGCACGTAATGAAAAAGAATCAGCTGGTAAAACTGCCTTGAAAAAGTAATTTAAATCCTTTATATTTATGAAGGTTTATATTGAAAAATAACAAAATTTGTAAACAACCTTAAAGTATGTCAATTTCTACAATAACTAGGTTTTGCCATCGCACCGTCTCCCGATTATGAAGCCTACCTGTTGATTAAGATTAATTTCCTGCCATTTCTTGGATAATTTGCGAGCATTAAGTTGATTGGGCCGAGCGCTGGTTCAGCGTGATCGGGAGATAATGGCGCCCCGTAGCACAGAGGCAGGTGGGCGCTGTTTGTCTTGGCTAATCACTCGATGGACTTTAATGAATTTGCAAAATTGTTCATCCTTGACCCTTTAAACTGAATATTTAGTCGATATTTACTTAACTAATTACCGGAAACTTGGCAGGATTGTTTAATTTTAAATTGTTGAAAGAAAAATTGTTGCTGGTTTGATTTACAGGTTATCTGTCAAATTTTAGGACAACACGCAACTTTGTTCAATTATTCTTTACAGTAATTTGTAATTTCAGCTGTTTCCGGTAATCGAAATAACAATTTTTACTTTTACTTAAGTTTTAACCTTCACTTTATAGCACCACAGCAGAATTTTAATACCAACTATGATGCATCGGAGTGTAGCATGGACATGGAACAAAACTGAAACGAGTCAAATAAATGTTGTAGAAATACGTGCACTTAGAAAAATACATGAGGTGACAATGTATGAAAGAATACGGAATAAAGTGATTAGGAATGAATGTTTACTTAACGCTGATTTGTTGAGTAAAATGAAGACGAGCACTCTGAGATGGTTTGGGCACGTGGAGTGAATAAATGAAGAAATACGAAAAAAACAAATATACAGTGCGAATATGAGTAAAAGGAGTGAAAAAGGAAGACCATGAAAGGTATGCTAAGATTGGGCGTATATTTTTAAAGCAGGAATTGCAAAAAAAATCATAGAAATCGTGGGAGCTGTACGAGAACTTTTTTGAATTCAGTACTGGTTAAAGACGCGTATCGCGATAAGAAAGTGTGGCATTCTTTTCTTTTTGCCTATCCAGACGGCGTGATTTTATGAATACGTGTACTTTGTCACACCATGTTTAATTATGGTTTTTTTTATTATTTACCTTTTAACAATATAAGTCAAATGGTTTCGAAAGGTAATTTTCTCTTTTACAAGGAACAATGTAAAGGGTCTTTCAAATTGAGCGGTTTTTTAATCCAATTTTTTTTATTCTTGAATATAACGCACAATTTGCTTTAATTAAAAAAAATTATTGCTTATTTAAGTGTAATGTATGACATTTAAACACAAAAAACTATATCCGCTAAATGTCCACCTCTTGCAGCTTCACAGGTGTCCACTCTTTTGTCAAAATTTTCGATGACATTTTGGCACAATTGCGGTTCTAACTCATCAATAACGCGAAACACTTCGTCCTTCAGGTCAAGAATTGATCAGAGGACATTTTTATAGACTTGACTTTACACATAACCTCAGAGAAAATAGTCTAACGGTGTCAGATCACATGATCTTGGTGGCCAATTCACATGACCGTTGCCGGAGATTACAATACATAAAATAATTCAACACTTTGTTCGTTTTGCTGACACTTTTGTCGTTTAATAATCAAACCTAATTTTCGGCCTTCTTATTGTTCATCTTTCACTTGATTGTTAGACATGCTCATATCAGTGCGATCGAGATTTTTCTTTCCTCGTTAGTAAGACTTCTGGTCATTAGTAAGACGTCTGCCTACTCTGGTAAAATAAATCGATTAGTAAAAAAAGTTCCCACTCGCACGCGCGTATGAATTTTGTAGCATCTTCACGTGTGGTAGTATTGCAAACACGTGGTTACTCCAATGGTTCTAAACCATAAAGCTCGTTTACTGGGTCTAGGGACAATATTGACTCCCGGCCATGCTCCTCAATATATATATATATATATATATATATATATATATATATATATATATATATATATATATATATATATATATATATATATATATATATATATATATATATATATATATATATATATATATATATATATATATATATATATATATATATATATATATATATATATATATATATATATATATATATATATATATATATATATATATATATGAATCTTTAGTTAAATTATATTATACGAAATAAAAAATAAGTAAGACTCCTGATTTATAAGATTTCAAAAATAAATACAAAAGTAATTAAATTTCTTTTAAAGCGATTCCGGAGTTCTGCTATAAAAAATCAAATTAAAAATAATGTAAATATTCTCAAGTATCCCTTTAAACTAATTATAACACCGATTTGAAAAAATAAACAATAAAATAAAATGTGCTTTTTTTCATATCACAGTGTTAATGTAAGAACAGTGGTTTAGTTAACAGTGTTAGTTAAGTATGGTAGTTAAGCGGGCCAGGTTATTTCTGATAATATTTAACTACGGCAGTTATTTATTCAAATGATCTGTAAAATAGCCCTGTGTTAATTAACATGCTATTAAATGTTTATCTGTTATATTATCGTTGTTAATACCATTGCATTATTAATTTTAATTCGCATAAATCGGGTTAAGGAATTGATTGTATAAAAGGGTTAAGATGTTAATAGTAAATAACGAATGCTGGGTGTTTTGTATCCATTTGGGAAAACGTTGCGTTTACTGTACTCAAAAAAGGCAAGCAATAAAATATTATATCAAAACATTTATGGTTAACCCAATTTGTACGGATTTCTCCTGTTACGTAAAGAAGGTTTGATTCTAATTAGCTTATTCGTAAGGAAAACTATCAGCCAGGATTATGATCATGCTGCTAGGCGGTGCCACAGTATCATTCAGTTGGTTCAATATCTCTATACCACACATTTTGTAATTTATATTCAGTAAGGGAAATTCCTTTCGATTATTCTCAACCTTTCAGTGATTGGGTCTTAATGTAATCTAATGCGTCATTTATCTTAAAAGTTCCACGTGTCAGCATTTGTTTGGTTATTCGCGTTTGTTCAGTTCTATGTGTCAGCATTTATGTCGTTTAATATAATGCTTTATTTATCATAAAAGTTCTATCTTTTCATGTGTTCCTAAACTCTTTCAAGTAAAAAAAGTTACCCATGTAAAATTATCGATATTGTTGTTTAAATTCTTAAGATATAAATACCATACATATATTTTATTCCCATTTTTCTACATTCTTTCTCATATCTTAATATTGTTAATTGTTTTTCAATAAGATTTTACGGTATAAATTAAAACCTAGTCACCAATAAAATAATTAAATTAAAACCTAGTCATCAATAAAATAATTAAATCAAAACCTAGTCACCAATAAAATAATTGAATTAAAACCTAGTCACCAATAAAATAATTAAATTAAAACCTAGTCACCAATATAATAATTAAATTAAAACCTAGTCACCAATAAAGTAATTAAATAAAAACCTAGTCACCAATAAAATAATTAAATTAAAACCTGGTCCCCACGAACGTAATTAGGTTTGAATTTTATTTTATTTCAATTTCATAAATATATATTTTTTCTTTATCGTCATTATTATTATGTTTTGCATAGCTGAATTTCACTTGTTGTATGTGTTTTGTTCTTATTGTACAATACAAATTAGAGAAACCTGTAGTTTATCACTCTTTCAGAATTTAATTAATTTGGTAGTGCCGCGTTTTCATACATCTTCTGATACTTTTCGTGTGGATTAATTATTATTTCACATCTCTAAACCATATAAACGATCCGTTTCTTCAACTATCTAACAAGCTTCTCTGTTACCTATTAAGTAGAACACTTGACTTCCTATCCGGGGGAAACGGGTTCAATTTTTTGGAATTCCATTTCATTTAATCAAAAAAAGGTTGTTCGGACGAATTTCTATTTACAGCAATAACACTGCTAGGCAGTACTGTTAAAAAATAAAAAAAAATAATACAACGTGTTCTTTAGACAGTAAAATGTAAAAGAAATTGTATAACGTCTAACAATATTTGCTTCATACGAAGTAGTTACATATTATTGCATGCGGATATAGTAAAAACGTTCAACACAGTGTTTCAGTAAGTTTCCGGGTCACCTCGGATAGCGGTTAACTGAGCCAGTTAACTTCAGATAATACTTAACTGCGTCCCGTAACTTATTCAAATGGTCTGTGAAATAGCCCGTACAAATTCCGGGCTATTAGATGCCTATCTGAGCTATACGAGCCCTGTAAGCACCGTTTTATACCGCCTATATATTTTATTTACCAATAAAAAAGCACGATTGACGGCGTATTTTCTTCCAGGTTTTTTGAGCTTTAAAAAATGATACATGCTTTTGTAAAAATTGATAAAAAGTAGAAAATATATTTATAGAGACATTTTCTACCCTATCTCTTAAGACTCGTAACATATTGACATTTACGAGAGATACCATAAATAAAATACAGGTGGCAAGCGTGCTATAGAGCGTGTCAAACTTGATATTTACCTACAATGACCTTCGTAGCTTAGTTGGTTATATGCCTGTCTTCTTGCCAGGGGGTTACAGGTTTAATGTTTAGACAAACAAGCATGTATTGTGAGTCTTACATAACCGGACAATAAAATGCAGTGGTACTTTCATTCAAGAAACCATTCGTTTTGCATCTAGCCACTTTCTCTGCATGTTCACTTTGCATCGACGTCTATTCAGTGCTCCAGGCAAAGCAAGGCAGTTGGTCTTCAGATGTCATCTTTTTTGAGATGATCCAGTCATCAAGTATTGTATTTTTCTTTTAACTTCAAGAAACGCGTTTTATCTGGAAGAATCGTTAAATCTTGCGATCTCTTCGTGGAACCATTCCTGGATTTCAAACTAGATATTACTGACGGTTGACTATACGAGAAGTGTGTTGGATCCTGGACTTTGATGTCAGTTGCAATACTCATAAAGATTCCACATGGAGTGATGCCAAACAATTGGTATATTTTTCAACTGGTATTGTTCCACATGACTATAAACTCGCTAGATTACATTGTATACAACGAAAGAAACATATAATAATACAGTACAATTCTTCGTTTCATCATTTATTAAAAGTAAAGAACAATTACATAAATAAGTTTTCTTACCCTATGCTATAAGATTGTAACAAATAGATCTTTACGAGAGAGACCATGAATAAAAAAATTGCGATACGGAGATCCTATCTGAGAAGATAAAAAGAGAAATAAGATCCTAGACGCTATTGGAAGGTCAAAAATAATTAATGACGATGAGTAAATCATTTCGCTAGAAGGCAAATGGGGTAACAACGTTCTTTAGTGTAGACCATGAACCAGACACAGGAAGCGAGACAGAATTTCTAACAGAGAATATAATAAAATAACTAAGGTCTTGGCTGGTATCGTACATATCACGAAGAACAAGTGACAATATTATTGCATCGTATTACAATTTCATTGTATACAATACAATACAACTTGGCGGGATTATTGCCACGTGGCAATCTCTTCTTACCAATCAGAAATGTTATTTTATACTAATTTTCTTTTTTTTCCTTTCCTTATTCTTAAACAAATCATTTTCTCTAATCAATTATGATAAATTGATAGAGATTGTTGTTTTTTTTTATTTTAATCAATTATATATTTTTTTGTTACATTTGTCAGACTAAATAATTTGATGTATCCAACATTAGCTGGTTGGTTGAAAGAAACTTTTGTAAATCAATAAGCTCCTTAAATGTACCATATTTAATTATGTACACAAAATAAAAATAATACATTAAAATAATTAAGTTAAAGAGGCTTTAAGGGAAACTCAGACTGCAATCCTGTTAAAAAAACGGTGTACCAACCGGAATCGAATAAGCAACCTTCGGGTTGGAATGCAGATACCTTACTAATAATACCACACATAGGTCCGTCATATTACCACAAAAAAATGATCGATGGAGTTGGTTTATTTATATGAAAAGTTTGATGAAAATACTGCTGGCGGATCAATCAGCTTTTGTTTAAAAAAAGATTTTCGGTAACTGTGATCTCTAATAAATAAATTATAATTTATTTTATATATTGTTTATAGTTAAAGCATTAACGTTGTGGAGGTTTAAAGACATTGTAATTTATTTTATCAAACACTGTTTATTCCACTTTTTGTAACGATATAACCCTACCGGTTTCAAAGCTTTCACCTCATCTTCAGAGGAGCACAAACAATACAAAATTTTGAACTAAATTTCGACTAAATTTCGAACAAGACTAAATTTGGTACCAGTTCGAACATAATTTAGTCTTGTTTGTACTCCCCTGGTGATGAGGGGAAAGTCTTGAAACCGGTAGGGTTATACCGTTACAAAAAGTGGAATAAACGGTGTTTGATAATATAAATTATAATAATTATTAAACGATAATTTGGAAAAAGAACAAACTTTAATATTTAAGAAAAATCTGAAAAAATTGGGATGAAAAAGTGGAATCGAGAAGAGAAAGAATTAGGAACGAGGAGTATTTTGAGATAAATATTGCTTCTTTAGTGTATTGATGGTATTCTCTTTTAATGGTAAATTTGATTATTTAATTTTTTAAATGAATTTTAATTTAAAGAGTTTTGCGTCCATGCAACTTCCTTTTTTAAGTTGTGTTTCGGTAGGTTGAAAGAGATTTCCATCTGGTAACAAGTCCGCCAAATAGTTGTACACGTATTAAATAAATAAACAGCTAATTATAACACGCGAAATAAAAAATAAATTATATTTTTTTAAGACCGAGTTTGTAATGTAAATGATTCGCATCATGAAAAGGAAACGTCCCGAGCAAAGAAGATATATTTGAAATTTAGAGTTTTAAAATGTTTTCAGGGGTTGTGAAAGCTGAAAGCGAGCACGAGAGCCGGATATTAAATTGGGAACGGCTAATTACCATTCCTCCTATCTGCGCAACCATCGGCACGGAGGCCGGATCGAAAAATATCACATTTCTTGTGTAAAAAGTCTTGTATTTCGTATCTGTTATTATTGTTTAGTAAAATAAACCAATTTTTATGATTATAGTGTTTATCAAAATCAAAAATTGCTTAACAGTTTGTCTTTTTTTCACATTAGTTCCAAAAAAGGAACACAAGGATACATACCATCAAACAATTTCCCTGTAGGGATAGACAGAGGGGAAAAACGTCAAATTTTCCAATCACAACATACTTCCTTAACCTTCTCTCATACATTTTTTCATACAACTACTAAAATAAATAAATACAGGTTTATTGATAGCAACATAGTTATGTACATAATATTTTATTTATTTATTTTACACATGACAAGAAATAAACATAATTAGCGAAAAAACAACAGGTAATTTAATTTGGATACACAATTTTAATGGATTTGGGTTTGTGGCTCTTCATTTGTTGTCAGTAAACTAGGTTTTTGCCTATTATCTCACTGAGGACATATATGGGACATATATAATATATTTAAATACATTCCAAAACTCATTAATAGCAGAAAATACATTTAAGAGAGAAGGTACCAAAAGATCTAGGATCGTCTTATAACATTCCTCCATCCAAGATACATCCCACCAATATAGGGTGAGCTCAGACACGAGGACACCAGATGTTTTTCAGCCCACACCCTTGCACATGTAGATTTAGTATTGTTATCTAGTTATAAGTAGTATGTAGGTGTTAATTATTTCTAAGAAATCATATATTGAGATTATAAAATAAAATTAAATGATACGAAAACAAGATTAAGTAAGTTCATAATTATAATATATAAATACGATTAGTTAAGTAATTAATTTGTATATAAGGCCTTGGCAAATATTTGTACCATACGAGTATATTAATATTTTTTTTAAAACTTGTAGTTTAAGAATAAAAAACAAAAAATAAATAAATGGCAGAAAAAATATGAAGAAGTAAATCTACAAATACCACCTCAGATTAACTAAAACCAATAAATATAGGTTCTTTGACAGCAACATAATATGTTAATGTGCACATATTAAATTCATTCCGAAATCGCACGTATATTTCAAAATAAACAGCAGAAAATATATTTAAGAGAGAAGATATTTAAAGGTTCGGGCTCATCCGCCAGTCGAGATGCACCCCACCAATATAGGGTGAGCCCGACCGCAAGGACACCAGGTGTTTTTCAGCCCACATTCTTATACATTGTACTTCTGTTTCTCTTACTTATCTCTGTTTCATCAAAAAATGTATTCACTTGTTCCAACCGTATGTCTCCTGCTTAAAAAATGCATTCTTCCTAGCGAATCGGTAGCTTTTTTATCTCGTCATCGCAAAAATAAGTGGGTTGTGTCAGCAGCCAATTGCGCCCAAACTCCTCTACTCCATCGTCGTCGTTGAATTGTTGGCTTCCCAGAGCTTTTTTTTAGTAGCTCAAAGAGATGAAAGTCGCAGGACAATAGATCAACGCTATATGGAGGGTATTCCGGTCATATCTAACTCATTTTCTCCAATTGTTCGCATGTTACAGCTGCAATATGGGGTCTCACGTTGTCATGGAGAAGAATCACTTCTCGTATCGGTTGGTCACGTCTTTTGCATCGATAAGCAGATTAAACCTCACTCAAAAGTTCGCAGTAGTACGCCGCATTTATGGTGCAACGAACGTGTAAAAATTGGTGTGCAAAATGGTGCGCCAGTCCCAAAAAAACGGTCGCAAGCACTTTACCACCTGACAGCTGAGTTTTAGCTTTCCCAGGGGATGCCTCATCCTCCTTTGTCCACTCCATGCTGGCTTGTTTTGACTCGGGTGTGTAGTGGTGTACCCAAGATTTATTGCAGGTAACGATGCGACTCAAAAATGCGTTTTTTTCTTATGCAAACCGCGCCATGCGCCGCTCACAGACGTGCAAACGTGCTAACTTTTGTTCTGCAGTCAAAAAAAAGTGGGAACCATCGAGCATACACGGAATCCTAGGCTCTTCGTGATTATGGATTGAGTGCTTATAACTTATTTCTATCTCTGAACAACTTTCGGAAACCTTCAAACGTCTGTCGCCTTCCAGAAGATCACAAATGGAGTTAATGTTCTATTCGGTAATGCTCGTCCGTGGGCGACGATCATGGCTCTCGTTTTCGACCTCTTCACGGCCTTCGACTACTTATGCAAGGCAAACATACGGGATTTTGACAGTGTTTGATTCCCGAACTGTGCCGTCAGTCTCCGCATTTTGACCGGTTTTAAGTCCTCACGAGCGAGAAACTTGATAATTATGCGTTTAGCAATCGACGGGTGCACCTGTTTCTCAGACATCGTGTGCCATACTAATAACGGAGTCTGCTGAGGCTGGCCGACCGCCTTTCCTACTTCTGATATCCTTATCCAACACTCTTCGAGGCGGCCGCGCGCTCCGTTTAAATTTACGTATTCTAAAACAAAAGTCTCATTTATATTTGATCCCCCCTCGTATAACAAAATGTAAATCCTTAAGATATTAGAATGTTAAAAATAATAGAGATTGAAAGAATATGCCACGATGAAGATAAAAAAGGAGTATTCAGATGATTTCACCATGTAAAAAAATGAAAGGTAAAATATTCACAAAATAACTTTAAAAAGTATAACAGGAAAGGATAGTACCAAAAAGAGGTATAAACAATATAAATGTGGTATAAATTAGAGCGTTACGTAGAATACGTGAAAAACCAATATACACCTAATAAGGATTGAAGAAATAAGAAACAAATGCAGATTGAAATAAGGTTCAGTGCTTAAGTTGAACAAAGGAGCATTGAGATGGTACGATCACATAGAAATGATAAAATGTAAAGATTAGCGATTGGTCTCTTTAAACATCATCCTTATGGCAGAGGGTCGTGATATTCTTGATGAAGCCTGCACAATATTTTTTTGACGTTTCCGTCTTTGGCCAAATGTAAAGCCTCATATAGAGTGAAGTTGGTTACATCCTTGGTCTGGACGGTTCAACACAAATATCTCTTGGTCTCCTACGAGAAACATTGCCCAGTATGGCAGTCTTTTCGAGACTTGTATCATCGAGTCTCGATATGTGTCTGAAGAAACGCAATACCCTATGTTGAGAGATTGTGGAAAAGAGAGTGTTTATATGGAATTCTAATAACACAGACTTCTTTGTTCTCATTTCCGTCCAAGATAATTGCAGCATTCGTCTCGAGCCCCACATCTCGAATTATTTGATCTTCCATCTACTGATATAAGTTTAGTCCATGTTTTCTCTCTATATAGAAATATAAAGAAGATCAGTGCGTTTTCATTAAACTCTATATAAATTGTATAAAAGGTCTTCATCATCGTGATTGTATCAGGGCCACGTACTCGGGGATCCCCTTGCCGTTTTAACGTGAATTCAACTAGAAAGCGAAACTGTGACTGGGAGTTTGTTTTTTAAGTGAGTGTGTCGTTACACACTAGCAAACTCACTGGTTACACCGTTGTACTGAATCCGATAGCACACCAAAGTGAGACGATTGGAAAACATCGGCATGTTTTTTTTCTCTTCTTTTTATAATAATATATATGGCCGAAGTCATAGATATCCTTATACTCCCGAATACTAGGCGGAAAAAGTGTCTGCGTTATTTGAGGAGAGTAGCATTGCGTTATTTAAGTGTAGTGTATTACCGAGAGGATATGCACCTCAAAGGTCATGAGACGACCTAGAAAAATATGACATTCCTAAATTAATCAAATTTAAGAAAAAGGTGAAAATCCATCATAAAAAAAGCGTGTACATGACAACATGTATGGTCGTGCCAGAAGCGAAAGATGTGAGAAAAGATAGAAAGTAATGGATATCAATTTTCACTGCGTAGACATAGCATGATGATGATGATAATAAAATAATCAAATTTAGAGTTTTTTTCCATCATAATTATTTTGAAGTCTCTGATGTAAAATTCTTGGTAGTTATCTAAACGCTGAATACATAAAAAAACTCTAATTATGATAAAAAATTTAAAAAATACACGTGTAAGTAAATCAGCTCGAAAAATATTGTTAAGGAAAAATACCAGTGGCTTCAGACGTTAATTTCAGTTAATTTACTCAATTTAAAAAAAGTTTAAATGCCTTAAAAAATAACAAACAATTTTTATTTACTTTTGAAATTTCTTAATTAAATCATCAGTGTATTAAAAATGTCCGCACTAGTCTTTCGCTCATAAACTTAATTAAAATCTAACGGTAATTACTAATTCATTAACATGATATGCAACCGATAGCAAAGTTACGATTTTTTTCATGTACATTTTCAACCACCAACTTTCAACAGCGTTTCAGGTTTCAGGAATTATTACAAGGAACATGAAAAAGTTTCATAATTTGAACAAAATCAACGAACAAAGCTTGAATACTTGTAACACTAAGCCTTTGTTTACTTAAAACTTTCCTTGCCTTTTGGAAACAGCTGTGAAAAAAATATCAATCTACTTGAAAGCAATGCTGTCTGTTCTAATACGTCAATTTGATAAAAATAACTATTTTATACGTTTCGTTCATGGAAAAATTCAATCGATTAGAAACGTTCTTTTTTACCCGTTTCCTTATAATATACAAGGAAGTGGATTTATTAGAAACAGATTTAAATGTTCATGATAACGTTAGTGTGGCACGCGACTTTGTAATAAAAGTAGAGAAAAAAAAAGAAAAACAGTTACGAGCAGGAAAGATATGGGCGGGACACCCTTCTCGTGAACGAGGTAGTACAAAAATGTTTAAAATGGAATTGTTCATTATTTAACAAGAAGGTTCTACCCATATTCACTTCGTTTATAAAAAATATGTCAAGATATAATATGTGTTTGCCACTTTATTTTTTTTCTTTTACTTTTAATTTATAAACGAAATATTTGATCTTTCATTTATTAATTTGTATAGTTACTCCTCAAAATATCTGAATTGGAGATTCAGATATTTGTATGTCGTACAACCTAGCAAGCTTCTCTTGCAATCAACTAGGAAGATGTTAAAAAGACTTTAAGTTAAAACTTTTCCAAACAATCATTTTGACGATACTGAAAATATGTTAAGAGACCTTAATTTTAAGGCAAACTTCAGATCAAAAGAACTTCGCATCCTTCAAATCGAAAGAAACGTATTTCACCAACCAAACTACGGAAGTTGTTAATCATGAACGATTTATGCTACGATTGAGTTTAGAAATTTCATAATCGACTCACGATATATTTTAATTCAGAAAAAAACCCTAAAGGACGAAAGGGTTAGCAAATAATTATGAGCTTTAAAAACGTGAATATAGGCTATAGAATGCAAGTTTTTGAAGAACGTTAAATCATAGTGTTGTGAAGTTTTTACTTGAAGAGCGTGACAAAATTGTCTTCGACCTCATTAATCGAGCCTTCTGGCTTAATATTACAAGAATAGGCACGGAGCCCATGGTATGGTATACTTTCCCACGTGTGAAGAGGCAAAAATACTTACCCCAGTTCCCATATTAAATATATTTGATTTTTTTCGATATCATAACGAATTGAGCCTGAAACCCCGGAGGGGGAGTTGAGTGTCTTGCAAACTCGGCCATGTGGGTTGTATAATAATTAAATATTAAAATGAAACACCATATTGTGTTAAAATTAACCATATTTTTAAACTCCTCACTTGGCACAAATACTCTGTCCATCTAAGATGAATTAATCTAACAAAATGGTGTACTTTTTACAGCGATATATAAGTTAATAATGACTTTTTTTCATTTTTACAGCGATATATAAGTTAGTAATGACTTTTTTTCATTTTTACAGCGATATATAAGTTAGTAATGACTTTTTTTCATTTTTACAGCGATATATAAGTTAGTAATGACTTTTTTTCATTTTTACAGCGATATATAAGTTAGTAATGACTTTTTTTTCATTTTTACAGCGATATATAAGTTAGTAATGACTTTTTTTCATTTTTACAGCGATATATAAGTTAGTAATGACTTTTTTTCATTTTTACAGCGATATATAAGTTAGTAATGACTTTTTTTCATTTTTACAGCGATATATAAGTTAGTAATGAATTTTTTTTCATTTTTACAGCGATATATAAGTTAGTAATGAAATAATAGAGAAATGTTCGGAATTCTACTTAACGTTCGAATTTTTTAAGATGATATAAAAGTTATCAGGGATATTTTACGACGTATAGCGACAACAAATGATGGAATGGGATACTTAAACATATAAACTCGAACCAAACTATATAAAAAAATTAAACGATATCCTCAAACGGAATTTAAGGACTATCTGATATATGTAAAGGAGTAAAACAAGGGCATGGTAAATACCTTAATAAATGCTGTGGAAACGCGTGCACGGATAAGAATAAATGAGATGACAATGTATGACAGAATGCACTATTAATCTTTTGAGGTTGAATACGAACTTATGATAGATATATAATATAAAGTAGGATGAAGAAGACAATTATGTGTGGAGTGAAATGATACAGGCATATAAAATAACAAAGGAATGAAGAAAAACTACCAAATTATATAACAGAAGAAATGTGAGAAAAGGCATGATTTAAAATAAATAAAAGTTTGGTTTTTTATAAATTAGTTTTTCAAAGAAGGAAAAAATGCAAACCAGATAAAAAGTGAGAGCTTATAAGAGTGTTTATGGATTGAGATGAGGTGAAATATGTTCGCGGGATAAGAAAGTCTGGCATTGAGTTTTATCTACCTACCGTTACAGAGAAATGGCGTGATGGTATGTATGTTTTATTTCTCATTTTGAAGTGTTGTTTTCTATCAATAGTTGATTATAATCTGACCAATGCTCATTTTTCAACTGCAACCAGGAATGTCTTAGTTAAACTGCATTCAAATCACCGACATTGGTTTCTAAAGCGAGGGAATTTTTTGGTTATCTTTTCCAACAAACCAAAAAGAAGAGTGCAGGGAAAAAATAACTAGAATATTTTTTTTAAATGTTGGGTATCAAAAATCATCGAACCCTCAACCCTTAGGTTGGAAGAAAGGTATCATATACAATCTTTAAGTTCAATAACCTTAAATAATTTTTAACCCTGGTAAATTTTGTTGTAACATCGCATTGCACTTTCGTTCTATTTAGTACAACTTTGTGAGTTTATTGCTTTGTAGAAAAATCTTTCAACGAACCAGAAAAATGTCAACTTTTGTAGCCTAGTTGATAAGAAACTTGCTTCTGACCTGGAGGTTGCGGGTCCCATTAGTACCAATTTTTCAAAATAAGGATATCAATCTGGTTAACCTCTTTTACATCTTTCTGGGTAGTTGTAAGAGATTATCACATGGCAATTAGCCGGTCAAGTCGTGCTGTATACAATTAAATCATAATAAAATAATACAAATATGTCAAAGATACAACAGGTAATTTAATTTGGGCACACAATTTTAATGGATTTGGGTTTGTTGCCTTTCATTTGTCGTGCCCCCAGTAAACTAGGCTTTTGCCTGTATCTCACTGAGGACATAGATCATGACATATCTTTGATTATATAAAACCTCCTTGGACATTTTCATAAATCTGGCAAACAGTGACACTCAATTACATATGTATACATCACGCGAATCAAACTCCTCACACTTCATCACTCCAGACAGATCAAAACGTTTATCCCACAATATACCGCACATAATCATAAAAAACACCACATTCAAGAGTTCACACAAACCTATGCTACAAGTCATTCATCTTGCAAGCCCAAGTAATCAAACTCGTAATAAAAATGAACTGGAACTTTGTTTAAAAAATTTAAGTTCCAATTGAAATCAAATCTGCAACCCTCGGGCTGGAAGAAAGATGTCTTACCAGTGAAAGTGCTTAAATATATATAACATTACGACCATGATATATGATACTAAATTGAACGGAGGTGAAAAAGAAAAGCTCCGAGGCATTTTTTAAAAACTGAAAACTGGAGCAGTTTAAAAAAAGCTCGCTCGATCGATAGATAATTACGAGTATAAAAGTTCAATTTATATAAGGTCATTTAGAGAACTGATTCTCCTCATGGGCGTAACAAGTCGAGTATATTAGATTGATTGTCATTTTGGAAAGGATCCCAGTTATACGGCCACAGCAGATCTGACATTGGTGAGGTGTTACAATATATGATTCAACTTCAAAGCTTTAATAAGACCTGTGATCACCTTTAAATAATTCTCAATCCCGTTGATGATATTTAAAATTATGTTAAACACGTGGTAAGGTGCCCAAAATGTAAATTAATTTTAACCTTAGGCACATATTTTATTCAAAATTATTATAATAATCCAGCCCTAATCCCACATCTCTAATAAACCCTTTCAAATATTAATACCCAAATATAACACGGCGCCCCCGTATTTGCTTACTGATGGCTTCTCTCAAGGGTCACGTCTTGAGCCGACATGTTGAACCGAAATAAAGTCAAATTCGTCCTATTTCGGAACAATTTTCAGTCTTTATCTTCTGAATTAAGATCACAAATAAAAGAGAAGTATTTATTATAATTACACAAAATAGTTTTTCTCTCATTCTGGATTTGAACTTCTGGTTTTGTTCATTTGTGATACCTTAATTTGACAATTAACAAATTAAAATATCACAAATGAACATGAATGAATAAGAACAAAAACGGTTACGGTTTTTATTTGTAATAAGTTTAAAAAAGCTCTTTAAAGCTTGTATTTATTATAAATTTTCCATATTACAGTATCAATAATGAAATTCTATTTTAATTAGAAGGTGAAACTAAGAGTACAAATTCATTATTAATGCATAAACCCACAATCAGTGGATTTAAAGAATCGTTTACTAGGCGAAACCTGTGAAAAAAAATATAAACCCTTGATAACCTACATCCTAATTAGGGATGAGATTTATTTTGAAATTAAGTATATAAATTATTAGATCAAGAAAAAACTTTGTGACCTAGATAAGTGCACTGTAAAACGATATTTTATCTTGAATGTCTGAATATTTTTTTTCAAGTTACATTATCAATTTACAAACGCATAATCGAAAAGGCGTTATGTACATAAATGATGTCCTTAATGACCTCTCTCGGACGAAGGACGAATGAAGGATGGGTTGAGATATTAAATAGAGAGTTAGAACATGAAGTCAATCAGGCGCCAAAAGATAAATATTCAAACTAAGCATTGATATAATAGAGTGAAACATGGACTTGGAAAATTAATTGAAGGATCCATATTAAAATATCTAATGTATTTCTGATTTCTGCTTCCCTCTCTAGCAACTGACTGTCCATATATAAAACATTTTGTTTCCCAATATAAACAATAGCGCAATGGACGAGAAAGGTCCACAATTTGTGGTATGTACCCCTCCCTGAAGATTGTATCAATACAAAACGATCTTTGTTTCTTTTCTTTTCTTAACCTGGCGAGTTTATTGTCATGTGGCAATCTCTTCCAACCAACCAGAAAGATGTTTTTATAGGCCTTAAGTGTTAACCAGACTGGAATCCTATTTAAAACAATCTGGGTTCCAGCGGGGATCGAACCTGCAGCCTCCGGATCGGCAGACATGTGTCTTACCACCAGGCCACGGAGGTCGTCTTTCTGAATTATCTTTGACATGAGATTTTCAAAGATAGTTTGATTGTTTAGGAGGACCCATAGAAAAATGTTTCGTATAAAGGGGCTAAATTATCTTATTTGTGAATGACTTATATACTATAATCAATGTATGATATTGTATTACAAGGTCGTTTTAAAATCAATGGACCTAAAATATATGTTCTGGACTCTCTCATTGCCTCGTACGTACATATCATAATATGGCGACCATACAGTTGAAGAGTATAGCAATATATCGAATGGAACTTTCTTTGAGTATCTCTTGTACGTCGAAGATTTCAGGATAAAAGTAAACGAAAATAAAAATTATTAAATTGAAAAAAATATGTATTCTGAATCGTCAGATGGAATATTACCTTCAGCTTTCAATTCGCGTATTAGCAACCGGCGTCGGGGCGCGTTAGACGTCACTTCCGGTCCATGGCCGCCCGAGCCGCCGCGGTTCCCCGCCACTACCACCACCGGAACAACATCCTAATCAAAAAGTTGAATGCTTTAATTCCTACAGCCCACATACGCCTTATAATTAACTGATGATACGGATAACTTTCCTTTCATGCTTTCACAATTGCTGATGTGGATATAGTCGTGTTTAGGAAACTGTATTTTTAATTTTGTGTTACTGTATGCTTTGCGTGGTTTGTTAATGGTTAAATTACATATTTGTAGGTAATAATACAAGTAGCCACGTGTATTTGTTATTGCGTTTTTTTTATTATTAACTTCTGCGCTATGCGTGTGTCTGCAAGTGATCAGAAAGTGTGTTTCGTATTTAAGCATTTAATTTTTGTTTTTTTTTTCATGAATTCTCCCTGTAAAAAATAATAACCTGTATTGTAATTTGTTTTTATCCAACACTGTTTATTCCACTTTTTATAACGGTATAGCCCTACCGGTTTCAAGGCCTCGTCATCAAGGGAGCACAAACAAGACTGAATTCTGTTACCGACAGACATACTGAATTCTGTTACCGACATACACCTTTCTAACGGTAAACATTCAGGTTGGGGACTGTGGGTGAAGACAGACTCAGCGAGCATTGGCAAGATTCTTGGAATATATTATGTGTTTGCCAGGTGTTCACCCCGAGCCTTGAAACCGATAGGGTTAAACCGTTATAAAAAGTGGAATAAACAGTGTTTAATAAAAACAAATAACAATGTCTTTAAATCTCCACAATGTTAATGCCTTAACTATAAATAATATATCAACCCGTATATTTCATTTAAAGTTGAGACGTTAACACTGTGGAGGTTAAAATACATTGTTATTTGTTTAGTAAAACACTGTTTATTTCATTTGATATAACGATGTAACACTACCTGTTTCAAGATTTTCACCTTATCTTCAGTTTTGTTGTTTAAACAAGACTTGTTTGTGTTCCCCTGATGCTGAGATAAAAACCTTGAAACCGGTAGAATTACACCGGTATACTAAACAAATTTAAATGTTTATTCATTTCATGTTTGTATATGTCGTCATTAAAATACCGCTAAAAGCCTAGTTTAGTACGATGCAAACGATAGGTAACAAACTCAAATCCATAACATTTGATTGTATCCATTTGGAACTACTCGTTTTTAAATTTATTGTGTATAGATGTTACACAACTCAGCCCCTAAAGTTTCAAATCTGAACAAGTAAGAACGTGTATGCTGACCACATCCACCGCATGGTTAGACTATAGTATTATTCAAAATTGATTCCTTTACCTTAAATAGTTTGTCAGCTTGATAGACGACGCGTTGTTTCGTTATTTTCAGAAACGTTAATAATATAATATTCACTGTTTTAAAGTTTATTTCATAAGAAGAGAAAAATCCAGCCGAAAACAAACAAAGTTTAGATGATTTATACATAAAAGCTTCTTCGTCGTATTACATGAAAGATTTCCACAAAACAGTTTCACTTAGGCAGGTAATCAATTAAAGGTAATCATCGTCAAGTCAAACCAATGAAAGTTTTCTCTCCAAAAAAAGTTGCATTTGTGCAAGAGCAAGTGCTACAAGATAAAATCCAAGTCAAAAGAAATAGCAGCAATGTCGGGCTTTTAAAATAACAATTTAAGCATGAATAAAGTCAGTACAATATGGGTGACAAAACTCTTAAGTGCTGCTAAAAGGCAACAACTTGTAATACATTTTTAATACTCGGCGGTGGGAAGAAAAAGATAAAAAATGAGTGTCACGGAAGATAAAATGATGGTTTTGTGTCATGATTTTTTTGAGATCGCACTCGATGGCGTCTTCTGGGATCACCAAGGTCAAAAAAAGTCAAAATGACACAAGCGAAGGAAAAAATTACCCAAAAATTTTGTGATTGTCAGAGAACTCGACAAATTTACTTTAAAGAGAGAAATACGCGTACTACGGTAATTTGCAAGTATTATGCATAATTAGTGCATAAATTAAATAAAGCTATAAAAAACCAAACGCCGAAGAAAGGTTTCGTGACTATTTCACGACAATGCGCGTTTCAAAAATATTATACTCATGCATTCGTATTACATACAAATATGTAACATTACATTCGTATTACATTCGTCATACAAATATGTAAAAAAAGTGAAGCTGGGAGAGAATGCTGTCTTTAGTTCGAGTTATCAAGCCTTCGGGGAATATTAAACTTCAAAACATATTTATCATAAAAAATATCTTTATTAAAGATTCCATGAATTGCTTTAATTTATAAAAAAATGTGTTAATTAAAACCTGTAGGATTAATAAAGTTTCACCGAATTTAATAAATTAAAAATTAAATGCTCTTTGCAAAAAAATTTAATTAAAATTTTATTTGTGAAACTATGTTTTTCATTTAACATAACATAAGTAGCAATTTCTATCTCGTTGGATATTTTAATTAAATAATAAAGCTGATGGAATATCTTCTTTTTCTTCTTCTTCTAGACGTTGCGATCTGTTTAAACAGGATTTCAGTTTTTGTCCTGTGACGAAGATGTCTAACTTTCTCTCCATCTCTTTGGTGGACGTCCCGGTAGTCGACGACCCTCCGGAATATCGTGCATTACAATCTTAGGTATTCTCGCGGGGTCCATCCTCTCAACGTGGTCCCTCCAGAATCGTCTTCTCTGCCTACTCCATCTCACGATGTCCTCAATGTAACAACTTCTGCGGATTTCCTCATTATGTATCCTATCTCTAAGAGTTCTACCTACGATAGGCTGCAGTGTTTTCATTTCTGTTGTTCTGAGGAGGTGTTTTGTTCTTACAGAGTCTGCTCTTGCTTCGATTCCGTAGGTCATAACAGATCTTATGCATGTTTTGTATATTCTGACTTTGCTTTCCACCAACATGTGTTTATTGCCCTAAACAGTGTTCCTTAGGCCTCCGGAGATAACTGCTGCTTTGTTGGTCTGTTCTTTGACTTCATTATACATATCTTTGCAGCTAGATATCTCCACACCCAGGTATTTAAACTGCATGACCTGTTTTATGGGTTTATCGTCCACAACGAATTTGCATCTAAGAGGCTGTCTGGATATTGTAAGACATTTTGTTTTACCGACGGATATCGTCATGTTATATCTCTCAGATGCAAGATGGAACCTATACAGCATTCGTTGTAGATTGTCTTCGCTTTCTGCTAGTATAATTGCGTCGTCAGCATAGCATACCACGCTGATGATCTTTTTGCCCATTCTTTATCCGAGATCAAGAGATGCAACCTCCTCTATGATCTTGTCCATGATCAGATTGAAAATAAATGGACTGAAACTGTCTAATTCCTGTAACATTAGGTATCTCTTTAGAGAGCTCGCCATCCCCTTCAATTTTTGTTTTGCCATTGGTGTTTAGATCTTGTATTGTTTTTATTATGGATGGCGATACACCCTTCTCCAACAGGATATCGACAATGTCTTTTAGCAGCACTCTGTCAAACGCCTTAGTCAAGTCGATGAAGCACACAAAGGCTGGCTTGTTGTACTCTATAGATTTTTCTTTTATTTGTCTTATGATGAAAATTGCGTCAGTCGTAGATCTGTTCCTCCTGAACCCTTGCTGTTCCTCCCTGTTTGTAGGGGGTTGTCTTCTGATCCTCCTCCTGATCTGTTCCTCCTGTGCTTCATATTTGTACAGAGTTTTTCAAAGTACCTTTCCCAGTCTTCCGTTGTAATTTTGGAGGTTTGAATAAATTCATTAACTGGTTTCTTCTGATGTTTTAGCATCTTCCAGATCTTTTTCTGTGCTCCATACAGGCCGTGTTACATATCCTTAGTATACTTGATAAAAAAATCCTTCTTTATTCTAGCTATTTCACTATTTACTCGGTTTCGTACTATTTTATATCTATTGTGTTCCTCTGTTGTTGGATTGCTTCTATAACTTAAGTACCTCTGCTTCTTTTCCTCTGCCAGTATCTTTATTTCATCACGGAACCATGGTTTATTGTTTTTGATTCCGTGAAGATTTACTTTTCTTTTGCCAAGAGCTTCAGAAGCTGCATTACATGTATTTGACTTAAGTTTATTCCAAGACTGTCGACGTCGTCATTTTGTATATCAATGGGGCACGAGTTTATCTTTTAATTTATTCTATTACTATATAGATGCTTCATGTTTTCGCTTTCAAGTGATTCTTTGTTGTATTTTCCACAAATTTAGGATGTTTACGGATCTTTGGTTTTCAGTCGAGTATTTTAGCCAAATATCAGGTGATGGTCGGTCCCAATGTTTGCGGATGTTAATGCCCGCACGTCCAAAATGTGTGTTGGATGGATTGTCTTGTTTGTTATAATGTAATCGATCATGAATTTTTCTTCTCTTGTGTTTATAAAAGTGTACTTGTGTTGTTCTTTATGATCAAAGTATGTATTATTTAAGCGCAGTTCGTTTCTAGCACAGAAATCTATCAGTGATTCACCATAGTCATTTATAGCTGATGGAACCAATTGATTTAAATAAATCATAAAAATGACACTGAAAATTCCAAAAAAAAATACAAAAAGATTATAAACGACCATACTGAAACACAATGACCAAACAAAACAAACAATACAGAGCAAATCTTTTTGACAGCCAAATGTTCATGCAATATTGAATGTATGTGAGTGGAACTAATGACCAAACATGCCTCAATCTCATGATAAGTCACATGACAATCTTGCAATATCAGTTCACGCACAGCATCGATGTTTTCTGGCACAACAACCGATTTTGGACGACCTTTACGAAATTCGTTCTGGAGCTAACTACGACCACGATTGAATTCGGAAAACCAGCGAAACACAGTGACCCGGGATGGTGCTTTATCACCAAAAGTCGAAGCGAGTTGATCGGTACTCTGTTGTTGAGTTAGTTCACGTTGAAAATCATAAATAATGTTCACGATTTAATTCCATTTTTGGCCGAGATGAATTTTTCAAGTCACTGTAAACAACACAAACAGCACTCGTATGACAAAACTTTCTGAGCACGTATACCATTAAAAACGTCAAACGTTACAATGTGTATGTCAGATTTGACGTATGGTGTTGGCGTTGCCATATGTCAACACTTAAATAGCAACCTATGTATGTTATATAACGGATGGAACATGTCCGATTTTTTTTTCGAAATTTTCTCTTCTTTCTTTATGTTTTCACCGGCCCCATATTTTTATTCAACGCCCTCCAATTGCATCCAAAGCTATTACAGCCTCCTAGATCGTTCCAGCACTTTCCACGGGGTGGTACCGTCCACTTTGAGAAGCACTGGTCTAACATTTTAACCATCTGTTTCTTGGCATAATCTCACTGAAGATTATTCAAACGGTTTTCTGTAACTTGCCTTCAAAATAATTTGTTCTGCCTTTTTCAGAGAATCAATATAGTTTTCAGCTGCTCCACCTTAGTCAATTACGGCGCAATTAGTTACAAATTATTTATTGAAATTTTATTTATATTATAGTGTTTTTATAAGTTTATTGAGTGAATAAAATATGCGAGAGAATTAAAGTTTTTGTTTTTTATAAACGTATTTTTATGTGTGTATATTGGTTTTTTAAAGTCTTTTCATGCGTAAGATACAGCCATGGTCTTGGCCTGCTGTGAGCTTGTCTATGTGGTGGTATGTTAACGTTTATAATTCGTAATATCTTATATTTTGTATTGATGTGGACTTAAATCTTAATGTGTATTTTCAAGTTGTCAATATCAACTGGTCATACAGAAAAATATTTTTTTTAAATTCTTTTAAGTCAATTTTCATTTTCGATTTGTTAGATACTGAACATAGCACCTCTTTAATGTATTACAAGATAAATAACCTTAAAACTAGGAATACTGAAAGATTTCACTATTCTGAACCTTTTTCGATTACTGAAACATACGACAGCATATCCTTTTCTTAAGTAACCACAAACCGATATCAAAGAACTTATTATCCCAAAATAATCATTTTCCTAAAGGGATCTTTGTCAATCATTTAAGAATAATTCAATTAGGAGCCGGTCTACAAGAAATTCCTTTTAATAAAACTACGAAACTAACACATCGTCATTGCCGTTTACTTAATGATCTGGTAGATAAAGGATCAACGAAGCTTTTTGCAACTTCCGCTAAGCAAATTTCCCGCTCTTTATTCGTCCCATAAGGCTTTTGTTTCTCGCCCCTTTGGTTTTGGCGGGAACACATTGTTTCTCGTCTAGTTCCGGTTTAGCTACCCACTATCCCCTTCCTGCCAGCTAACTTCCGGTAACAAACCCAAGTCAAACTTTAGATGGACAATGGAAATCTCCGGGATAAGGGGAAATCAGGGTGAGGTTATTGCAACTGTATGCATTTTGCATCGTTAAATTTGTGTTGGAGTTACTAAAACATTGAATAATTTATTTTTAAGAGGGACATAGCAAGAGGAACTTTGGGAATTTGATTAATTACTAATCATTATTTACTTAAAAGAATTTTAGTTTAAAACTTTACACCCTTCTTTAATGACAAAACGTGTTCTTACGTTACTCAAATTTTCTTGCATTTTTTCAGTCACATTTGTAAATATTTTGTTGGGATATTATTTCATTTCCTTTTTAATCTTTTAGTATGTTTGAATATTTTCTCGATTTGAAAATAACGTTGAAATCTTACAACCAGAAATCAGCAAGAAGCTGTGTAACTCTTGACTTTTTGGTTGGAAGAGATTGTCGTATATTTAATATAATTCCTTTGATATTCGTTTAGTAACTTGTGTACGATATCTGTGGCCTAGTTGTTAAGACTCTTGTCTTCTACCCGAAGATTATGGTTTCGATTCCCGATTATTTTCAATGAAATGATCCCATTCTAGTTTAAGAGTTAGTAACAATACTTTTACGTGCTGGACGTGTGTGAGTGCTGTTGCCTGTCTAGTTATAGTAGTGTATCCATCACGCATGATGGCGAATTATGAGTAATATTAGTAATTCAGTAGTTCTAAACCTGGAGGTTCGATCATTGGAGTCAAAGACAATTGTGTCTCCCAGCTACGCTCTTCAACATGTTCATATAATCAATTCAAATTTGTTGAGCAGTATCACATGATAAAATAAATATTGACGTTTGTCTTAAATTGAATAAAAAAATTCAATGGATAACTTTATAGATCGCCGATAAAAGAACAAAATCACTTCAAATGCGTTCTTACTCGGGGCTCAAACTCACTTATATTAAACAAATCACGCCTGACAGATAAAGTAGCACCCGTACGAATCATGTATAACACTTTATTTGTACACAGTACAACCTTTTAGGATTATTGTTACGTGGCAATCTCCTCCAATCAACCAGAAATATGTCTATGATGCCTAAAGTGTAAACCAGACTTTTTTTTAAAACTGGGTTACAGCAGGAATTGAACCCATGATCTCCGGGTCGGAAGACAGACGTCTAACCAACAATGCCGCGGATGTCATCCATAAGGGTTTATACCGATCATAATATAATCAGACTCCATTCTTTTACAGTTATTTCGTGAATTGGATTTATCGTTAAAGTATTTTTCAATTGTATTTCAACCCTTAACTAAATATTAACACAAATCATAGTTTTAATGCGACCCATATTTCCGGTCGGGTGTGACAAGTCATTACTATATATAATTCGACAAGAAAGCCTCGCCAGTAGCCAGTTGATGTGTTGTGTATACAAGGAAAGTTTTCTTGTTATCCTGGCAGATGTCAGACACCACACTAATGACCGATGCGGGAAAGCCTTCGAACTAAATACACTACATTTCTGAGCCTTTCGCTTAAAACGAGGGCTGAAACTTTTTCAACAACTTGGCATCGTCTGTTTGATCTGTCAATTGTTTTCACTAATTTTGATAAAAAAAATACATATCATCAATCATCATCATCAGGCTACATTCATCCACTGTAGGATGTAAACCTCTCCAAAGTGTTGACAAAAAATCTTGTCCTTTGTGCACAACTGCCACATAATTGCTGTTTGCTTACGTATTTCGTTAACATAGCGTGCCTTTGGTTTTCTTATAGGCCTTATTTTGCCTATTGGATACCACTGGATTCCTTTTAACATCCAATGATGGTCCGTTGCTCGGGTGGCGTGCCTAGTCTACTTCCACTTCAGTTTTTTTGTGACTTTTATAACATTGTTTGGGCGCGTATCCACTTATTGTGTTTGCGGTATAACCTAGCATAGTATAACTTCTGGTATAGCCTTTTCTTTGGTCATCTATGGTCTACTTCTGGTATAGCCTTTCCTTTGGTATCACCTTTCCATCCCGCGTTGTGTTGTTTGGAGTTAGTGCATTGGTTAAGTGCAGACAGAAGCACATATATTCATATAAACAACTCAGATCGATGTGGTTCCTTTTAAGTAATAATTGGTTATATCGATATTGCCTCATCTTATATCTCTCGAGACCTAGAGAGAACAAATCAAGTTCAGGACCTCTTATATAGTCACCAACCTACTATATATCCTATTAGAACGACTTAGTTGGCAAGAGATGTGTGTTCCAGTCTTGGTCTTGCGGGTTCGATTCCCGCTGGTACCCGATTTTTTTTTTAAGTGCGCTAGTCTAGTAATTACTTAAGGTTTTCTTTAAAATATTCTGGTTGGTTGGAAGAGATTGTCCCATAGCAATGAACTCTTCAGGTGGTACAACACAAGTTTTATGCAAACCAATATCGAGATGAAATCTACAAGCGTTTTAATTAAGAGAGGGCAAAGTCTTGCGATAAAGCTCGGTCTTTGAAATTGAATGAAAAATACGTCTGATGACTGAAGAGAGCTCTCAGAACAGATTATTCCTCATCAGTTCATCATGACTAAACCCTCTCCACGCGCTCGTTTTTATCCTGCTTTGCACATAAGTTTTTAGACCATATTAATCCTTAATAGTTATGTATCTTATTCTGTTATAATGTCCCCAATAAATAGAGCCTCGTAAGGAATAACCCTCTCGTCTACATATCAACTTATAGAACGAATATCATGACTGTATACCGAATATCATGGCTGAACATCGGATTGGGAGACAGGCGTCTCACCAACTAGTCTACGGAGGTCGTCCTGAAACTGAAAAAGGTTTATCAAGGTTGCTTTAACTGTCCCGCGATTCTAGAAGCACTAAGTTTATATGTGCCAAATAAATATAGCCGTGCTACATATCAACTTACAGAACGAATATCATGGCTAAACACTCAGTCATGCGTGGTATAGAAATATGGAACCAATTGAGTGAAACTCTGAATATATTCTAGGCATCCCCTAGCAGTATGAGAAGAATCCTGGCTGATATTCTTCTTTACGAATAAGCTAACTAGAAGCAGACCCTCTTTATGTAACAGGAGAAATCCATGCAAAGTGAGTAAAAAATTTAAAATCAACCCACCATATGCTATTTATTTTTCTTCGTGTGCAGATTCACTGCATTTAATCGATTCACTGCATTTAATCGATTGGTCTTATTTATTTTTTATATTCACGTTTCATACAATATACTGTTTTGAAGCATTATTAAGGACCATTATGATATTGCTTAATTTAAGTGTATCTTTCACTGTTCAATCGACTTATTGCAATTCACCATTCAATATCTTTAAGCAACTTTATTCGACATCTGAGAACAAACTTTCCAAATATCAATTCTTGAACTCGTTTGACTTATCATTGTTCATCTATAGGTAAATTCATTATGATGCATCTCGTACATATTGAAGAGCGAGACCGGAAGACAACATTTTCTTCGCCCCCATTTATCGAGCCTTCAAGCTTTAGAACCACTGGAGTATGTACGAAACTTGCAGATAATACATAAAGGCAATAATACCGCACGCGAAGTTGTAACAACACTCACATACATCCAGTGAATGCAAGTGTTTGTTACCAGACGAAATAATTAATCAGAATTGTGGAACTTTTTATTGTTTTTTCATCGGGAATCAAGCTCGAAACCTTCGAGAAGAACTATACCATGAGGATTGGCTGTGCAATAATTTTAAAAACAAAATTAGCGCACAGTCAATCCACTTAAAATCAAAACAATTTTGGGAAATCCACATAAATATTTTTCTTTTGATGAAGTAATAAATCAACGAATCCTTTTGGGATCATAGCATAAAAATTTACAAAATAAATTAATTGAGGCTTTCTAATGGCCGATGTAATGTGAATATTTATTTCTCGGTAAATATATTTTGATTTGACTATTTTTTGCTCAAAAACGAACATTTAATTAAATTGCACGCGAATTTCGCGAAAAGCTAATATGACTAATTATATATGAAAAAATAATACTTAGTGTTTATTAAAACTTAATTTTAAACTTTTATCGTCATATTCAGCCTGTACAGTCCACAGCAGGTCGTTGTCATTATATCGACTGTTAGAAATGTTGTCATTATCGCTGCACTATCTATCATTACATGTCGCAATTTTTATACTAATAGTTAAAAATCTCCTACTGCAGTTAGTTGACATTATACCAACTGTTGAAAATCTCTCACTTAAGATTGCTGTTGTTATACCAGCTGTTGGATATCTCTTATTGAAGGTTGTTGTTATTTTACTAACAGTTGGAAATCTCTCACAGAGGGTCGTTGTCGTTATACCGACTGTTGGAAATGTTGTTATTGTCGCTGTACCAAATCTACCACTTTCAGGTAGCAATTTTTAAACGAATAGTTATAGATCTCCTACTGCAGTTCGTTGACGTTATACCGACTATTGGAAATCTCCCACTAAAGGTTGTAGTTCTTATACCAACTGTTGGAAATCTCTTACTAAAGGTTGTTGTTGTTATACCAACTGTTGGAAATCTCTAACTGATGGTTGTTGATATTGTACTTACTGTTGGAAATCTCCCACTGAAGGTTGTTGTTATTACACTAACTGCTGGAAATCTCCCACTGAAGGTCGTTGTCACTAAACCAACTGTTAGAAATCTACCACTTTAGATCATTGTCGTTATACAAATTGTTGGAAATCTCTCACTGAAGCTTGTCGTCGTTATACCAACTGTTGGAAATCTCTCACTGAATGATGTTGTAGCTATACCAACTTTTGGAAATCCCTTACTGAAGGTTGTTATCATTATACTAACTGTTGTAAATTTTCCACTGAAGGTTGTTGTCATTATACCAACTGTTGGAAATCTCCCACTGAAGGTTGTTGTCATTACATCAATTGTTAAAAATCTCCTACTGAAGGTAGTACCAACTAATGATCACGTCTAATCTCAATTTCTTCATCTTGCAACTCCTTCCCGAGGTTTACGGTATGTCCAAGATAAAATGCCAAATAAATAATTGTATTATTATATATTTATCTCACATAAAGATGTTTCTTATTTCATTCCTCAGCATTGATACAGTTATCGTTTGGAAAAAAGTAATTTTTAGCTGCACAAGAAAGCCATTGTTTTTGGAATTTTTGTACATACCTCGAATTCAAGTTTAATAATTAGAATAACCGTTTATACGTGGTGTTACTGTAAAAGTGTAAATGCGTGGATGATGCGTGACAGTAGAACTATATGTGACAGTTCATGTGGTGGCATGCCAGTTAGAGGGATGGGGGAGCGGCTGTGGACAGCTTTAATAATTGGCTTTCGTCAAGTGTAAAATACCCTATTCATAGTAGTCTCACGCGAGAACTTTGTGTGAGTGGGTGGGTGTACAAATTTATTAGAACGATGCACGGGAGCTGCGGATTCACCATTACTTTATTTTCCCCCCTCACACCCCTTAACGTAGGAGTAATGTTAATGAAGTGTTTACAAATTACAAAGGTTTCGTATTGTTTGTAATGAGCTCTTTACAGAGCAGTCGTTATCATATGACCTTAACGGTGAATAGACCGCATTGCAGAAAAAAATATACGTCTATATTTTTCACGGGCAGTAGCATTTCTATTATATACCTGGAGTAAATTGTGGGTGGCGTTTCTTACAATGTCTGTCTATTGCGTTGGTAGTGCACGGCGTAATTAGGACCCTACTATTTATATAAAAGTTTACTTGTATTACGCGTTTGTTCTAAATAGTATAACGCTTCTTCGGGTTTATTGCCAAATGCCAATCTTTGTAAATAAATAAATAAATAAAGATTTATTGATAGCAACGTAGTTGCACATACATATATTTCAAGATAATGGCGAAAAATATACATTAAATAGAGAAGTTATCAAAACATCTGAGATCATATCGAAACATCCCCCAAGTCGAGATACACCACCACCAATGGAGGGCGAGCCCGACCGCAAGGATATTTGATGTTTTTTTAGCCAGCACTCTTTTAACCAAACATAAACACATTTTCAAGGAATCGGAGCCACTACCCTCGAACTGGAAGACAGTTTTAGTATGTTTTTATCAACTAGGCTACAGAGGTACTGTATTACACTTTTGTTGTATAAAGAACAATTTGGTGGGCTTATTGCCACGTGGCAACCTATTTCAACAAATAAGAAAGATGTTAAACAGGTGTCATATGAAAAACACACAAGAACCTTTTGAAAAAAATGGGTACTACCGGAATCGATCCCGTAATCCATGGGCTGTAAGTCAGGCATCTTAACTAGGCCATAATTTTTTACTTATTATTTTGGTGTTGATAAAGATCTAAGAATTGAGTTGCAGAATAGCATATGTGGTACCAACAGCGTCTTTAATACGAGTATAAGAAAGAACATTTGGGTTTCCTTAATTGTATCTCCTTTTTTAAATGGGTGCAAAGCGAGAAAAAAGAGGAGGCATGTAATGTATGAAATTTAAAAAATGGATTCGTATACAATACAACAACGCGTTAAAATTGTTGAATTATCTTATGTACTGTAATCTCCGGAAAAGGTGATGTTAATTGGCCACCAAGATCATGTGATCAGATACCGTTGGTCTATTTTTTCTGGGGTTTCGTGAAAAGTCAGGTCTATAAGAATTACCCCCAATCAATTCCTGAGCTGAAAGACGAAATTATTCGCGTTATTTGTGAGTTATAACCGCTATTATGCCAAAATGGCATCGAAAATTTTGACTAAAGGGACGACATCTGTGGAGCTACAAGAGGTGGATATTTGGCGGATATTGTTTTTTGTATTTAAATGTCATACATTATTATGCGATGACCAATAATTTTTTTTTTAAATCAAAGCAAACTGTGTGTTTAATTCAAGAATAAAAAAAATAGGATTAAAAATCGCTCAATTTGAGAGACTCTTTAGTAGAAGAATTATTAATTTTGTCTTGTTCTAGGATCACACATATCTTATAATGTTTTCAGCAATACCAAATTTTCAGCTTCACAGTTATTTGTAGCTTCTGCAGTATGTACTACCACAACCCTAAACTTGTAATAGGAGCTACTGTGAATCTCTTGATTGATTTAATTTTTTCGAGTGCCTCACTTTACAACAAGGTCACTCATAATTTTTTGAGGTTGCTAGAGTATAAAAAGCTTTGCTCAAATATAAGATAAAAAACAATTGTCTGAAACCAACAGCACGCCGGCAATTTATAAAAAAATGCGGTCTGTTGAACGAACTCATTAAAATATTATGAGAAAAATAAATATTTGAAGCAATATAGCCGTCTCGGTTATCACGCGGTAGTCCGTTTTTTATTCATTTGTTAGAGATTCGAATATAAGTAGCGCCCACATTTTCGTGTTGGTTTTTTTAAACAAAAGCTTTGCCTTTTAGTCGGGCCAATACGGTTACTACATTTTGCATATAATAAATCATACCATGGGTACGATGAATAAATACAAGTTTGCCTGTACATATTAATAAGGGAAGCTAAATATTGCAGTCTGCAGGTAGCGGGACATAGACGGTTCCGGCTAAGCTACCCCTGCCTGCGGGCACCCTTCGTGTCTCCTTGTGGTGATGCTCGTTTACACTGCGAAACGGTTTAATATATACGTATACATGTGATTACAACGTGAAAATTATCTTCATCCGAAAACAGGGTTTATATAAAACTTTTAATGCAGAACAACCTTATTTCAGCAAACTCAATTTACAGGAAATTATTTTTAAACTAAAGTTGTTGCTATTTGTTCCGAATAACTCAAGTATTCATGGTGAAAATGAAAAAAATTACATACTCATAAATGGAAAAGATTTGTTGATTTAAGAAAATTTAATTTCATCAAATTAGAATTATCTATTACTTGCCAGTTCACATCAAAGGGAAAGCTTTTTAAATATATATTTTTTAGATAAAAGAGTTTAGAGATCAGACCCTCCTAAAGGGCATGCTCTCTCGGGAATAAACCCCACTATTGTTGACAGATTAAAGATATTAAAAAATAAACATGATGTGTTTGTTGATAAAATTGAACGCATATGGTTTTTACGATTTGTAAACTACAAACTGCAGATTCCAATAACTAAGTAGGACAGATTCCAATAACTAAGCAGGAAATTGTTGTTGAAATTGATGAGGCTTACAGCTGATATTAAAAAGATGTTTGACCTCAAAACATTGTTTAAGATTGTCAGCTCGTTTTTCAATAGTCCGGAACTAACTCAGCTTGTCATGTTACACGTTCCTTGTAGGCCCACTCAGCAACTTATTTGGTTCCATAGTGAAGTAGTCGCAACTAATTACTTGTACAACTCTTGCATAACAAAACTGCGATAATCAACATGGGCAGTGTATGGATTTTCACATTACTTTGTCTACTTAAAGGAGTAAAGTGAAGAAGTTGTTCTTGCCGGGATGAATTGATTGAATCGTATGGATTTGTTTTGTTGTGTTATTTGACTTGTGATGTTTTGTTCTATTGTATGTTATAAGCTTATATGTTAATATTAAATTCCATTTGTTGTTGTTTATTAATCTTGATACCAAAAAGGTCATTTGACTGTTGAAGTAAATAAATCAATATAAAAGTTAAGTGTAAAGATAGGAATGTAGGGGCTGCGGCCATTAGATTAGTACTTCCTCGCAATAGATCTGTTGATGTTGATATGATTAGAATGGAATCAAAATGTATAAAAACAAGAAAATTGCTCTGACATCCCTGTTAGTACGCCATAACAAGGGTAGATTCCTCCCCTTTGTGTGTTTGCACAGGATAAACTCTCTCGCGGCACTTCACCCACTGCCCGAGTGTGCTGCGCTATACCTAATGACTATTGCACCACCTCGCCTGCAGGACATTTACTCTGGCTCTGCAAGGATTATATTATCCTTGAAGGGGATATCCTGCAAGTGCCGCTTTGAAACTCAAACATATGGAAGACTCATACGTTTAGAAAAACAGAATATATAGAAAATATACTCGAAATGTCAGAAGTTGTTGAAGCGATATATAAAAAAAAAAAACACCTTTTAAAGCTAGCTGGTAAAACGCATGTTCTCCAATCCACTAATCACGGGTTCGATTCCTGTTGTTGTCTGCGGCCGTGTTCTAACGGTTGGGATTCTCACTAAGCAAGCGGGTGCTACAGGTTAGATTCATGGCAAATTAAATCTCAGACTAACTTTACTCTTAGGCTATTTTACTTTTGAATTTATGTTTTTCTATACTCTATAGCTTACATGCTGCGAACCATCAATTCTTATTTCGATATTTTATAATTCTTATACCGAGATTGCATATTTCTGCCTAGTGAAAGAATATACCAGACATAATCTGCCGATCGTTTAAGAACATTGGTCTGCCTGCCATTGGAACTTTGGGTTTGATCTGTTAAGACTAATTCAAAATATTATAGTAAAAACCCAGATCTGTCTTGAATGCATGTTCAAAGTGAAAATAAAATTAAAAGTTCAGAAAATCGAAAAACAGATGTCACCTACATTTATTGTCGACTGGCTAAAAAGTGCATCCAAGAATGCGCGAAAATAATCACTGAACACTTGTTAATTGTTACCCCTGCTTATGTTTTATTTCATCATGCCGCACCTCTTACGGGAGAGTCAGAGCGGTTGAAATGTAATACATCTTCATATCCCAACACATTAATTCTGTGGTAGATGATTCTTCAAAATCTTCCATTCCGGATGTACCTTGTTTGCTGTACATTGCCAATATTATCTACCTTAGATTTATAGTTGATCCACATTAAGAAGATGTCTATGTTCAGCGTTTATAATTTGTCGCTGTAGCCGTTGTTGTTCTGTTTTTTCAGCAACACTCTCTTCTTCTGTCAATCTGGGTCTTCCGGACATATTTAAAACGTTTTTTTTTTATAAATATTTAAGGTTAACAGTTGCGCCGAATGTAACTTGCTTTATGCATTTAATAAGTAAAGAAAATCAAGTTTTTTTTTGCATTTTTTTCACTTTAAAACATCGAATTGTATAATATTTCACTTAATGATAACCATATTTTTCAGCACGTACCTACTCAAAATGACTGAATGATAATAAACGCATTTTCATTTATTTTATAAAAAAGTACAAAGCAAATGATAAGTTTAAAAAAATAAATAAACCAATTTAATATCCCAAGTACTTATTTACTTATTATTGACTTATTTTACTTATATAGCAAGTATTTAAAAAAATAGAATATGTTATGCACGTTACGAAGTAGCTTCTACATACACATATATGTTTTGTTTGAATTTGACTTTACAGTCACAGTATGTTTTGTTCGGGGTCCCGGCATTAGGTAAATTACATAAAATATAACAATTTAGATAGTTCTTTTATTAGTAAGAACATACTATATGACGCACTATTTTCCTTTTTGTAAATTAAATGATGCGCTTGTTATAATTATTCAATTATAAATTTGAACCTTCTTATCTTTGTTTTGATATTCCGCTGTTTGTTGATATGTCTGATCAGCATTGTTTTATTTGATGCAGTTTCTTTTCTTTGAGAAATCAATATTTAATGTATTTGAAGGAGTAGTAAGCAGTTAATCTTTTGAATATTTAACAAACAAACACAATTTTATAACAGTTTTGTAACTTTACAAATCTGTCCTAAGTTCACATTCATCCCTAATCACTTCGTAACGTATTCGATCATACATTGTTATTCTATGTATTCTCCTTACGTTTCACTCCCATACATTAAAATTGGCACCACAATATCATTGTGAACTCTCATCCGTTGAGTATATACTCGTATTTTTTAGTGGACTATAATTCGTTGAGAATATATGCGGTCCGGTTTAAGTATATATGTTTTAGTAGACTATCATTCGTTGAGAATATATGCGGTGGGGTTTAAGTATATATGTTTTAGTAGACTATCATTCGTTGAGAATATATGCGGTCCGGTTTAAGTATATATGTTTTAGTGCCTCAATAAATTTGTTTCCTATCGCCAAGCGCTGTTTGATATCCGTCTTTACTTTTCCATCATTTGAAAAAAACAGTATAATTCCTCCAATTTTTCATTCTTCACGTATATTGTCTTTAACTTTTTAATATCAACAATTTAAATTATAATATAGATACATTACTTTGAGAAACGGTTCCTTACGTTCTGTTCACAGAACTGCGGATTAAACATAAAGGCACGTTCACACTGGGTGCAGAATCGATATGTTAATGTCACTCTAAGCCTGATTGATCGTCGTCGTAAATTAGTAATATTACGACCACTTTACATACATGTCGGATATTTAAGTACATACGTGTCGAAAATAATTAGGTATTACACTTTTTATATTGTGTCATAACTGACATTGTATACTTAATAAAGTTGCTAAGTGAAAGATAACACTGACTTATTTTGGTAAAGAATTAAATCGCAAGGTGTATCCATTTTTTAATTCATAACACAAATTATTCTTAAAAAATCGTTAAGGCAATTAAGAATGTCGTATTTGTCTGCAGAACTATAAAAAGTATCTTAACTCTTGCACGGGGTGTCTTTATTTATTTAATACTCGGAAATTGTTGTATTTCACAGACCCTCTTCCAACTGGCAATCTCTTCCAACCAACCAGATAGATGTTAAAGATGCCTTAATTAAAAGCTAGACTGGAATCCTTTTTAAAAATCTAGGTTCCAGTAAGATTTGAACTCGTAACCTCCAGGTTGGGAGACAGGTATCACATCAACTATGCCATGGAGGTCGTCCTACGTTCATATATACTATCACGTATTTTTGTAGAGTCTATATCTACATCACACCATATCTCTGCCAAGGTAGGCGGATAGGACAGAGCGCCACACTTTCCTATCTCGGTACATCATTTGCATCTTCTACACGTAACCACATAATTGTTGTACAAAGTTTTAATTGAAGTGTGAAGGCTTTAAAACAATGCAATACCAAAATAACGAAAACAAAAAAAAAGAAAGTTAACAAGTTTATCGATAATTCGTCCTTTGAAGCACATTAACGATGGTTTGAGTCAAGTCAAGGTTAAATAATTAAATCGCAAGGTGTATCCAATTTTAAATTCATAACACAAATTATTCCCAAAAAAATCGTTAAGACAATTAATCTGTCTTAACTCTTGCACGGGGTGAAAAAAACTGTCTTAACTCTTGCACGGGGTGTCTTTATTTATTTAATACTCGGAAATTGTTGTATTTCACAGACCCGCTTAATGCCGTTAAACATCCCTCTTAACTGTTTCATTGATTGAGAAAAGACTACCCAAACAGTAGAATTTCCCAACTTATATAATCTTTCATTAAAAAAATCAAACAAATGCATGACAATAAACAATAATAGTAAGGGATGAATTTGAACTTGAGAGTGATGTATCAAATATGATAAAGACATTTTTGGGCCTGTAGAACGAATGAATGAGAAAACACTACCAAAACAAATAAACATGCAGTGCAAATATAGGCGGAAAGTGTGTTAGAGGAAAACTTAAGAAAGTGTTGTTTAATCAAGTGAATTATCTTTCAAAGAAGTAAATGTAAAAAGGGAGATAATACTCGTAAAAGAGTTGGAGTTGTATAAAAAGGTTCATGGATGTTGAAGAGTTACTTAAAAGTCTACCCGAACTTTCCTTTGAAGCACATTAACGATGGTTTGAGTCAAGTCAAGGTTAAATAATTAAATCGCAAGGTGTATCCAATTTTAAATTCATAACACAAATTATTCTTAAAAAATCGTTAAGACAATTAATCTGTCTTAACTCTTGCACGGGGTGAAAAAAACTGTCTTAACTCTTGCACGGGGTGTCTTTATTTATTTAATACTCGGAAATTGTTGTATTTCACAGACCCTCTTCACACCGGCAATCTCTTCCAACCAACCAGATAGATGTTAAAGAGGCCTTAATTAAAAACTAGATTGGAATCCATTTTAAAAATCTAGGTTCCAGTAAGATTTGAACTCGTAACCTTTAGGTTGGGAGACAGGCGTCTTATCAACTATGCCATGGAGGTCGTCCTACGTTCATATATACTATCACGTATTTTTGTCGAGTCTATACCTACATCACGCCATATCTCTACCAACGTAGACGGATAGCACATAGCGCCAGACTTTCCTATCTCGACACATCATTTGCATCTTCTACGCGTAACCACATAATTGTTGTACCAAGTTGTAATTGAAGTGTGAAGGCTTTAAAACAATGAAATACCAAAATAATGAAAACCAAAAAAAAAGCAAAGTTAACAAGTTTATCGATAATTCGTCCTTTGAAGCACGTTAACGATGGTTCGAGTCTTATTTTAGCTTGTAACTGATTTCAAAATAATAAAATATTACCAGAGAAACTTATTTTAGAGAAAATAATAAAGTATTACCAGAGAAACTTATTTTAGAGAAAATTTATTTTGATATGATAATTTTTTTAATTGTAATATATTTTAATAATCTTTAATTATTTACTATACATCCTGGTGGGCGTATTATCTTGTATAAATCTCTTTCAACCAATCAGAAAGATGCCTTAAGTCAAAACAGATAAGAGTTTTATTTGAAAAAAAATTGGGCACCAAATAATATAATGTGTAGGAATTAAACCCGCTATCTCTCGGTCGAAAGATCTTCCCAACTAGACTACAGAGGCTTTCATATTAATACGAATAATATAAAGACAATTTGTAAAGTGCCTTTGTGACAGCAGATTCTCTTTAAGGGCGCTCTAACACGGGATTTGAACCCCCAATTATTGACATTAAAAATATTACAAATTAAATTAATATATGACTATCTATAAATTGAGTGTAATGATACAAAGGTGGTCACTGCGGTCATTAGGTACTCTCCCATATCTGCAAAAAAAAACATGTTTGGTAACAAGACGAACTACAAATAAACTGTTGTAGATCTTCCGATATGTGATATTCACATAATAGGCTTAAAGAGTGTAGTATTTATATACATATATTTTGATCTTCAAATGTTTCCTAAAGCTGTGAATTTTCATTTAGAGGCATGTTGTGTTTGAGGAGGGAAATTTTTGCTCTTTTTGAAGGTAGAATGATGATATAATGGACATGAAGAGGTTTACTTATTTAACACTTTTATTGCAAATACAATATGGCGTCTTATTGCCAGGCGGCAATCTCCTCCAACCAATCAGACAAAAGTAAATGAAGCCAGCTACGCAGTCGCACAAATCCTTCAAACGACCATCCATCCCCACGAAATCCACAAACACATACGTGAGCATATGCCCACGAACCCCACAAGGACGGACAATCACCCGAACATTCCCCTTCATATAAAATGAGATATCATCAATCAAAAAGAAAAATATGTGATTCACAGTTATTTATTTATTTAACACGTTTATTGCAAATACAATCTGGCGGGCTTATTGCCAGGCGACAACCTCTTCCAACCAACTAGACAAAAGTAAATTAATCAAGTTAGATGGTCGCATTAATACTTCAAATGATCATCCATCCTCACGAAATCCATAAACACATACGTGAGCATATGCCCACAAAGACAGACAATCACCCGAACATTCCCCTTCATATAAAGTAAGATATCATCAATCAAAAGGAAAGGAAGTTATGGTGGAGAGGAAAGGAAAAGAAAAATCAGGAATGAAATACGTCACTTTACTGACTAGAAATTTATAGTTTTTTCAGTCGCTTCTTAAAGCATGTCAAGGACGGAGCGAGTCTTATATTGATTTGTAACTGATTCCAGAGTCTCACAGCATGAGTAAACGACAACTTAAAAAAAGGTACAGTAAAGGACGACGTAAAAAGAGGTTATATCCTCTTAACATGTATGGCAACGAAATACGAATAACGCGTTTACTCCAATGGCTTAAAGCTCGAAAGCTTGATTAATGAGGCTGAAGAAAATGTTATCTATCAATATATCCCCATTGATAAGTAATTAGACATACTAAGGGAAACCATGCAAATGAATGAAAACGAAACCTAAAAGTGATGCTTGATATGACACTCTTTTTTTATTCATTCGACTTATTTTTTCGGAATTAATTTAACTGAGGATTAGGAAGTTAAAAAGGTATGCATACAAAATTAGTATATGGTATAATTTCCTTTTTGTACCTTTTGTAAAGGATTAATTTTAAAGCTCTGGCAATACTGGCCTCATTCGGAAGAGCCAACATAATAATCCGGCTGCAAAAGGCGGCACCATTAAAGCGCTCATCGAGTCGAGTAGTCAGCATCGAATAAAGTTGTTGAGTTTTTAGCTAGTATGCCATGCCAATTTAATATATAGCGCCTTCTCCATTTCCGTTGTATTCGATGAAATATGTTTCCCTATAACTTATTTTCCTTTTTCCCATCTTCATTCTTCTTTTTAAGTTTGTTGGTTAAATTCCCATCTTCATTCTACTTTTTCAGTTTGTTGGTTACATTGGCTAATATTTATTTTAGTTGTTTTTTTTTCAGAGTTCAATGTTTTACATACATACGAGTATATGAATACATTAGCATTTAAAAATGAGAAGGACTCATCTCACGTATTTTTTCAATGATGAAATTTGTTCCTACATAAATATTTTTTCTTTTCCCATCTTTATTCTCCTTTCTCAGTTTGTTGGTCAATATTTTGTTAAGCTGTTTTTTTAAATAACTTTTAAATGAAATACAATTTTGTAGTGTATATTTAATTGATTGATTATATGGTCTTGAAAATTATGTATGAAATATAATGTCGGTCAAGTGACCGTGGCGCAAACGCGAGCTCTTTAAAGCATATTATTCATGACATTCTCGCAGACTTCGGGTTTTATTTCAGCAATTTATTTTCGAATGTTGTCCTTAAGCATCGGGATTGTGGTAGGTTTGTTGGTATTCACCTTTTCCCCCAAATACCTCTATAGAAAATAATCGGGAGCGGTCAAATCAAGGGATCGTGGGGAGGGCGGTCGATATCACCACTTTGTGACATTATTCGGCCGAGAAAGTTTTTCGCAAAATTTGCATCGTAGCACGAGCTGTGTGTGATGTGGTACCGTCTTGTTAGAACCACATGTGCTGTAGACCCAATTAATCCAATTCGGGTACAAAAAAGTATACCAACATGTCACGATAGCGATCACCAGTAACTGTTACAGCATTGCCTCTAGCATCCTCAAAGAAATATGGCCCAATGATGCCGCCGCGGCGCGCCGGCCCCAATGTCATACAGTCACTCTACGAGGGTATAATGGTCGTTGGTGTATCAATTGAAGATTTTTAGTGTCCCAATAGTGGCTTTTCTGTTTATTAATAAAGCCAGCCAAGTCGAAATGTGCCTTGTTGCTCATGATGATTTTTTGCCAAAAATGGTAGTCGTCTATACCGACCTGTAAAACCCGAGCACTCCAATCTCGCCACCGTTTATGGTCATTTTCCTGTAGCTCTTGTGTCAATTAAATGTTAATTAAAATGCAAATCTTCTTTGACAATTTTTAACAAACATGATGGAGATATTCCCAATTCTTGTGCGCGGCGTCGATGAGAGGTTCACGAACGTTCACCAATACTTTGCCTCACTGTATCAATTTTTTCTGGCGTACGTTAGCTAAGTTGTCGCCCAGACTTTACTTTATCTCCCAGTGTATGCAAATTTTAAAAATTATACATTACACGCTGAATAATTCACTTGCTTGGCACATAATTTAAACAAAAAAACAGGTAATTTTCTTCATGTATTCACAATTGAACAATTATTTAAATAAAATATTTTAATAACTTCAACACGTTGTTGTGGAATTAGATGCTCTATAATAAATTGTTATGGACCATTCTCTATAACTGCTAAATATAAACTGACAAATAACAGCCAAATCAAAATGTCGGCCAAACAAAATCGGCCTGGAACATAAAACGCACCCTGTATTTACATACATTAACATTTACAAACGCGAAGGACTCATCTCGCACATTTTTTCAATGACGAAATATGTTTCTTTGCAACTTATTTTATTTTTTCGCATCTTTGTCCTATTTTTGTTTTCAAAAAATTATTTCACTGCTGTTCTTATTTTAATGATGTATTTTTTATAATTATTTTGTGTTGATTTTTATTTTTTTTGTAAAATTTATCGATCGTTAAAAATGAATGAATTATTTGTTTAAAAATGTTTCTGTTTTAAATAATTATAGTATAAATATTGTTTTTTCTACTAATGGGGAATATTTAAGTTATTGCCCGACAGGTTTTAAAATGACTGTCATATTTAAAGGACACCAATATACTATGAACACTGTTCGTTTTTAAATACAATATATTGATGTCCTTTGAAGATGGTAGTTATATCGAAATCAGTCGAAAAATAACTTTTATACGCAGTCTAAATAGAAATACAGTTATTGTATTAATATTACTTTGAGACATGTATTTTCACAGTGATTTCGCCTGCAAAAAAATAATAAATGTTTTTTTTTTGTTTTAGGTACACCAATGAAGCTAAAGTGAAGAAAATTCTTCGATTTATTCAACAAATATTTAAAACAATTAAATAAACAATTAAAATAAATGCTCAAGATAACAAAACAGAAGTGTTGAAAAGGTGTTTAATTGTGCAAACGAGTCAATATGCAGAAATAATGAATTGTTAAAGTACGGAACCCTATAAAGTTGATTTAAAATGTATTTTGTAAAGTAAATATTAAAATAAAAATAATTATAAAAAATATTAAATTAAAAATGATTCCGTCAGAAAGAATTGCAAATAGTAGGAAGAAATTTTGGTGTAACAGAGGAGGCTGGTGTCTTCTTATAGTCACTATACTAGCTTTTCTAGTAAAAGGTAAGCATTTTTATTACTTAATTTTTTTTTTAAATTTTTATTAAAGTTCTTCCACGGAGCAACATGGTGCGACTATTAATTTTTGACTTTTTTTATTATAAGTTTGAAGTAGGCGAGTTATATTAGTAATATATTGTACACTATCTATTCAATGTGAAGGGTGACTGGCTGGACATGAAATACAAGACATTGTATATTTTTAGTTGACATTACCTTTCCTTCGAAATACACGTCTTGTGAGTAAATAAACTCCTTGAAACTTTTACGGAAGATAGTCGAAACGTGTCGCTGGTTAACTAATTTATTCATCGACAGATGGCGCTGGTGGTTACGCGAAAATAAAATCAATCACCTTTCCTATTAGATATACTGCGTATGTATTTGTTTTTTTTTTCTACACATTCAATATTTTTTTAGTACGATGTTATTTAAAAAAAAACTTTCATGTGCGGAATACGTCCTTTTGTCAATATTATATATTAAATTTTTTAAGAACATCTTACATTTATCAAATCTTCTGTCTTTAACTTTGTGAAAATAAGAATATTAATTTTTAATAACTTTGTTATTTCCACTAATTCCACTACAATGTGTTTCTTCCTTTTATCCTTCAGGCGAAATGATTACGGTTTGATGCGAAAGCAGTGTTTGCGTCAGATTGGTATCGTGTTATATCGGAATTATGTGAAACGTTTTGCATGAAGGTTATTGAGAAATGTACATTTAATTAAATTTGTTTGAATATTTGACAAGTTTTGAAAGCTTTATTTTTACTGTCATTGGTAAAACCTAAAAATGGTATTAAGTGCTTATCAATTTCGAGCAGGCTTCGATGATTATAGTGGTACAAAACATTTTGATCAAAATGTGAAATCAAACAAGATCAAAGGCCTGCGCTAACTATACTTTCAGCTGACTTTCAGTTATTTGTATGCCTAATCATATACAAAATATTTGCCATATCATATTTCATGAAATACCGAAACTGCCTTTCAGAAAGGCACAAGGTGAGATGGCATTTCTGTCAATGAAAATATTAAGGCAATGTTAAAACTACTAAGACATATTTCACATTATTACACAAACACTATTTCCATACTTCTAAGAATGTTTGCTTCTAATTTAAACCTTTTTTTTCTAAGAACTTTATTTCAAAGAAAACGAAGGCTTTTTCATTATATTACATTCCTTTGTATACAGAATAAAATTTAACTAGCTTATTTCTAAGCGCCATTTTTAAGCAGCTTAAAATATCTGCAAAATATTTCTTAAAAAAAAACATATTTTATGATAAAAGTAAATTGACAAATTATATATCGCCATTTACAAAGAAAACTCTCCTCAAGGGCGCTCCAACTTGAGACACAAACCCGTTTAATTATAGATTATAAATATTACAACAGAAATTAGTTAAGTGTAAAGATAGGAAGGTAGTGGCTGCGGTCATTAGATTTGGACCCAATTTTCTTGGATTTGAAAGACAGGTGTTCTTTCTATAGCAACGACACCCAACGGAGAAAATATCCCCCCCCGCCCCTGGGAGAATGTTTTAAGGGGCCATTGATTTGACATAATTATTAAAAGAGATTTTTAGGAGGGTTAATATGGTATTTATACGGTGGGTGCTATTGGCTATCGCCAAGGCACATACTAGGCGGAAGCAGGGCTTGACCCATTAAATTTGGAGGTCCAACGTCATGCCACAATTATTATTCTCAGTAAGAGTCATTCAACGTGGATAGGTAATACCCACTTTCATCCCTTGCCAGGGACGACCCCTCGCGCGTTCTTTAAGCCTGCCTAGAAGCCCAGTTGTCCACTTGGCAACAACGGTGGTCATCATCCCCTGTATGAAGAGATATTTATATTTTTTCTTTGCATCACCGTTTTTGGGAAGTCTTTCCGGAATTTATGATAACATATGAACATTACATACGTACACTATACTCCACTTTAAACCTAATGTGTATCACGCATCGAAAAATTTACAAAGATTTCTTTAGTTTGTCTTCCCTTGGTAATTTTTCTTGCGTATTTTTTACCATATATGTTTTTATCGTCATCATCATCTTAAGCAAGAGAGCTCTTAAAAGGAGTCTGCTCCATAAATGGAACTATATAAATGATCCTTTTATTATTATTGTATCTTATTTTATTTTCAGATATTGCCGCTAGTTGGGAAGAATGGTGGACTTACGATGGCATTTCAGGTAAAATTTAATACTATTTTTAACTTATATATTTTTTACAAAATGAGTCCATTGTATCGATTGCAAAATACATCACCAATAAAGAACTAAGTTATTCCGTGTGGTGAGGGTTATATACATGTACATGTCATCAAATCGCATATCTTGCAAAATAGGCAGAGATAACAGATTCCTATAAATTTTCGATTCAAATACGCAACTTTGTTTTTTTTCCGCATGCATGCACAGGTTACGCACAGTCTTATATTTATATTACTCGTGCTTTACACCCAACATGTATATTTGTAATTTGTTTAGTGAAACACTGGGCACTCTACTTAATTTACTGGTTTCCCATCATAATCAGGGGAGCACAAACAAGAATTTTGTTTGTACTCCAATGATGAAGTGAAAACCTTAAAACCTATAGAGTTATATTGTTATAAAAGTGGAATACCCGGTGTTTGACTAAACAAATTACAATGTCTTCAAACCTCCACAGTGTTAATGTCTTAACTATACTCGTAAATTATATAAAACATAACATTTCTTTTTTTTCTCGATCAACTTTTTCCCAATACACCATGCTTTCCTGTTTTATATATATTCACTTAATCATTATATCGTCATGCATCCTCTCCACAAATCATCTTAACATTCCTTTCTTTATCTCTCTTACATCAATTTTATGTATGTATTTATTTCTGATGTATTTAATCTTCTTTCTTTTATATTCTGATTTGTGTATTCCTGTAGTTCTTCATTCTTTATCGTCCATATTTTCCATATATCCAGATCATCTTAAAAATTCATATCTTTATTTATCTTAAATCATCCACTTTATCCATGCTTTAATTTCTATTGTATTCTTATCTTATATTTATCTCTCTTATGCTCAGTTCAAGCTTCTCTCCTATATATAAATTAAAAAAAAGGTTTGTTGTATATGTTATTTGCTCCGTTATCTCTTGTTCTTTCTAGCTATTCTTCATTAAACGATGTTTTCAACTCATATGTAAATATTCTGCTCAAATAATATAACCTCTTGTATCACAATTTCGTTGTATACAGTAAACGCCTGGTGAGATTCATTTTGAAAAAAAAATCTGTTACCCCATAGGAATCAACCCCGCAACCTCCGTATAATAACTAACCTATATTATAAAATTTAGTAATCTTAACACAATAAACAAATACTTCAGCATAGTAAACTCCATGAGTTTTATTATCATTAAATATTTTTTAATGCAAAGGGAAAAAATAAGTTAAATAAAACACTTATTTTATATTTTTGTATTCACCACTGGTTTATTTTTAGGTTTACTACCAATCCACCCCCTTGGATATCCAGACCCTGGCCTGCCCGAAAGATTTATTTTCATTTTAATTTTTCCCCTACCCCATGTATCATTGAATCACATCTCTCCCCACTTCTCCCCCTCTACCTCATTCCTCTTATATTATTAACGCTTGTACAGGAAATGTATTTTTAGCAATTAAGTTTATCTTCACCTGACGATGAAAACGGTGGTCTTCGAAACCGGTAGTAAACCCAAACATAAGCCAGTAGTGAACACAAAAATTAAAGTAAGTGTTTTATTTATTTTTCCTTTTATTGAATAAAAGATAAAACATTGCACCACAAAGTGAAACTATAGTCTTTTCGAAGATTCAAGAAAAAATTATTTTTTTTGTTTTCCAAATTGAAAACACTGAAGCTAGTAAAAAAACATTAATTTTACAATATCGTCAGCATATTGAATATTGTTAATGACATGTGTTTTGCTTTGATTGAGGGCTTCTATCAAATTACCTTCTAGACATATGTTGAAGAGTAATGGTGATAAGAAGCACCCCTGACGTGCTCCACGTTTGATTTTGGTTAAACAATCATCTACGAGTATATTCGATTCGTTGTTGTTTTAACAGTTACAGATTTATCTACGCTTTATTATGTAGTTCTGGATAAAAATAATGTATTTTACCTCAAAATCTCTCCAACTACTTATTTTCAAATAAATATGCTAGACTCATTAAACTAAAATGTATCAAACCTGTAAAAAGTACTTAATTTAAATATAATATTTATTATATGCATTCTCACTCGACTAATTATCTTTTAAGTAATTAAATTGTATAAAGGCATTGGGACGGTAAATAGTTTGAAATAAAAATTAAATACTCACCATCACGCCATAGATTGAGGGGACAGAGCATCAGGCTTTCCTATCTCGACATCCATTTATTTATACAACTCCTACAATCTCTCGACTTTCTACGTTTTCTTCTTTCAAAATTTCATACATTTGATTCGATTAAATATTCCTTGGTCTTCTTTTTCCTACCCTTTCCACTCACTTTACATTGGTTTCGTTAGTCTTCTTTCATTCGTTCTTTTTATATAACCATACTATATCAGTGTCTTCATCTTACTTAACACATCAACTCTAACTTTATATACATCCCCAATCTCCTCATTCCGTATTCTGTAATACTTTGTCTCCATATGGTATATTCAAAGTACGCGCATTTCTACAACATTTATTCTCCTTCTTTCTGTATTTTCCCACGTCCACGGTTCTCTTCCACGCATTAAAGTATGTACTAAAATACTATCGTGGACCGTTGTGGATTTTTTAGCAGTAGCATAATGTTGTGGATCTTAGCAGATTTTGATACTATTCGGTTAAAGTGTTTTTGTATAAAGTTGTATTAAAAAAAAGGTTTTATTTAAAATGAAAACCCACCTCGACTTAAATTATATTTCCCTTCAGTTACGTATCACGTTTTCCTGGGTCCCTCATTACTCTTCTCTCCAATATCTTCTCCTATATTGTAACTTTATATACTAATGTTTTTTTGTCACATTTAATCAATTTCATATTTTGTACTTTTATTGTTTTTTTACGTATGAAGCTTGATATTTTTATTTGCACCTTGGAAAAGCTAACTTGGCAAAAAATCTTCAAATTACATATTGTATAATGAAATGTTTAAATAAATAAATACTTCAATAACCTGGTAGGCATTAATTGATAAATGATTCTGTTTATGTTTGAAAAAAATGGTGATCACTGTTCTAGTATCTTAGTAAGAGCAATTAAGTGAAATTTTAAATAGCCGTAATTAAGTGTTTTTTTCGTTCTCGTATAAGTGTTTGAAATTATATGTTTTTATATTTCTAGGTCCAAATTTCTGGGGACTTATAAATCCCCAATGGAGTATGTGTAACAAGGGAAGGAGACAAAGTCCCATTAACGTGGAGCCCGAAAAATTGCTCTTTGATCCGGGCCTTAGGACTATACACCTTGATAAGCATAAGGTAGGCCCCACGTTATTTTATTGTACATCTTGTTTTAGTTTGTTATTTACTTTACAGATCAGTAGTGATCATTGGACTTGCTTTTGCGAGCGAATTGACGATGTTGCATAAATAGTGATACGCCTCCATTTTTCACGATTCTCTCTTGGAGTGAACTGTTGGTTGCTAGTATCAAATCCATCCGTAGCGTTGGTAATCTGTCTAGTGATCAGGACTCTTTTATTATACACTCTCTTGAACCCTCAGCCTCTTCATAATCTTCCCACCTGATAATACGGTCCAAGAACATGAGTATTCATAATTGTATAGTTGAAGACAAACGCAGTTCGATTTGTACTCGTAGCTTTTCTAGAAACGAAGAATTGGTCCTACGAGCTGTTCAACAAATGGCATTTTTGAAAAAAAAACGAAAGTGTAATAGAATTAAAAATCAATATTGACATATAAACAGTTTTATATAATATAAAAAAAGCCAACTCAGAATAATACCAGCTCAACATAATGAAAAAAACAACTCGTGTTATTTATAGAATTCATCCCGGCAAGTCCAATTTATTTACTTTAGTTTTGTAAAATGTCAGTCACATGGAAGTCCGCACAATGTCTATACTAATAAGCTGATTTATGCAATTTTGTTATTCAGGTATTAAACAAAGTATAAGTTGTGATATATTATTGTGGAATTAAAAAATGGCCTGCTAGGAACATTTTACTAATTCCTACAAAGAACAAGGCTTAAAACTTTTTTGTACAAGGAACGTGTAGCCTGATAAGCTAAGTTAGTTATGGACTTTTGAAATATGCATTGACAATCTTATATTATATTGTGAGGTCTATCATTTTTCTTCAGTCTGACGTGATTTTAAGGCTCATAACTTGCAACACCAGACCGTAGTTCAAATCAATACATAAGATTTACAGTTTCAAGTTATATAATAACTTTCGATGCATGCGTTCAATAAATCTAAAAAGGTCGAATAATAAATTTTACCTCAAGATGAATATCACGTGATAAATATGAAATTAAATGCATATACAAAAATGCCAAGTAAGACTGAATTATAGCATGGAAAAAATTAAAGTATGGCGAAACCATAAAAAAACATTATAAAATATGTTTTTCGGCTTAAGCGAAGAGCGGAAGTAGTCTCGAATATTTCAAATTTAATCGCCAAAATCCGCGACATCTGTAAGGTGAACCTCCATTTTCCGGATGCATTTCCGGTTTAATTTTCACTCCAGCCTACATTCAATATTCAAGTGCATGCGCGCTTCCGGTCCATATAATCCGCGCCGAAGCCCAATACTGCAACTCCACTGTAAACGGAAGTAACTGCGCCGGATGTAGGAACGCTTAACGCTGCACTACAGTGGTTTTGCAGATAGAGATGTAAATTTATAGGAAATACATTAATTCGTATGTTGTCAGTAGGTGAGATAAGATATTGTTTGATGAAGTGTTAACGTTAATTTTTTTAATTATGTACGATTCAGAAGGTGTTTGATGATTTATTTACTGTACTCGTGCATTATAGAAACATCGAGTATTTATTTAAAAAAAAAATAAGGATTGTTTTTCACTACATGCATAAAAACTATTTATTTGTAACAAAGTGCGCTTAAACTCCTCTTGAGTAGTTCCTAACTACTGAAAATCCTAATTATTCACTAGCCACAGTTTTAACAGCGAACTTTTTATCAAAGGTTTCGGCTTTTACTTTATGGTACTTCATGTTATTATAGAATATGTAACAATAAATTATTTAAATTTTCTACTAAGTACATTAATCCCAACTACACACATTTCTACCTCCTAACTCGAGATTGTCTTCAAAAACAAACTTTTTTTGAAATTAATTTAGTTTTTCTAATTTGTTCAGTCAACCACTATTTATTCCACTTTATATAACGGTATAACCCTACCGGTTTTAAGGTTTTTACCTCATCATTAGGGTATCACATAAAAGACTCCTGTGCTCCCCTGATGATGAGAGGAAAACCTTGAAATCTATAATACACTGTCTTTCAACCTCTACGGTTGTAGTGCCATAACGAAATGCCAGAGAATGGATTTTGATATTTGAAAATAGTTCATATTTAAAAAAAATCCATAGTCAATTTAACAAGTTGATAAGTGATTTCCTATGTTCCTAGACTTAGAAAAAAAAACTTATTAAATTTTTAACAATGTGATATGAAATATGTAAAAAACAGTCCGGTTTAAAAGAGTTTTCAACAAACATAACGGCCAAGATACCCGTTCCTGCGTATGTGATTGAAGATTCTCAAATATGGTCCATGTAACTTAGCTATGAACTCTTTCAGGTGAGCGGAATCCTTCAGAACACAGGCCAGTCCCTGGTGTTCCGCGCAGATAAGGACTCGAAGCAGCACGTGAATATCTCCGGAGGACCCCTGGCCTACCGGTACCAGTTTGAAGAGATCTACATCCACTACGGAACGGAGAACCACCGGGGCTCTGAGCACCACATCCAAGGGAACGCCTTCCCGGGAGAGGTGAGCAATTTTTGTGTTGAGATTTGATAAAAATTATATCCTTGTAATATGTGATATTTGAATTCTTTTTTTTCAAGGGTTTTAAACGTGTTTTTTTCGTTTTGAATTATATTTCTTTCAGTTAAAGATAATTTGTCTAGGATGCAACCCTGCATATATCAAACAATTGTCTTTCTTAGGTAGGTAGTGATGACACATCACTACACCTTTCTTTCTATGAATACAACTTTCAGCTTGTCCACCTTCCTATCTGCTCTCATGTTTTTCATAACTCTTTCCTTTCCGTCAGTTGAAATTACACCAACTAGTTCCTTTCAGTTTCAGAAACAAAAATTCCTTTAATAATATTGAATATGTGATTTATTTTATGAAAAAAATTAGGTTGAATATAATATTTCTTACAAGTTTTTGAATCATGTTGTTGATTTATATGCTATATTGATAACACATCAAAATTATGAGTAGATTTATATGTTATATTGATTACACATCCAAATTATGAGTAGATTTATATCTTTCATTGATTACACATCAAAATTATGAGAATATTTATATGTTATATTGATTACACATCCAAATTATGAGTAGATTTAAATGTTATATTGATTACACATCCAAATTATGAGTAGATTTATATGTTTTATTGATTACATGTCCAAATTATCCACGATGTTCATTAAAAAAACAACAAAATTAAGAAATAAGACCATGCTTTAATGGGTTCATTCAGGTTTTTTTTCCAGTTTGTTATTATTGATAAGTAAATCTACAAATACGTAATGGTTAGTAGCAAAAAAAACGACAAAAACTGAACACTGTTTTTTATGGTATCTAAGGTACAACATTAGCAAAATAAAGTTGTTCTAAAACTAAGGTGAACCAAAAAGTATAAGAAATAATGCATAAGTTTTCTCTTAGAATAACTCTTATGGGTAACTCTTCTCTCAGAACGTTGACGAAAGTCACATATTTTCTGTGCATAACTCTTCTCTCAGAACGTTGACGAAAGTTACATATTTGCTGTTCATAAGTCTTTTCTCAGAACGTTGACGAAAGTCACGTATTTGCTGTGTATCTCTTGAACGTTGATGAAAGTCACGTATTTACTTTTCTCAGAACGTAGACAAAAGTTAGGTATTTGCTGTGCATGAGTTTTCTCTCAGAACGTTGACAAAAGTGGCGTATTTGATGTGCATGAGTTTTCTCTCAGAACGTTGACAAAAGTGGCGTATTTGCTGTGCATGAGTTTTCTATCAGAACGTTGACCAAAGTGGCGTATTTGCTGTGCATGAGTGTCCTTTCTGCACGTTGATGAAAGTGACGTATTTGCTGTGCATGAGTTTTCTCTCAGAACGTTGATAAAAGTTCGTATTAGCTGTGCATGAGTTTTCTTTCAGAACGTTAAAGAAAGTGACATTTTTGCTGTGCAAGAGTTTTCTTTAAGAACGTTTATGAAAGGGACGTATTTGCCGTATATAGTTAGTTCTTCTCAATTATTTACTTCTTTAAGGACAACATTATTAATAGGAAAAATACTAAACCACAACTTTGATATTGATAGTTAAAACGTAAATATTTAACCTTAACTATGGCAACACCTATTATTACTTACGGACGTAAGTACAACCGATTTTATATTGTTTGATGATGATGCCATGATTCTATCATAAAACTAGTACATAAGAGGTACATGGCCGCGGGTTACGCACTGGACTTCAGTGCGGAAAGTCACCGGTTCGAGATCCGCACTGTTCTACTCTCCCTTGAATGACAAATATTTTTTTCCGCCTGGTATTTGGAGGTATAAGGATACCAATAACTTCGGTTCTATTCTTCTATCTATTCTAGTTTACTACATGGCAATTTACTCCGAATGTCTCTCTTCGGTGGGCCATCGGATCTAGTACAACGGTGTGGTCGGTGAGTTTGCTGGTGTTTGCGAGTTTGCTGGTGTAACGAATCACTCATTAAAAAAAAACTCTTCGGCACAACCTCGCTTTCCAACTGAATTGACGTTAGAATGGCGAGAAGATCTTCGACTGATGAGCCGCCTGGCCATGTTGACGCATGTTCGCAGCGCGCAGACTGTTTCTCATACGTTTAGCCTCTGAGACGCCATCAGCCCGATAACATATGGCTCTCCACCCCTCACGACCCCGAGCTACCTGCTCCCAGTCTTCAGGCGCTCCGCACAAAGTAAGCGACTCTCGCAGACTGTCCTTATGACGTTTCCTCTGCCCACGAACTCTTCGCTTGCCCACCACTTCCCCGTACAAGACGAGTTTTGGGAGTCTGTGATCGCCCATGCGTATCAAATTCCCGGTCCACCGCAATTTCGCCTTTACAACCATATCCCCTATAGGTTTACAGTTGGAGCGTTGCAGGACCGAAACATTTGTGACACGACCACTCCAATGGATCCGAAGGAAACACTGGTGAAACATTTCGAGGCTTTGAGTGTGCGTTCTATAAGGAACCCAAGTCTTATTACAAGTTGCTTAACAACCATACTCTATTAATAAAAAAATGTATATTGAAAACCATTGCTTAATTTAGGTTTTTGTTACACGTGACTCTTCGAAAGCAAACGAAATAAATCCGTAACGAATATCGTTTTTGCAAGTTTGGTTAGCATCATTAGTGCACCCTAGATTCCTAGTAGAGCCTATAAGAGTCTTAAAATACACACCGGAGGTCAGAACCGTATCGATTATTACCAAAAAACATCCCCTTCCTTAAGGTATAAATTTCCTTTATCAGCTATCACAGTTCTGTAGCGATGGGGGTCTGAAAGGATCCGAAACTATTTGTATCATTCAAGTGGTTGGGTGCTGAGTTCCGCACCTGTTGTTTAACCCTTTGGCTTATTTGAAATATATATATCAAAATATTTATCTTTTACACTATTTCCACAACAGTATTTAACTAGCAATTTGATGTAGGGGGGTAAAGGTTGACGTAAAAAAGACCGAAATAACCAAACAAATGCTGTAGAAATGCCAGCACTTAGAAAAATACATGGGGCGATAATGTATGACAGAAAACATAATGAAATAATTAGATATGATTTTGAATTTAACTCTGGTGTGTTGAGCAAGATGACAAAGAGCAATCTGAGATGGTTTGGGCACGTGGAACAAATGAATGAAGAAAAACATGTACGTGAGTTAAGACATGTTCGTTATTAATGTACGTGAGTTAAGACGTGTTCTTTATTAATGTACGTGAGGGAAGAGCATATTAAAGGAAGACCGAGGAAAGTATGGTTAGATTAAGTGTATGATATTTTAAAAGAAGGAAATTGTAAAAGTCTGAGAAATCGTAGGAGCTGTATTAAAAGTTATATGGATGAAAAAAAGGCGGAAAATGTGTCGCGATAGGAATTTTTAGCGCTCTCTCTTCTCTGCCTACCTTTACAAGGATACTGCGGAATGGTATGTATATATCATTTGCCTTTTTCTTCTCTATTCACTCCAACTTCATAATCTTATTTGTCACGTGCTATGTATTGTAATATAATATTTTTTTCTTTTTTAAAAGAATATATTTGACCAAAGTCATATGTATCCTTATTCCCTCGAACACTAGGCGGAAGAAGTGCCTGTGTTGTTCGAGGGGAGTAGCACAGCGCGGGGTTCGAACCGACGACCTTCCGCAGGGAAGTCTGGTGATTTTATTGTATTCGTATTGTTAGCGTTTTCTTTCTGTTTCGCGAATGCAATAAAACGTTTTATGGATTTCTGCGGGACATATTACTTCCGTCATAAGCAAAAACGCAGCTAACGGGAAAAAATCAGAAATTTAACAAGTATGAGGCAATATTCCATATCAAATTCTGAACCATAATCCATAAAAAAATACAGAAAACTATTTATTTCAACACAAAAATCGACATATTGTTTTTTTTTTATTTTACAAAATACTAGGTTTTTTTAAGCAAAAAACAATGAAATGTGATTCATAAGCAAAAAGACAGCAAGTGCTTATGCATTTGCTGCGTTTTTGCTTATGAATCACATTTTATTGCTTATTTGTTTATGAATCACGACATTTTTAAGCAGCAACGTAAAACTTAAAAGTGTGGTTTTCACAAAACTTAACTTTTGCCATTAGCTGCGTTTTTGCTTATGAGGGCAAAGTATTACTTTACTGTTAAATATTAAATTTTAGTTATTGATTGTATTGTATTATTAAGTTCGTAAATAAATAAAGCAATAGACAAACATATTTTCAAAAGGTTTGGAATGCTTAGATGAATATAATTATACAAACCAGTATTAGATGAACTTTGTAACCTAGTTGGCCTTCAATTCGAGGGTATTTGGTTCAATTTTATTTGGTGCCCAGAACCTTTTAAAAAAAGGGGTTTCAGTCTGGTTTTTACTTAAGGCTTCTTTCCATCTTTCCGGTTCGTTGTATGAGAGTGCCATGTGAAAATAAACCTACCAGGTTATATTGTACACAATTAAATATTTTTTTATCAACTTCAATGCATGAGAGTGAAACTTAAACATAGAAAAATATTGAATCAAGCAGAACTATAAAAAATCGTGCGTTAAGAAAAATGCATGGTAAACTATGCATGCAATAAGTAAACACGTACGAATTAAAGATACAACATTGTACTCGGCCCCATTAATTGCACCTTAGAGTTTGGAACCACTGGAGTAGGAATATAACTCGAAGTCCATCATAGTAAGTGCTACCGGATTTAAAGAAACGTTAACAATGGCACACACCTAAAACATGTGATCTGTTATCTGATGAATATAAACAAACTTGGATACATTTTTTTTGTTATCATCGGGAATTGAAATCGAAAGTCCTGGGTTGAAGACATGGGTCTTAACAACTATGCCACTGAGGTCACATTACATGTGTAAAAAAATATATTTATTGTGTATTTCATCAACAGGTCGATAATATTTTAAGGTATTTTTACTTTATATGAATGGTCTAATGACATTGTTGATACAAATTATTAAAAAAGAAAAACCTTTAGTTCAACATTGACATGTTACCAGTTTTATGTAATAGTAAAAAGTCAAAGCAAGATGAACCCAATAAAACAACAAAGCAAACCTATACAATTAAATTAATTAATATCAGCTTGAACAACTTTTTCACTTATTTCTTAAATAGTTCAAGTCACGTGAAAGTCCATGCAATGCTCTTATTGATTGCCTGATCTGTGCATTCTTGTTATGCAAGAGTTATACAAATAATTTGCTGTAAAAAAATCCGTACGTAAAAAAACATTTTTTGGGGTGGGCCTATAAGGAACGTATAACATAATAAACTGAGTTAGTTCAAGACTATTTAAATATATGATTAACTTACCGTGAGGTACATGTGACAAGGTTGTAAGCATCACTTAGGCTGAACAATAGGCCATATAACGATATGAACTCTCTCGTGCATGCTTGTCATGCCATCCTAGGGGTGGAAGGCGCCTGTGCATGTGTTGATTTATTGTATGCAAGCTATTGCACTTCAGCAAACACACATTCGTAACAGAGCAAACCCCGATGTCAAGAAAATGAAGTACCAAGGCAGGTCAAATTTGCATCAGCCTTTTGTTAGACAGACTTTTTTCACGAAGCGCAATTTTTGCACTCTTTAAAAGCGCTACAAGATTTTATGATAAATAGCATTTAAGCTACAGAAAAACATAATCTTATGTTAGGGTAAAACCAGTTTGAAATCAAACCTGGAGCCCCCGCTTGCTTATCGTGAATGATAACCGCTCGATCACGGCTGTTGACACATTAACTGTCCTATATCAAACAAAGAAAATCTCCCAACAGTTTCATATCCTGTTCGGGTTCAGTAGAGCTAGAAAATCCTTCTGAAAGACAGGCAGAGATCAGGAGGGCAGAGCAGGGGATGAGGAAGAATTATGGGGCGGAAGCTTTACCTGCGCACCCACTCATTCCTATCATTTTTAATTATAAGGGGAAAGATTAATTCCCCTCACGCATGCGATGCCTATTTTACATACCAACTTTTCGTGGTGATTCTCGGATTCCTCACGTTCTTGAATGTTGTTGAGTGATACTCTTTGAAGTATGGAATAAGGTCTGTATCATGAATATGAATCTTCTTTCGTGTGATATCCTTCAACAAATCTGAATCGGTAATTGAAGAACGTGGCCGGGGTACCATTTTACTGTCGATACAGTAATCGAGCACGGTTTTAGAACCACTTAAGTCTTTCCGATCATAGACTACCGCTACGCTCAAACGGAGATTGTTTATTGGCCTTTCCAGTTCACTGCTCTTCTTATTTTACATCGTCCTTTACTGTTCATGCAGTGAGACTCTGGAATCAGTTACAAATCAATGTTAAACTCGCTACGTCTTTGGCATACTTTAAGAAGCGAGTGAAAAAAACTTTTATTTTCTAGTCTGTATTATAACGTGTCTCATTCCTGATTTTATCTTTCCTTTCCATTTTCACTTCCTTTTCCTTTGATTGATGATATCTCACTTTCTATGAAAAGAAATGTTCGGGTTATTGCCCGTCTTTGTGGGTTTATGGGAGTATGCTCTCGTATATATTCGTGGATTTTGTGTGGATGGATAGTCATTTCAACGTAACTTGATTCATTTACTTTTGTCTGGTTGGTTGGAAGAGATTACCACCTGGCAATACGCCCGCTAGAGTGTGTTTGTAATAAAAGTGTTAAATGAATAAAAAAATGAATAAGCACATAGCTCATTATTCGTCATTGCACTTGTTGACAGCACGTGAAGTGGCAACTAAACTCGCATACATACTTGTCACCAGACAAACTTTTTACCAGACTAAGATCATTTTAAATATGCCATTAGGAATCAAGGTGGAAAGCAAGCATTTGCCAACTAAGCCATAGAGATCTTATATTCAACTGATCATATTATACTTGATGGATTTCCAAACGATAGACTTTCCCTCGTGACGTAATCTAAATGTCAGTGTTATGTGCATAAAAGAAGCCTATGCACGTATTGGTTAATTGTATGGAAGTTTTTGCACTTAAGCAAGCATCCAATCTTGAAAAATCAAACTTAAAAAATTAATGATCTAATTTATTATAATAATTATTGTAGGAAAAATATTTTTAATAATAAATTAGAAATAAAATGTTAATCGAATTAAATATTAAATTTTTAAAGAAATAAATTTAATAAATTTGTTTAATTGTAAGTATCGATAGTAAGCAAATAAACTTCCAGAATAATTGGCGGGTATAGTTTGCCACAACGTTTCGTAATCAGAGTTATACGTTACGTTATTTTTGAGTTGCTTAAAATCGATATCAGAATTTATGAAAAACAGCATATAAACTTAACAAATGCATAAATTTTTATGTAAAACGGAAAAATAGTTATACCACCAGGAATCCAACCTGGGGCACCCGCTTGCTTAGCTTGAATGTTAACCGTTAGTCGCCGACCCGATGGAACTCTATGGTATACCATAAACGAATGAATAAAAATCTTTTGGTTTTATTTTTCACGCAAGCATCGTCAGAAAAGTGCACTCTGAAGACACTTATTGTGCCTTCCCAGTTTCTCTTAATTTCCTGCACCCTAAAATCTCTCTTTCGTTATCAAGCGTTTGTCACCATATCGTTGAGTTAGCATTTAGTTAGTTATTTAATTATTTTTTTGCGAAATCTACTGACATGCCAATCTTCGTGAGCTTATACTGTCAAATTATAAGCAAGGCATTCTTTTCGACATGAAATATTTTGACATATCGTCAAAAACATATATTTCCTTTATCATTACGTAGATAGTGAGTTCCATTTGATTCCGCCACCATCCACGTTGATATGTAGGACAAAATAAATTCCAATTCAGCGCGATCTACACTAGAACTTCTTTATTTACTGTCAATGAAGTATGACTTTGTATTCAGTAACCAACTAATGTTGGACTCGCTTCGTCATTAAAAAGTTTTATAAAGCGATTAAAAACATCTTAATTTCGATTAGAAAGGTCTTTCGGAGTATTGTTTTGCATAGTTTGGCTTATGATCTACTCGTAGATGTTTCGGAAACCATGGTCAAGCAGTATCCACGACACATACACTTGTGACAAAATTTACTACAGCCGAACCCTGAAGATGAAAACAGCAACGTTTTTGAAACGTCAGCGTCATAAGCCAAACTACGCGGCACAACACTACAAAAGACCTTATACAACTGATACGAAAAACTGTGAAAACATCAAATCAGTTATGTAATATGTGTCATTTTCGATTTTTTTTCCTCTCCAACATTCCTTCCATTTCTTTTGATTGGTGATTTATCACTCAAAGGAAAAAAATATTTATATTGAATTTGAATTTTATGTTATGTACGAGTATTATTAAAAATATTATTTATTTAATTAATCATATTTTAATGCATAATTTTTTGAAAGAAATATATATTCTGAATTGTTATTTGTGTTTTGGAAGACGTTGATATGTTATTTTATAACATCTATAAAGGACACTTAAGATTTGTTTAATTTGTCTATAATTAAAAAAATAACAATTATAAATAATTTAATTTGATTACTTTACATTATATAGAAACGTCTCAATCACTGATATAACTTTTCTGAAAATGAAACATGCCTTCAGTCTGTACGAGTAGGTGCGTAGGAGGAACAAAGCCTTAATGGTATCGCAGGAAATGAGTATGGCTTTGTATTTTAGCTATTAAAATATCACGATATTAATTTCTCGAATCGATATCCTGCCCCATGCCTTCCGGGATTGAAATTATTGTTTGCTCGCCGTATAAAATGCTTTTTAATTAATTCGTTTTTCAGCCTACAAGATATTTATGTTCACTTCTACGAATGAATATTTTTTTATATTTTTTTCAAATCAGTCTTTATATTATTAATATTATTTATTTATTTATTTACTCTTTTTCTTCTTCTCAGTGTCATGTCAGGCTCCCAATGTTGAATATAACTTGAGAGTAGATATCTTTGTCCCCGGCAGCCCGAAAAAGATCTCCAACGCCCCTTATGCCAGTCCAATCACGTATGTTATATTGCGTATCCAGGAGATTTGCCTTCTGCCAACACCTCTTCGGCCTTCTATTTAATAATTTGATTTATTTAATAATTATTTTTTATTTGTTGATTATAATAAGTAAATAAGGCATGGTATTATATAAAGGGGTTGAATGGTGTCAGTAAAATTTGAAAAAAGCAGTCAGTATGAGAATATATATATATATATATATATATATATATATATATATATATATATATATATATATATATATATATATATATATATATATATATATATATATATATATATATATATATATATATATATATATATATATATATATATATATATATATATATATATATATATATATATATATATATATATATATATATATATATATATATATATATATATATATATATATATATATATATATATATATATATATATATATATATATATATATATATATATATATATATATATATATATATATATATATATATATATATATATATATATATATAAGAATTACTGTAGTGCTTAAATGTATGGATAATTGAGTGCGTGTAGGTGGGACATGTTGAATGAACGGAGGACATTTACAATTGAGTAAATGTTGTATGCGGTGCGCAAAGGACACTCAAAGAAAACATGGCCGATGGTCTCCTCATCTATTCCACACGCGCACGTGGGGGTTTCTTTTAAATTGATTATATAAACGTGAATTTTTTTATACGTTTTTTCATTATTTGTTTATTCATTATTTATTTCATTTTTTTATATTATATAAGAATAACAAAAGGAATAGTTTCAAGATTTTATAAACTTCAATAATCGTATCATCAAATAATACAAAATCGGTTGTACGTTCGTTCTTATGTAAGAATTGGTGTTCACGCCGATGCGTGACGCGAAGTATCGTCTTGTTGGGCCGCCCTGTCGTTGCTGCCGGCCCCGTCATGTTGGGCCGCCCTGTCATCGCGGCTGGCCCCGTCACGCGGTGTGGTGTTATTCTCACCTACTTTGGATTGTATTATTGTCACCAACTATCGATATTACCGTGACGGCAAAGCGTCGCCCTCTCGGCCACTTGCATACGGACCACACGAGCGGGAGGACATCCACGGAACGAGCTGGCCGCCGGGCGGCTCAGCCCATCAACGACGAACCAGTGCGGATGGGTTCTCGGCTAGCGACCAATACGCTTCATCAGAAGAAACCTGGGACGAATTATTTTACCAGACGCGACCACACTCCAGGAGTTCTCATCATCAGCCGAGACCTCCGAATCCCGTCATCCACGCCATCATCGAACTTTACCAACCGTGAGTAACAATTCCTTTCATCCTTTTCTTTCCAGTTTGGCTAACGCCGAACTAATTGGGGTTGACATAGTTACGGTTTGATATTGAAATTGTAATTATACTTACATATCATCACGCCGTGTCCCTTGTGGGGTAAGCAGAGAGAACGGATCTCCATTTTTTTGCTAGCAGCACACAACTTTCGTCTTCTTCACATTTATATATCTCGTCACCTTCTACTATTCAAACTTTTCACTTTACCTTCTTTTAAAATTTGGTCCATTTGGTCCAGCCACGATTTTCTCGGTCCGTCTCTAACACAAACCTTGCGCTTCTAATTTGTTGTAAACTTTCTGAATTATAAACCTGTTCTCTAACTTACTTGGAGGTCTTGTTTTAGTTAACCAGTTTGTAAGTATTAATCTCATTATTGAAAACTAAATTGAAAAAAAAATCAAATTAAGATTTTAATGACATTTATACTTTGTAATTTATTTTTAACAAACACTGTTTATTCCACTTTGAATAAACAGTGTTTGTTAAAAATAAATTACAATGTCTTTAAACCTCCACAACGTTAATGCCTTAACTATAAACGACATTTATACTTTTTTATTTTAGTCACAACAATGAAAAAAAAAACGATAATCAACATTTTAGAAAGTAGAAAGTTATCACATTACAATTTCTGAAGATTGAGCAATGCTATCTTGTTTAATACAGTATTATGTAAACCGTTGACTTTGTTCAGTGCTACAACACGCCTTTTAGATATTTAATGTCCTAAAAAGCATTGTCTTCAAGTAATTTCTAAAACTTTCCACGTTTCCATTATATTTAATCCTACAAAAGCAAATCATTACACACCATACGACCAGCAACGGCAAAATCCCTATCATAATACATACATACCATCATGCCATTTCCCTGTTGGGGTAGTCAGAGAAGACGGGTCACCATACTAACCTATCTCAACACACATCTTTAGCCTTTTCTTCGTCTATATACCTTCTCATACAATTTCTCTAATTTTGTTCGTTTCATTCTATCAGAATATAATTCACTTGATCCAACAATATTTTCCTTTCTTCTCTTCTCACACGTCTTCCACTCATATTTGCACTATTTATCTATTTTGCAAGTATTTCTTCATTCATTCGTTCCACATACCCAAACCATCTCCAAGGATCTTTGTCATCTTACTCAATATATCAGCCTTAAGGTCACATTAATACCTAATTACCTCATTCCGTATTCTGTCATACATTGTATCTAGACGTATTCTTCTCAATGCACGACATTCCGCAGCATTACATCAGCTCCTCTAAGTCTTTTTTACCTTAGTCCCTTTTATAATATGCTTTTATAATATCCCCCACCCTTTTAGATAAGTAGGACTCTAGAAAAAAATGTAATTGTAAGCGTGTCATAATATACAACATATTATTTAAAAAAAACCCTTTTTATAAATAAAAATAAGTAACCCATTCAAAACTTATACAGCGATTGAATAAACATAATAAATCATTTAACAAAAAAATACCATACTCACCCCTAGCAATATATTTCATCCCTCGAAGATACACGTTAAACATGTTTCACCCCGGATCTCTACCATCGGGAACATAAAAATATTTCCAAATATATTAAAACAGGAATAAATCACGTATGAATATTTATCATGGGGAGTCATAGATTCGAAAAAGTTTTTCAGTACCCTATAAAACATGAAATATAACATCGGTCGAGATTCTATCCGTTTTGCTTCTGTCTTTCGAGGCGATAAATATCTAGAATGATACCCATGAGGGTCGACAAATGGATCTTTTGTTTGTTTCTTGTCCTCGCTGTAAAAAAATACCCTGAGGACACTTCGCATTTATTATTAAAAGTCCCACTCGAGGAAGTGTTGTTGCAATTCCGTGTACTGTTTTGGAATCTTAAACTAAGGAAGAGAAAATGGATTCTTCTCTTTTTGTGCAGTTTTATATGCATGAACTGTTTCTGATGTTTTTTTTTGAGTTTGTTTTCATAAGAAACGTTTTGTTTTGTTTTGAATAAGAATTTAAACAAACATTTTAAAATATTTTTTTATTGTAAACTAATGATTAACCGTCACGCCATTTCTCTGTCGGAGAAGGCAGAGAAAACATAGCGCAAGACTTTCCTACCTCAACACATATTATTAGCCTCTTCTGCATCATACATCTTTTCAAACTACCTCCACAAATTTTCTATCTTTTTACGTTTTCTTCTTCCAGAATATCATTCATTTGATTAAATTTTCCTTGGTCTTCTTCTCACATGCCTTCTACTCTCATTAGCACTATATTCTCTTTAGTTAGTATTTCTTCATCCACTCGTTCCTCATGCCGAAACCATTTCAACGTTCTCCTCTTTATTTATAATGGTGATATGCTGGACTGTTTAAATAATACGCAATACATAAATATATACCACATTTTACTGCTGGGATATACAGAGAAGGCACCACTCCAGAATTTCATCTTCTGTACACACATTTCGCGTCCTTCATATCAATATACCTTTTCATGTAGCTCCTAAGATTTATATTATTTCTTATTTTTCGTTCTTCTTTCGAAATATCATTCACTTGATCCAACCATACTCTCCTTGATCTTCTTCTACCATGCCCTCTCCTCACATTTGCAATATGTACATTGTATGTATTTGTTTTGAAAGGTTTTTTGCAATTGGTCCACGTGCCCAAAGCATCCCAGTGTTCTTTTTCAGCTTATTCAACATATCAGCCTTACGCCATGTTAACACGAGCTTAGTACTTGTCATTAGTACTTGTCACTCGTACCACGTGTAATGCCATGTTTACACAAGCTTAGTACTTATCATTAGTACTTATCGTTTGTACTAAGCTGCTTAGTGACAAGTAAGAAGAAATCGTTTACACGTTGGTGTTAGGAAGAGGTATTAGTAGCACGACATCCGTCCGGAATGGACAACCGCCGCCGCCGCCTCGTATTGAGAAATGTGTTCAAATACCAAAAAAAGAACGAACACGTGCGCTCACTTGCCGTTTCAATTTGTCACTAGACACTTGCCGCGGCTGTTTAGACGACTCTGCAAGCAACAAGTGCTTAGTTAAATTGTGGTGGGGGTAGTTGCTTGTCGCTTAGAAAATAAGTCGGCCTCCTATTCACTTGCACTTACCAGATTTATTAATGCTTAATACTAATATGCTTGTTTACACTTGGATACAAGTGCAAGTGACAAGTGCGAGTGAGAAGCACTAATGACAAGTGCTAAACTCGTGTAAACATGGCATTAAGGTCATATCCACCATTGTCACTTGATGTATTATTTCATACATTATCCCCTCATGTATTATTCTAAGTGCAGGCGTTTCTGCATAATATATTCGGCTTTTCGCAGCCTTTTTCCACATCCAAGTTTTACTTCCATACATCAAATATGGTACTATAATACAATTGCGGACTATCACATTAGCAGATTTTGATACTGTACGGTTTGAGTTTCTTTGATTTAGTGTCCCATTGCCGATATCCCTCGTTACTATTCCATCATTGTATTATACGTTTATTGTATGGTATATAGTTCAATCTGGAGGGTAGCACCGAATACAACGATTTTTTATTGTTTATTGAGAATCTCTTTTATAAAATGAAACAAATTTCTTAAAACTTTAACATTTGAATCGTGATTCCTCGAGATGTTGAAGAAGTCGTGATCTTCTGTAAAATTTGCCATAATTATTGCTTTATTGGGCATCTTCTAAAAAGCCCCTGGTTAAAGTGTCGTGAACGGATTGATTTCAATCTTTGTCTCTTTGTATTCAGGTCCCTTAATGAGATATCTCCATTGTATCTTTCAATTATCTAGGATGCTCCTTTGGAGAGAAGTAGAACTTTGAGGTCGATTTTTTTTCATCTAATAAATTGGTTGTTCCAAATCAATCTAAAAGAGCGGGGTATTACGATAGAGCTTTTACCGTTGTTGGTCTAGTGGTATAGATTGGCATGCCTCCTAGTGTCCGAGATGGGGGGCGTATGCAACATTCAAAAACACTTGAAGGCACTGCTTTTTGGGAGGTCTTATCAAAATGTATGAGTGGGTTCGAATCTTGAGTTTGAGCACCCTTGAGGAGAGTTTGTTCTCTAAACGGTGCTATATAAATTGTCCTTTTGATATTATTATAAAAGAATCACATTTAAAAAAAAAATGTTTAACACTTTTATTGCAAAATACAATCTGACGTGATTATTGCCAGGCGGCAATCTCTTCCAACCAACCAAGAGTAAATTAAGCAAGTTACGTGGTCGCATACATCATTCAAATGACTATCCATCCCCTCGAAATCCATAAACACATACGTGAGCATATGCCCACGAACCCCACAAAGACGGACAATCACCCGAACATTATTTTTCATATAAAATGAGATATCATCAATCAAAAGGAAATGAAGGGATGGTGGAGAGGAAAGGAAAAAAAATCAGGAATGAAACACGTTATTTTACTGACTAGAAATTAAGAGTTTTTTCAGTCGCTTCTCAAAGCATGCCAAGGACGGAACGAGTCTTATATTGGTTTGTAATTGATTCCAGAGTCTCACTGCGTGGACAGTAAAGGACGACGTAAAAAAAGAGGAGCGGTGAACTGGAAAGGCCAATAGATAATCTCTGTTTGAGCGTAGCGCTAATCCATGATTGGAAAAACATCGACGAAATAAGAGGGGGGGGGGGGGTCGGGACAGTCAAGGATATTATACAATAGGGAAAGTATGTGAATTTGGCTTCTATTTCTTACATTCAACCAGTTCACATTATAGTCATTTTAGGTAGACTTGATTTTAAACCTCCCGGTTGGAAGCTACGCATTTTATCAACTAAGCCAGGGAGTTGTCAATTATGTGACGGTATGATGCTCATAGAAATAAACTTAATATGTAGAACAGATAACTTTCTACATACCATACCATATATCACGACTCTGAAGATTAACGATGGTTATGAAAACAGTCTGGGCAAAGTAGCGAAGAAGCAATTAGCTTGATTAGCCCACCTCGTTACAGTAATAGCCTAGGAATAGCTCTGCTGCCGTGACACTGTTGGCTGTTTGCACTCCGTTTAGCTATTTGTTTGCCCCTGGATCACGTGGTGGGTCAGTGACATCATAAACAGGAGTTAAATTATATAATTCAATTCTTAGTTATTTCCAGCTTCTATATTGTTAAAAAATAAAAATTTCAATTTAAAAAATTCAGTACGTCAGGGTTTTCCAACAAAAAAAAATTGTTTTTTCATTAACATTGTAATTTGTGAGTAAAACACTTTATTCCACTTAACGGTGTAGCCCTACCGGTTTCAAAATGTTCATGTAATTATCAGGGGCGCATAAGCAAAACCTTATTTGTGCTCCCTGATGATGAGGTGAAAACCTTGAAACCGGTAGGGTTACACCGTTATTTTAAGTGGAATAAACAATGTTTGACTAAACAAATTACAATACGTTACTTATAGTCGTCTATGTGAGTTATATGAGTCTTGTTTGTGAAACCCTTGATGATGAAATGAAAACTTTGAAACCGGTAGGGTTATACCGTTATATTAAGTGTAATATATAATGTTTGACTAAACAAATTATAATGCATTTCTTATAGTCGTGTTGCTATGGGAGTTGTGGGAGTCTTGTTTGCGAATCCCCTGATGATGCAGTGAAAACCTTGAAACCGGTAAAGTTATATTAAGTGTAATAGATAATGTTTGACTAAACAAATGACTTGTTATGAGAGTTTTGTTTGTAAATCTCTTGATGATGAGGTGAAAACTTTGAAACCGGTTGGGCTATACCGTTATATAAAGTGTAATACGTAATGTTTGACTAAACAAATTATAATGCATTACTTATAGTCGTCTTGCTATGGGAGTTGTGGGAGTCTTGTTTGCGAATCCCCTGATGATGCGGTGAAAACCTTGAAACCGGTAGAGTTATACCGTTATATTAAGTGTAATAGATAATGTTTGACTAAAATTACAATGCATTACTCATAACACAGTCGTCTTGCTATGGGAGTTTTGTTTGTGAATCCATTGATGATGAGGTGAAAACTTTGAAACCGGTTGGGTTATACCGTTATATAAAGTGTGATAGATAGTGTTTGACTAAACAGATTACAATGCATTAATTATAGTCGTCTTGCTATGTGAGTTATATGAGTCTTGTTTGTTAATCCCCTGATAATGAGGTGAAAACCTTGAAACCGGTAGGGTTATACCGTTATATTAAGTGGAATAAACAATGTTTGACTGAACAAATTCCAATGCATTACTTATAGTCGTCTTGCTGTGGGAGTTATATGAGTCATGTTTGTGAATTCCCTGATGGTGAGGTGAGAACCTTGAAACCGGTAGAGTTATACCGTTATATTAAGTATAATAGATAATGTTTGACTAAAATAACAATGCATTACTTATAACATACTCGTCTTGCTATGGGAGTTTTGTTTGTGAATCCCTTGATGATGAGGTAAAAACTTTGAAACCGGTTGGGTTATACCGTTATATAAAGTGTAAAAGATAGTGTTTGACTAAATAAATTACAATGCATTACTTATAATCGTCTTGTTATGTGAGTTATATGAGTCTTGTTTGTGAATCCCTTGATGGTGAGGTGAAAACCTTGAAACCGGTTGGGTTATACCGTTATATAAAGTGTAATAGATAGTGTTTGACTAAACAGATTACAATGCATTAATTATAGTCGTCTTGCTATGTGAGTTATAGGAGTCTTGTTTGTGAATCCCCTGATGGTGAGGTGAAAACCTTGAAACCGGTAGAGTTATACCGTTATATTAAGTGAAACATACAGTGTTTGACTAAACGACTTAGAATGTATTTAAGCCTCCACAGTGTTAATACCTTAACTATAAATAATATATTTTATTAACACTATATCTCGGTCCCGTGTTTTAACGTCATAAACTAAATTTTAGTTAAGCATTGGTCCCGTCTTTCCACGTTATCGATACCTCTTCGAAAAATAAATATATTATTAGCATCTTGCAAATATTTTTGTTAACAATTCAATTTTTAAACGATAGTCATCTGATTTCTAGCATGGAAAATAAAAATATCTATGAATTCTAACGTCGCGATATAAATGTGCAGTGAACTGTCAGATTATGATACCTTTTGAATCTGGAGACCAACAAGAGTCTTATAGTCTAAAATTTAGACTATCTTGTAAATTCCTTATTCTTTTTAGACTCTAAAAAGAATAAGGAATTTAGACTATGTGGACGTCTATTATTGGAATATTATGGAGGAACAGTTGGACAAATTACAGTGTCTTCAAAATATTTGACAAATATTTATTTTTAACCTGAGAAACATCAATCATACCAGAAGGCACTGAATTGATTGAACGTGAAAAATATACGCCAAATTCACATGATATCTTTATTGTGTAATATTCTTAACTATCCCACCCTCCTCTTTTATCTCGCCGAAAATTTTAAGTGTCTTTTTGATCATGGATTAGCCTTCCCAGTTCACTGTTCTTATTTTTTTACATCGTCGTTTACTGTCTATGCAGTGAGACTCCAGTTATAAATCAATTTTAGACTCGCTCTGTCCTTGGGATTCTTTAAGAAGCGACTTAAAAACTCTTAAGTCAGTAATATAACATGTTTCATTGCTGATTTTTCTTTCCTCTCCACTATTCCACCTTTTCTTTTTATTTATGATATTTTAGAAGCTATCAAAACTTTCATATGTATATGTCCATAAATTTTATAGATACGAATAATCATTTCAGTACAATTCGATCCCACCTACACCCACGCGGTTACAAAATAAGTCCCCATCCAGCGCGATCTATACTGGAAGATCGAAATATTTTTTATTATTTTTTTTTTGAGCGCAACGTCACATAGTGACCAAGATAGAACTGCCCAAAGAGACTCGTCCGGTGGCGATACACCTGAGTGTGTAAAGAAAAGTAGTGACGACGGACTCGCAGCATACAAATTGATTTTTTTTCTTATAAAGTAGCTAAAGGGAAAAATCAAAGGAAAAAAATTGCGACCATTTTTCTTGCTTTATTTTCTTTTGTCTGGTCGGAAGGAAGAGATTGCTGCCTGGCAATATGACCGCCAGATTGGTTTAGTAATAAAGTGTTAATATACTTGGTGTTACTTAAATCTCCAGTTAAAAGTTGGAATTGTTTATTTTATAAGAAATACTCGTACCAATTGATGTAATCAAAGAAAGCTTTTAACGTTTAGTATTCTGTATGTAGGATGTTTGTGTATCTTATTTAAGTTTGTTAAATATAAATCTATGAAGTCTAAAAGGTCAGGTTATTAAATGAATATCAGAACAAACAACTAGATTGAAACGTTCTCTTGGCATTCTTTCATCACACTTCAGGCAGATTTTTTTTGTTCTGTTTAAATTAATCATTTTGTTTTATAATATATTTGAAATGTTATGTTTTAAATTATACACAAATATACATACCATCACGCTGTTTCCTAGCTGGGATAGGCAGAAAATATAGAGCACTAGACTTTCTTATTTTGAAATGCAAATTTTGCCTCTTCTACGTACATACACCTCCTCATACATCCCATACGATTTCTCTAACTTCGTCTTTTAATTAAAATACCATTCATTCAATTCAATCATACTTATTTTGGTCTTTGTCTCAATTTTTCGACTGTCAATCGTTGCTGGATCTCGCAGTTGACGATAACTAAATAAATAAATATAGTTTTATTGATAGCAACATTGTATGTACATATTTAAATACATTCCAAAAAAACATATCCTCGTAAATATAGTTTTATTGATAGCAACATAGTAAGTACATATTTAAGTACATTCCAAAAATACATACTTAAATACATTCCAAAAAAACATACCTCAAGATAAATAGCAGAAAATATATTTAAGAGAGAAGCTATCGAAAAGTCTGGGTTCATCTAATAACATCCCCTCGGCCAAGATACACCCTACCAATAAAGGGCTAGACCAGCCACGAGGACACCAGATGTTTTTTCAGTATACACCGCTACAAGATCCACTCGCTATTCCAACGTCAATTCTGTTGAAAAGCGAATCTGTGCAATGGAGTTTGTTTCAAATAAGTAAGCCGTTGTACGCCAGCATACTGCTATTCTGAATGTGATTGCACACCAAAGTGAGATGACCGTAGCACATTAATTTTTTTTAAAGAATATTATGCGGTCATATTTTTTTTCCAAGTCCGCAAACGCGCTATATACCTTTTAATTTTTGCCATACATTGTTACACAAGCATACGCAAAGAGAAAACCTGATCAACGCATTTTCTTCCACTTAAAAATACACCCTGAGGATTCTAGTCTCTTTTCAGTCTTTCTTTTCACTTATTCTATCAGCACTCTTCCATACAGTCAGCAGTACTTACTTCACCAAGCAAACTAATGGCACTTTAACTTCCACATTCTTTTCTTGCACTTTTATATTTATATAATGGGGCAATCACTGGATTCTTCCAGTTTTTCGGTATGTAGTCAGATTCTCAACATTTGTTGAAAAACTATCTCAGCCATTCGATCATTCGTTCACCTCCATACACTTTTAATTCTGTGCTCACTTCATCGCAACCTGACTATTTTCCTTTTATCACGTCTTTTACAGGCTTTCATACTTCTTGTAGATTAATTTCATTTCGAAACACTCGCTATTTTCAGCTGTACCAGACTCAATGTTATGTCTACTAATATCACTTCTTCAAAAAATTCCTTCAATCTTAAACGAGCCCCTTCTTCCTCTGGACAAAACCCTTCTTTTTGCATCTTTGATTCCACTTATATCCCTGATATAATTTTGATTTACTTCTTTCCAAAATATCTTTATATTTCCTACCGCATTCATAGGTTCCGCATTCCGCACTCAATACTGAAGGATCTGAATTCGAATGAAACCACAAGGATATTAGAAAATTGATATTATTTTCATTCCCTCATATATTTCTCCGGGGTTTCCTTATGCTTTTAATTAACGATTTTGAATTATACACTCGAAAGTCATTTCCGTTGCCGATGTGGATTCAAACTTTGCTCCCTAAGGGTCTTAAAAGCGAATTCCTGCACCGTAGTTCGTGGAATGTTGCCTACGTTACATTATGTATACCCGTAGAAGTGTGCACCAGCTTGGAGACTGAAAACAAAAAAGATTTTATCCAATATAAGAGTTGAATAAAAAAAGATAAAATACATACAAGCGCTGTTTGCTGAAGTTATAAAGATGTTTAAATGGGCCCTAAATGAAAATCAGACTGGAATTCCATTTAAAAAATCTGGATATAAGCGGGGATCGAACTCGCCCCCTCCGGATCGGCAGATAAGCGTCTTACCACCAGGCCACGGAGGTTGTCAAAAGTCAGTCAAACGTTTTTGGACTAAACAAATTACAAAGATAAACTTAAAATGAGTTCAAAAGTATAATAAGTGACTATGTGGACGTAAGTAATCTGGATATTACGGAAGAACATCTGAACAAACTGTAGCGAAATCAAAATGTTTAATCAAATCGAAGCAAAATCTTAATGAAAACGTGTAAGTTACGCACTTGTTCTCCTGTGGTGGGACGGACTTTTGCCCTCACGTTACGGTTGAGATTCCGTTTCAGGTTAAACGATATTCGATGAGCATACATTTAAGGTGAAGCTGATTTCAAACAAGTCCTGAAAGTACTGATCTGGACAACTAGTCGTATGTTGCAGCTTTTCAGGTTAATTATAACTTGAAGAATTTAAAGAATTGGCATCAAGTTCTTAACTGACGGTTGTTATTCGGTAGTAAAACATACCAAAAAAAGATACACTACAATTAAACAGTAGTAGATTTTCCGATATGTGATATTAACACATTTGAGTTTAATGTGTATACAATATGATGTGTTCAAAAAAATGTTACAGGGATGGCCAATTATTGTTCGCTTAAAAACGTCCAAGATCTAAGGTTATCTTTACAGCAGCGGTAGTATCTGCGGAATAATTTAGAAATTAACACAATTATATTGGAAATGAATAAAATTATATTAAGAGTCATACCCAACAATGTCGAATGATCACTTTCATGTTTCTACTAATGGTCAGCTCGTCAGTTTAAAGATAATATAAATAATGAAACTGATTGCAGGTGCAGTAAGATCTAAGAATAAAAATTTCAAACATTGATTCTAACGTCATGATTGATAAAAAAAGCAATATTATTATTCACGTTAAGATAGTAAAATATTAAAAAAAAAATTTCATTATTTGGGAAAAACTAAATTTTGTTGTCTTAATATTTCCAATATACTATTAAAAAGTAAGTTAATTGAAGGTTCAACACTATATTATGCTTCTTTTCTCATGAAACTGTCAAATCAATAAATGACTAACAGGCAATATTTCAAATCTAAAAAAATATATTATTTATAGTTAAGGAATTAACGTTGTGGAGGTTGAAATACATTGTAATTTGTTTTATCAAACACTGTTTATTCCACTTAACATAACGGTGTAGACCTACCGCTTTCAATATTTTCACCTCATCATCAGGGGAGCCAAAATAAGACTTATTTGTGCTCCCCTGATGATGAAGTGAAAGCCTTACAAAAAGTGGAATAAACAGTGTTTAATAAAACAAATTATAATGTCTTAAAAAACAATTTATTTATGATCTAGTTCCAAAGGTTTAAGACTACTGTGACAAAAACGAATTCACGTATATTTTTTTATAATTCAATTGAACTCAATTTAATTACGAAAAGATGAAAATTTTAAAATTAAATTAAAATTGATATGGTTTCGTTTGAGGTATGTCTGAAAGAATGAGCGTTTTTCAAAATACAACCATCTCAAGAATCTTCGAGTCGTGAAAGAATGGTTTATGATAGATTTTCCTACGGGTTTCTCTTCCATATCGGTGCATTTCCCCAAGAACTGCAACCGCAGTTTCATCTCCGATATGTTATTACCCAGCTTGCGACGTTAGAAATCTCTAAGGTTTCAGTTAATATGGGCCGCTCTCATATTAAACCATACGAGAAAGTTTCTTTTAAAACATGCCGACTTTCCCCTCCATACTATCATAGTCTGCTGATATTTGAGTTGAACATATAAGAAATATTTTTCCAATTTTTTGTATCGACAATTTACTATTTGTGGTTATATCGGACGTATGCGTCGCCCCTTGTACTACATATGTAGATATTTATATATTTAATTGATATTGGTTATGTAAATTCTTGATACCATTTGATATTTGTTTGGTTATAATTTGATACTTGAAATTCTTGACTTTGTACGAAATATTTATGTTTGTTTGGGTCCGCGCGTTGTCGCGACCGCAGAGGAAATGAAACTTATAAATGGTCGTCGCCAGACTAGATCGCTGACCGGTCGGTATAAGCAATGCGCAAAACTCCCGAAAATTGTTGCATTTCTCGAGGTGTGAGTGCTTGCTATGACCGACTGACCGTTCATAAGATGTGTCCATTTTAATTTTCAATCATATTATCAGTAAACTCTACCTCATGTGTTTTACTTGAGACCTGCTATACCTGTCTAAGAGGAATCTCTTCACCATCGCTACCTTCTCTCATCGATCTACGCCTTTTGGAATTGACCTGAATTCTCCGAGCATTGCGCAACAACCATCGCACCTATTTACAGTTCTTTGAACCGTGATCCGGTACAGTGGTTATCCATAATTAATTTGATTTCGTTTTCATCGAAAAATAAAATAATTCCAAATCGATCCAAAAGGGCAGGATATATTAATAAAACTTTTACCATTATTGAACCTGTAGTGTAGAATAGAATAAGGAATGAAGACATACAGAAAGAAAACGTATTGAAAGAAGATACAGTGTTTATGATGAAGAAATAACGGAAAATCTAGAAACGCGTGTTATGACCAAATAAATACAAATTGTGAAAGAAGAGTTAGAAACTTTTTACATTGGAGTTGTACGAACGTGACAAAAGCTGAACATATGTTCCTAGACATATGTTCACTCTGCCTAGTTCAATAGCGTAATGATGGTGGTGTATTGCAGGGGTGCTCAAACGGTCGATCGCAATCGACTGATCGATCGCGGGAGGTTTTTAAGTCGATCAATGACATATTATATTTTTGAAATTTCTGACATTCAATTTATAAAAAGTACACTAAATATTTTTGATCAATTATTTTAACCTAATATTTGTTAATATAATAACGAACATTAATTATTAAATTATCATCTATCTGATAGACGATAATTTAACATTTAATAGATGTTATTTGGGTGGACATAGGTCTATCTCGTCCAGTTACCAAACGCCTATCAACCTTCCGAGACACAAACATCAAGGACGTCGAAAGCATGTGTAAAACAAATTGCTTGTCAGAAAACAGCATTGTTTGGGTCAACTTATTTGTGCGAATCTGCGTTTTCCGAAATAAAAACAATCAAATCTAGATATCGTAATCGGCTCGGCTCAGTGATGAACATCTTAATTCATGCTTGCGTTTGGCACTTAGTAATTAACATACGTGACATCCTATGAAAAGCATGCAGAGGACATGCAGTGCCATGCATCGACATCAAAAGAACATTAGTTACAGACCACTTATTATTTAAATGATAACATTTATTTATATGTGATCATCTTTGCAATTAATAAATACTTACCATTTATAAACTTTGTATTTTAATTTTACCAAGTCGATCGCTTGCCGCCTAATGCTTTTTATGGTAGATCGCCGATGCTTCAAGTCTGGCGGCCCCTGGCGTATTGTAATATACTTTCTTATATACAGCACAACCTCGCAAGTTTATTGTCATGTAGCAATATTTTCCAGCCAACCAGAATGATGGTAAAGATACCTTAAGTTATATTGAGATTAGAACATTTTAAGAATCGAACCCGCAATACTGGATTGGGAAACATGCATCTTGCTACGGAGGTCGTCCAGTTGTCATGAAAGATATTTGGTTGTACGAAATTTCTCAGCAGTAAAAGGGTTTTTATGACTGTGTGGCGCTACACATATTATGCTCAATAACAAAAAAAATTGTAATTTATTTTTATCAAACACTGTTTATTCAAAAAAAGTGGAATAAACAGTGTTTGATAAAAATAAATTACAATGTCTTTAAACCTCCACAACGTTAATGCCTTAACTATAAACAACATACAAAATATTTTGTACTATCGTTACATAGTTGAATGTCAAAATATTAATTATTTCGAGTATAAAATGTCTCCTCTTCAAAATAACTGTAAAGATAAAACAAAAGTAAAAAAGAACCGCAAAGTTGATAAAGAAAAGCCAACGCAAGTCCTGTCACAGTTCTTTAGATCGGTCCCAGCAGCTAGGGTATTTGCTTCCAACTTTTCCTATATAATGTTGAGACATGGGAGATGTGTCTGGTTGTCTCTATGGGCTCCTTTCAGCTACAGTAGGGGTGAAAAGTAAAGCCCTTATTACATTAGACATTAATGAGAATCGCCCTACCAGATCAAGGTAAAAAAGATTGGATCGAGTGACAATGTATGACAGAATACAGAATGAAATGATAAGGGATGAATGTGAACTTAAGACTAATGTGTTGAGTAAGATGAAGAAGAGCACTAGGAGATGGTTTGACCACTTAGGACGAATAAATGAAGAAATATTAATAAACCAACCATACAGTGCAAATGTGAGCATTCTGTCCTCTTTGCCAACCTTGGCAGGGAAATAGCGTGATGCCATGTATATATCATATGTGTATACCATACATTGACGACCTCCGTGGCTTGGTGGTAAGACAGCTGTCTGCCGATCCGGAGGTTGCGAGTTTGATCCCCGCTGGAACCCAGATTTTTTTAAATAGGATTCCAGTCTGGTTAATACTTAGGGCCTATAAAAACACATTTCTGGTTGGTTGGAAGAGATTGCCACATGGCAATAAACTCACCAGCTTAAAAAAAAAATTGTCCACAATTTATTTTAAAAAATTAATAGGTTTATTGAGAGCAATATATTGGGTTGTCCGGTGAGTAATTACGTATTAGGATTTTCTATAATTACTACAATCCTAACGTTTTTTTGATATATTATTATGAATTGTAATAGTTTAGCGCATTTTTCATCCACATTATTTAAGCAGTTATTCGGCATCATTTTGAAGAAACGACAAAATATCATAAGTAGTTTTCTCGGTGTTTTTTTGCCACCACCTTGGATTTTACATTGTTGTCATGGGATTGATAATGGGTTAGTGAGATGGATAATTTAAACTATTTATCTTATTTAAAGTAGATAATGATATCACGCAAAAAGGTTGATGTAAAAATAACGTTACTTTATACTCATATTAATTTAAATAAAAATCGTATTGATATTAAATTGAAAAATACCAAATATATTCACAGTTTCAAATTATAAAATGTCAGTTTTGATTTTAATCAGAAATCGCGCGACCGTAACGTGGACATGTGCACAGTCAGCTTAGCCACCCGCACTTACGATCGTAACGTGTACATGCACACGGTGTCAGGTGTAGGCGTTAGTAGACACATCGTGTGCACTTTCCTACTCGATAATTTCAAATTCTCTTACCCGTTAATTTGCATTTATCTAAAATGGAAAACCAATTACTTTAAGGCACATTTCATAATCTTTTATTCGCTACTTATTAAAGAGACAATTAAAATTTATAAATTTTACAATTCGTGAGTGATATACAATATCTTATGGTTATTTTTCATAAACACACGCGGCAACACACCCGGAAATTATTTTGAAATAAAACGCTTATATTTATTTTAAAGTACAATATATTTAGCCTAGTTGGCAAGCTGTCTGTGTTCTGACCCGGAGATTGCGGGTTTGATTCCTGCTGGAAATCAGTTTGAAAATAAAATGATTCTCTCAGGTGTTGTTATATCTGCTTAGCTGTTTAATGGTGGTGAGTTCGAGTCCCGAGTCCGAACGCCCTGAACGAAAGTTTGCTAAACGGCTCTAAATAAAAATAGTCCTTTGAATTTGAAAAAGAACACAAGGAAAATAAAAGTTGATGGGTGGGTTGCTCTTAACAAATTTCTTAACCTCTGTTGCCCAGTTGGTATAACACCCGTAGTCAAACTCGGGGGTTATGGGTTCGATTTCCGTTGGACTCCAGGTTTCTTTTTAACCCTGAGAGATCGGCGCACTGCTATAGCAGTGGAAGAAATTTGTTCTACCCTTGTATTCAAAATGAATATCATTCATTTTGAATACAAGGGTACATATTCTAAAATATATTTATGCTGTAAAAATATTTGTTTTTTTGTTTTTTTGTTGTTTAAAATAAATATTTATCACGAACATCCGAATCGTAAATATATCTCAGCACTAGATAGACAATTATATTTTTTTCTCGTAGCGCTCTCAGGGTTAAAGGATTGATTACCTTCTTGACCTAGTTGGTCAACTGCTTGTTGCTTGACGGATTTTTGGATGAACTCGGGGGTTTTAAATTCATGTTCCAGCATGGTTGATCAATTCGCGTACTAGACGCAAGATTATGCCATTGCATCTTTTTTTGCAGTAGTTTTCCAATACATGTACTGACGAACTGCAAGTCGGGGCCTACTCTAGCAGTTCTAAATCAAAAGGTTTGATTGATGGGGCCGAAGAAAATGAGGTTTTATTACCACAATTTTCAATATATCATCGAGCACTAAACAAAATATGAATTTAAAACGATTCTGGCATGTCTTTTACTCAAAGCCTCTTCAAAATCTTTCTGGTTGGTGGAAAGAGATCTCCACATGATAATAAGCTCGATAGATGGTACTATATACAACGAATGCCAGTATAAAACAAAATTTATTATTTGATATTTTTAGAAAATTTCTAATGATGAAAAAGCTTCTCACAACAATCTAGACCATATCAATTAAATTTAATTTGGCTCTTATTTGTTTCTAATCCTTGAAGAATTTTAATTTTTTCATTAATTTATCTACTGTGCAACACTTTCCGTTCGATTCTGTATTTCAGTTGAAGCCTGGTTTCAGGATGTCGCGACGCCACATCGTTGGAACGCCTCATACAAACACATACCTAGGGAGGCTCTATAGCTATGCGGATGTTCTATATTTAAGAAAGCTCTATATGAGAAAGGTTTAGTTCCGAAATGGTCCAAAATAATAATAGTTGAGCTATTTGTATGGTCCTTCTCGTTTTAAACCTTACCTTATCGTGGGATATAAAACCTTTCACGTAAACAAAATAATACATAAATATAGGTTTATTGATAGCAACAAAGTGTGTACATATATGCATTTATTCTGAAATTGCAAATATATATTGTATTTCAAGATATTGGATAATAAAATATTAAGAGAGAATATATCAAGAGATCTGAGCGTATCTCATAACATCCCCCATTCGAGATATACCCCCACCAATAGAGGGTGAGTCCGACTGCGAGGAAGTCAGATATTTTGATACCTACAGGCTATATTCTATGCATATCTATAAGTTGGCATATGTTTTAATTGCCTTAAAAACAACTTCATTTCCAAAATAAATTGAAAAAGTTTAGTTCAATTCCACTCCCACTCAAGGTGTTACGGTGGATAATACAATTGAAATCGGAAGAATGAAGTACTCAAAATAACTCTTTTTCCAGTGGCGCCACACTTGAGTGTGAAAAAAGTAGAAACGACGACGGACTAAAGGTTCAACGTCACGTGAAAAGGAAAATGACAAGATTCACAGTGAATACATTAACAAAGCGGTTTAAGGCTTTGAGTTTAAACAGCCTCTAGTAAGTTGCATGCACTTCCACATAAATAAATCAAATGCAGCAAAATTATTCTTTGACTATACAATTTTTTTTCGTCAAAAAAGGGTCTTTTGAAACAAATATTCACGAATTGGCGGATTTTACGAATAAAATGTATTTTCTGAATCGAAAAGAAAAACATTTCATAACTAGATTGAGCTGTGGGAAAATATGATACCTGAAAACCGACTGCCTTGGGTTCTTGGAGAGCATTGAATTATTTCCGAGTAGAAGTGGTTTGATGCAATGTTATAGTACATAATGATGCGGTTTCTTGAATGAAAATAACATTGAATGTGGTTGTTGGGATATACAAGAATCACAACATATTCTAATTTATTCGATCAACGGTTCTACATGCTTTGCGTATAACCTAATTGATTACAACGATAAAGGCGATCTTACCTTCGATAGGAGACCTAGCGCAGGTTAAATCACCTTATAATTATCTTAGAACGGTAAGGCAAGGTTATGTTAGATTAAGGTAAGTTAGGTAAGAGTAAGGTAAGTAAAGATTAGGTTAGGTTAGATCCTAACCTAACCTAACTTAAACTTCAATACGAGACGGTACTTCGAAAAGAAAAAGTTTTTATTTTGTAATATGAATCATGTCTCTAAAAATATTATTTTTTACAGCGCTAGAATAAATTGAAAAAGACGAAATGTTTTCTTAAATATAACCTTGTACCATTTCTGAACTGAGTATGGATGTGAGAAGGCAGTACACCGGAACAGCCCGGGTTAAAAGTGTAAGGCTGCGCCGCGCCGCTAGGAAAAAAAAGACTGAATTGAGACATTGCAAGCCTGATTGAATTGACTTGCCTTGAATAAAAGTCGCTGACTTTTATACGGGATAAAGTTTCACTTGGGAAAATGCTTTTGGGCTCGTGTGTGGTGGCAATGGGGACAGAAGGTGAAGGAGGGAAGAGTTTATTTTGTCAAGGGGAAGAAAGGAGGAAGAATAAACAGGAGGAGACTTTGAGAGACGGTCATTGATCATTGTTAAAGAGATTGAGTCGAGATGGGAAGTCGGCTGGATTAATCAAATGATAGATTTTTTTTCGAGTATCCCTCTTTATAAAGTTAAATTTTAAAACAATTTGCTGACTAAGAAAAAGTATTTTTTTATGTGTTTTATAAACTAATTATTGTTTGTTTTTTGTTAACGTGCTTTTGAAAAAAATAATCATGTCATCAAATTTGTGATATTTTGCTTCGTATGGTATTTCCCTTTGACATATCCAATTGATGATTCGAATACGTCGAAGAGCGTTGTTAGGAGACAATATTGTCTTCTATCCCAGTTATTGATTTTTCAGACTTAGGACCACTGGAGTAGACTTGTTTACTCATTGTTCGTCGTTACAAAAGTTGACAACACTTTCGAACGTTAAGGGACAATAATATTCGCATATGTTAACGGCATCAGACAAACTCTTTTAACACGTTCACTGCGTATAAAATACCTAATGTCATACAGAGATGCTGAAAATTCGCGAATTTTCGAAAAACCCATAACTTTGTTAAAAATCAAATTCTACTTTCTATTGTATTCCTTCGTGTCTTCATATACAAGTGTATTCCTTCGTGTCTTCAAAACACATAAAACCGGCGACGAATCCTTATCGGGAGACGTTTATGAGTGCACTAAACATTCAAGGATTCCCGTGTCCATACAAAATATTTGTATGGACACGGGAGCCGTGTTCGACGCAGTGAACGTGTTAATATAGTGGGAATTTTAAAAATGTTTTGAACTACAGGGTGACTGTATTGAATTTTTTTATATGTATTTCAACTTTTCATATCCTTGAGCTGGAAACTTTTGAACTTAAGTACGATAAACATATTAAATTCAAAAGTTTTGCAACTTATGACATATTTTTTTATTTTTAACAGGTTTGCGTTTAACTTAAATTAAATAATAGCTTTCTTGAACTTTATGTGTACTCATAGAAACAATGGATTTTTATGTTCAAAGATATAAACCAAAGTATTGAAAACATGTTATCATAAACATTGTAAAAACAAGAATACTTGAACATTTAGTTTTTTTGAACTTTTAAGTGAGTTAAAAACTATGTTAAATATTGCGAAAAAGCGCTCGTTGAGGGGATTGTGAGAAATTCAACGAATGGATGACAAAACGCTAAAAATAAAAACAAACGTGTATAATGCATCGATCGTGCTCTGTCTTATGAGTTATGGTAGACGATGACCGAGTAAAGTATGGTTCGACAAATTGATTAAAATGTTCAATGAAGAACGGTATGTTCTAAGAGAAACATAACGAGTTGTATAAGAAAATGTATGGATCTGGAGGACGCATATGAAGTTTGTTATGATAGTGTGGTGGTCGCACACTCGGTCAATGACCGGCGATCCGACCTTTGCATTCCTTGACAATTCAAAAACAAATAAGTGCAAAGTCCACACGCCGGTCATTCAACTCATTGCCGGGAGTGGAGCGCATTCCATGCTGGAGCGAGAAGGCACCACATCTGTCTCGCCAGTTCCGTATTTGAATGATACCTACACACAACATTAATCGTTTTGCGAATGCAGAAACGAGACGGCGGCATATCGCGAGCGCATTCCCGAACACATTAAAAAATGATATACGTATCTACGTCTACCAAATAAATCTCTCTCTTTCCGCATTGCAATCTAACGAGTTTTATTTATCAACAAATCATCATCATCTCTCCCTTAAGGACATATCTCCTAAAATAGGAAAGTACGGCTATGTATCTTCTCTGTCTATCCCAACAGGGAAATGTCGTTTAAGTATGAATATATGAACTCGTTGTGTGTTCAAATTTCGATGAGATAACTCTACATTTTAGGCTGTTGACTCTCCCTCAAGAGTAAAAAAATCTTGTCATCTTCCGAAGACATGTTAGAACGTGTGACTCCAGAGAATAGGCTATACGATCTGACTGAAAAGTATAGTTGTCTTCTAGAAATTATAGTAAATAGATAATAAAAATCGTAAAATTAAAAATTTCTAATGACGTCTAAAACAGCTAGTGGAAATTTTTGAATAATGCTATTTTAAAATATAATAAGATTATGTTCTTAATAAAATAAAATATTTTATTCAGAATATAATTTAATTTACTTAATACATATTTTTTTATTATGAAAATAAAATAACAAAAATTTATTCAAATATATCCATGCTGTAAGTGTTCAATATTTTTCTCTCCAATAAAAGAAAACTTGCGTCAATCGAATACATTTGAATTTTAAATTTACAATTTCATTAAATTTTCACGAGGAAACGAGGTTTCAATAAAAATAATACATTTTTTATAAACGACAACCTATAACCATGTATTTAAAAAAACTCTGAATATTAAATTGAAATATTTATTATTTAAGAAAATGGCTTCTGACAGACTTATAAAACAAATATGTACATGGAATAAATTGCGTGCGAGGAAAGGGCAGGCCAAAGAAATAATATAAAGATATTTGTATCATATATAATAGTTGGAAATATTTATCATAAACTGAGGAAAAGGTCAGGCACAAGAGAAACAGAAGAGAATGAGTATTAATGAAGCAAACCGGTTTGCGTAGAAATCTGTCCTTCCTGCTTATCCTATAAGGAATATACTGTGATGGTACATATGTACTACACTTAGATATACGAAATATAAATCAATACTTAAGAATTATGGTTTCAAATCAGCTAAATTCCAATAATAAGGAATATTCACGATAAAATGTATTATATCTTATTCAATTTTGCTATAAAAAAAATTGTTTTCTTTTAATTTATAAATAACTCTATCAAAGTTTCCTTGTTAACAAAAATCCTGAAATTACCTCCTGAAACGGCTGAAAACTGAAACCTGAAGTGTGAAATATAAATATTAAAACGGTCTTCTCTGCCCCCTCCCCTCCCACCCAGTTTCAGATGACAAGCGACTATAAAGATTTAACGATTTCTTACTTTGTTCTTGTTCAAAACTCGAAAACATTTGAAATTCAAAACTTTCCACTGGCTGTTTTTGAAATCATTAATTATATTTTGGGCACGTATTTTTTTGGAAAAGCAGCAGCAGTTAGAGGGGCGGTAAGAACATCCCCTTTTAAATAAAACATCTTGGTGTAAACTTATAATTAACTAACTTTCAGCAATGTTACATGACTATGGGAATTCCGCTTCATCCTGACACGTTAAATCCTGGATACTTCGAGACGAATTGTAATCAAGGCTTTAATAATTTTTTTAGAAGCGAGATTTTGATTTATTTTGTTAAGAAACAAAAGTCGAAATATTAAAAATTACGTTTTTATGTTTGTTGAAAAATAATACATTCATTTTAAAGCTAAATATGACATCGCATTAAAGATTTTTGTCACCGTCTTACTGAATCTTAACCATACACACTTTCTTGGTACTCCTTTGTCATGTTTCCCACTAATTTTGCATTAAAGTATCATCACTATCAGTCTTCCATTACTCATTAATTTGATATGTCCCAACCACTTCAGAGTGGATTTTAATACGAAGCCCTGCCAATATATTTTTCAGACTGTCAAATACATTAATTATAATTTAGTTGTTTTAATACGAAGCCCTATCAATATATTTTTCAGACTGTCAAATACATTAATTGTAATATATTTTTTAACACGAAGCGCTATCAATATATTTTTAAGACGTTCAAATACGTAAATTATAATTTAGTTATTTAAGTACGAAGCCCTATCAATACATTTTTCAGACTGTCAAGTACGAGTACATTAATTATAATTAAAAAAAAATTAACACGAAGCCCATCAATATATTTTCAGACTGTCAAATATATTAATAATAATTAAGTTTTTTAACACGAACCCCTATCAATATATTTTTCAGACTGTCAAATACATTTATTATAATAAAAAAAAATTAACACGAATCCCATCAATATATTTTTTCAGGCTGTTTAATATATTAATTATAATTTAGTATTTTAACACGAATCCCTATCAATATATTTTTCAGTTTGTCAAATACAATACATAAATTAAAATTAAGTTATTTTTATACGAAGTCCTATCAATATGTCTCCGGTGGGTAGTAGGTATGACATGATACTCGTAACCGACCCGGAGATTAGTGGTTTGATTTCCGCTGGTATCAATTTTCTTAAAGGGTTTCAGTCAGGGTTTGCTTTAGGTCTATTATATTACTTTCTTAGTGGTTATAAATGATTGATTCATAATAATAAATGGTATTGCAGTAAAGTTATGAATTTAAAAACATTGCATTATTTTTTTTTCCTATATGTGAAAATAATCTAAAATTTTATTAGAGAGACTAAGGTGTTAGAAACCTGCGAAGCAAGAAATTTCTATCCTTTCATCAGGACGGAGAGACAAGCGGTTTTGTCTTTGCAAACTTTTCAACAGCCAAATAACTCAGAAGATTAGAAGAACAATAGATTTCCACCGGAATCGTGTTGTTATTTAATGAAAAAGAGTTAATTTGTGGCCCTTTTCACGAAGTAATTAATTACTTTTGACAAATTTGTAACACTTTTTAGACTTTGTGTTTGATAGAAAAAGTGTAAAAGGTAAATGTCGATATTTTAGAGCTTTTTGACAGGTTTTTTTTTTAAAGTAAAATTTCCCCCAAATCACACTGTCATGAGATAATCAAAGTTCCCTTTTACGAAGGAGCTAATTTCTTAAGATACTTGTTTAAGTTAGTGATTAAAAGAAAAGTCAAAGGTAAATGTGGGCAATTAAGAGTTTTATAATAGTTTCTTTACAAGACAAGATTTACACCCAAAGCGAGCTGGTATGAGTTAATTTCAACACCTTTTAACGATGAGCTTATTTTTTTTGACTGTTTTTTAGTTTATCTTAGTGGTTGAAAGAAAAAAGAGTGTAAAACATTATTTACAGCTTTTAGGCATTATTTTTCAAGTCCAGATTTTCACTTGACTTTTGTTGTTATGTATTAAAAACAATAAGTTTATGTCCCTTTTTATATACCATATAATTGATTTACTTTTGACAATTTCGTTTAGCTTTTTTAACTCAGTGGTTAAAAGAAAAATATATTCACGGTAAATACAATTTTTTTGTATAAATTTTGACTAGGTCAAATCTTTCAAAGAGTTTTACGTCACTCAGAAGTTAAATATGATGGGAAAAAAATATCACAACCTTTAAAAGGTGACCTCTGTGACTCAATTGAAAAGACGTCTATATTTCAATTTGATTTCCATTGATACCCACTTTTATAAAAAAGGGTTATAGTCTAGTTTTCGATTGAGACATCATTGATATATTTCTAGTTGGTTGAAAAAAATGCCTAATGAAAATAAATTCGCTATGTTGTACTTTCTACGACAAAAGTGTGATAGTTAAGAAAGGTAAAAAGTTCATCTTGTGGAAATATTTTACCTAATATGAATGGGTATATCAATATCAAACTGTTACAATTATATCCGAGTTTCAAACCATCGGAAGGTTTAATAATTCTTTTGAGTGATTAACATTATTTTTTGTGACGAAATTAGTCGTTTAGAAATCCAGTAGAAACAATATCTGAAAATAATGGTTTAAAAGTAAATTTAGAAGTAATCTAACCCAGGACATCAGGTTATCTGAAATGTAAGTTATATAGTATATGCTGACATCGTTCAAGGCATGTATTTTACTATTGTATTGCATTTTTGTCGTATACGGTATAACTTGACGAAATTATTACTATAATCTCAATCAACTAACCAGAAAATTTTTAAAAAAGAAGTCGTAAGATAAATGCAGACTGAATATATTTAAAACAAAATCGGGTAGCCACGGAAATCGAACTTGAAACATCCGGGTTGGATAACAGGCATCTTACTTACTAGGCTACGGAGGTTGTCAATATAACATTTATTGTAATTTATTTTAATTAAAACAAGTCTTGTTTGTACTCCCCTGAAGATGAGGTGAAAGCCTTGAAACCGGCAGGGTTATATGGTTATAAAAAAGTGGAATAAACAGTGTTTAATAAAAATAAATTACAATGTCTTTAAACGTCCACAAAGTTAATGCCTTAACTATAAACAACATAACATTTATTGTATTATATGACACTTTTATTGTATGGTATATGTTACAACCTGGAAGACTTATTGCTGTGATCTCTCCAAGCTGACTACATACAATATTAATTAATCATTTATGTTGTTATTCCATTTAACATATAACATCAATCCCCACTACATATGTTTCTAACTCCTTTCCCGAAGCTCTATTTAGGTAAGTTGAGCCAGCTAATGAAATCAAGACTAAATATATATTTTATAGAAACAATCGGCTTACAGCAGAAATTGAACCCGTCATTTATTTATTTAACACTAATTACAAGCACAATCTGGTGGGGTTTTTGCCAGGCGCTAAGCGCTAAATGAAGCAAGTTAAATGGTCGCTAAATAGATTCAAATGACTATCCATCCCCACGAAATCAATGAAGATATACGTGAGCCCACAAAGACGGACAATCACCCGAATATTCTTTTTCAAATAAAGTGAGATATCATCAATCAAAGGAAAAAGAAAACATGGTGGAGAGGATGGGGACTTATTTTGTAACAGTGTGGGTGGAGGTGGGATCGAATTGAACTGAACTGAACTGATTATTCATATTTATGAAATTTATGGACATAACATATACATATGAAAGAAACAGTAAGATATCATAAATCAAAAGAAAAGGAAGGGATGGTGGAGAGGAAAGTAAAATCAGCAGTGAAACATGTTATAGTACTGACTAGTACTTAAGAATTTTTCAGTCGCTTTTTAAAGAATGCCAAGGACAGAGCGAGTCTAACATTGGTGTGTAACTGATTCCAGAGTCTCACTGCATGGACAGTAACGGACGACGTAAAAAAAGAGGAGCGGTGAACTGGAAAGGCCAATAAATAATCTCTGTTTGAACGTAGCGCTATTCCATGATCGGAAAGAATTATCCCGTTAACCCCGCATTGAAAGATTGGCGTCTTATCAACATACCCGTACATGTCGTAAACGAAGAATATATTTTATTATATTTCATTATTGGTATATACAGTACAATCTGGTGGATTTATTGCCAAGTGAATTGAATACATTTAAAAAAAAATCTTATACCAACTGGAATCAAATCCGTAATCCTCGGATTAGAAGACGAAACGAGGACATAAATAAAATAAAGACAAAAAATAATACCTCGATGACTTCACTTATGTCATCAGAAGGCGTGCAAACTGAAGATTGGGCGTTATGGGGGGGTAAATCTCACCTTAGTTTCAGGGGTGTGGAGGATGCCGCTTAAATGGCAACTTTTGACGCTAATTCGGATGCAGAATACCAAATTGAAACACCACATCCTCGTTCCATGTCCCTTGGGTATATTCTTCTTTAAAGAGACAGATGCAAAAATATAACATGTTTTTTTTATTACTTATTTTATACTACTTAAAATTTGTTGATCAGAAATATACCTAGCTAAAAAGTGAGACACTTACCTGCATACCATCATGCCATTTCCCGGTCGGAACAGAAAGAATGCCATACTAGTGTATGCTGAAAAAAAAATCTGATAGTGTAGGCTGAAAAAAAATCACCCTCTATTGGTATATCGACTGGAAGGAAATTATTAGATGAGCCCAGACCTTTTAACAGCTTCTCGATTAATTGTTTTTTCTTCAACATTATCCCGAATCATATAAGTATATGTAATTTCAGGGTACATGTTTATTTGTACGCACTATGTTGCTATCAATAAACTTATATTAATTTATTTAATTTCTCTCAATCTAGACACACATCTTTAGTCACTTCTACATCCATATACCTTATCATACAACTTCTTCGATTTTTCTAACTTTCTGCATTTCCTTTTTTTTTTCTAAATATCAGTCACTTGATCCAACCAAACTTGCCATGGTTTTCATCTATCCCGCATTTCACTCAAATTTTAACTGTTTTGTTAATCTACCTGTTTTGTTAATCTTTCTTAATTCATTTGCTGCATATGTCCAAACCATCTAATAGTGCTCTTCTTCATTGTATTTAACACACCAGTCTTATAAGTTTACAAACATCTCTAATCCAATTCATTCCATATTCTGTCATTTATTGTCCCTCTATGTATTCTTCTCAATTCACTCTCTCCAAGTGATGAATAACTCGTTCGGAGTCTCGGTTCAATGGTAGGACGCTTTACTCCTTCATCGGATAACTTCTGACTGTTATGATATTTGGTTGGATATTTTGGTTCTATTTTAGGAAACGGGGAAGGATAGTTTTTTTGAATTTTTGATGAATGATTATGAGAAATAATAAGAACGTTAAATACTTATATAAACGTGATGATATATAAATAATATTACATACAAATATACATAGATTTGTGGATGTGCGATGTCACATACGGTTATATATATTAAATGGGGTTGAGTGAAAAATAATGGAGGTGAGATGATGGTGAGTAAAATATAAAATGTTGTATTTATGTAGGTATATGGGGATACGTGTGTGACTTTTTTAAAAATATGAATACATGTATATGATAAATATGGGAGATACGCGATTGCCTATGGAGGAAGACTGTCGTCTGCCAGTGGAGGTGTCGGTGTCGGTGCAGAGTATGAGGGGGCGTTCAGAGTGTTGGGTTCATTTACAGTTGGGGGGCGTTAAGAGTCGCGGGGACGTTTACAGTTAGGAGGGACGCGGATAATAGATTTCGGACGTGGGTGCCTAAATTTGGTGTTCGCGTTGTAGTATTTCTACAGCTTTTATTCGGATCCTCTCAGTCTTTTCCATGTTTCACTTTCATACATCATAGTTGGCACCAATAGTTGATCGAAATACAATAACTCAATGCTACTCAAAGTGTAGTCAACGGATCGGTGGCGGTCCGGCCAGCAACTAATAACTTTAGTAAGATTTTAGTAGTTGCAAATTATATTTCTTAGAATTCAAGGAAATCTTTTTTACAAAATCTTTTAATCCAACTTTAAAAAAATAAGTCTGTCTCTTGGTGACTGAAAGACATACCGCATCACACGATTAGAAAGTTTGAGTACAACTACAACAAAGACTGACACAAAAAGTTAGTGAGACATTCACCTAATATGATTTTGTTATATTGAATATTTTCGACTTCCGTGGGAGTTGCCGGTTTGATTGCCGTTGGCACCTTAAAAATATTCCAATCTGTCTTTTCTAAAGATCTCTTTTAAACTCATTTCTAGTCGGTTGAAACAGATTACTATAAAACAATAAACTCGTTAAGATGTACTGTATACAGTGAAAATGTAATTTTATAAGGGATCTATCGGCCAAATATAAATAATAAATTATGAAAGTTATATAATAATTATCCGTACGAGTAGAAGGTCTTTTGGAAAAATCTGATAACAACAAATGGATCAAATTTTGAAAAAAATAACTTTGGCCACATTAACAAATACTTGTCAACTCATATATTACTAATTTTTATCAATTAAATAATGACCGTTTATGAGCGCCACTTCATAAATTAAAATGAAAAAATATCTGAAAGTAAAATATAAAAACTAGGAAGTCAATAAAAAGTAATACATTTACTATCCATCATACTATAAGCATCGGCATCGCTGACTCTGATGTTTGCATGACACATATCTAGTACATCGAATAATTGTAGTCTTGAAGCAATTTCTTCCAACCAACCAAATACATGTTGATATCTATTTCGGTTCCATCGAAAATCGTTCAACGCCTTCAGTTATTGTGTTCATATTAAATTTAATAGATAATTTAATTTATTTTCAAGACTTGGTTTGTTTCCATTCTGTCACCTTCCAGATGAGCTAGTCCAAGAACAACTTCCAGCTTACACCGTACAGTTTTTCCAGTTGCACGTCACTGCAAGACTCCAGATATGGGTTGCGAGAAGGGGGTGTAACTGCCCCCCTGGGATGCCCTGCATTCTGCAGCTCTGAGGAATGCCAGTAGTGCTGAGTTACCTGGTATTCTCTGGAATATTTCCAGATTACGAAATGGACTGCAGCATTCTTGTTTAGATTTGATTTATTAATATAAAGGAGGTGAAAACTTCTTTTTCCTGCTTGTCTTAATTATGTCAGAAACTGAAAATATTGCTTCCTTCCATATCGTCGTCGTTCTCGTTGCTGGACCTCGTAGTCGAAGATATCCTCGTCAAAAGTGTACCTTGGAGTTTATGTTTTTCTTTCTTACTTTTTCCTGTTTAAGTAAGTGAGCCGTTGCACACCAGTAAACTTAGCGGTCACATCACCGTGCTGGATTCATTGACATGCCGAAGTGAGACGGTCGGAGCACACCGGCATTTTTTACATTTAAAAAAAAACTAGGTTAGAGTATCCTTATACTCTCCAATACTAGGTGAAAATACTAGGTTAGAGTATCCTTATACTCTCCAATACTAGATGAAAAAATGCCTTTGTGATTCAAGATCACAGAGTAGTCACATTTTGTATATTGGGGATACTCGTAATATACATTTCTTTACAACGCCCAGTGACATTTGAGTAAAATGTTGAAAAAGGAGTTAAGATACACGGAATTATCAAAAAATGGACATTCGTCTAAAACCCTCATAACTTACTTTTACTTACTTTATGATAAACTTTTCTTTATTTCTAGTTACTGAAATTATAGTTTCAGCCTAAGCTTAAACAACTTCTTTACTTATTTATTGTAAGACGACCCATTGGTCTTATAACAACCTGATTTTTGACATTTCGGTAATTGCTCTGTGATCTTACAGAAATGATCTTATTGTAATCTGATTAATTAGCACTGTTTTCAAGTGGGTGTATCTATCCAAGGTTTCGGTTTTAACTTTGTGATTAATAATAATAATAATAAAAATAAAACGACAATTTATACAGCGCCGTTCAGAGAGCAGATTTTCCTCAAGGGCACTAGAACCAGGATTCGAAACCAATATTATTAACAGATTGAAAATTTTCCAAAGACAATAAAACAAGTAGTGTGTAAATATAGGAAGGAGGTGGCTGAGGTCATAAGATTGCATACTTCACTGAATCTGCTTATGCGGAATTCAATTAAATTATTTAACAATAAGTTACTTTGTTATTCCATTCTGTACTATATTAATTCATGTGACTTGTGTTTCTACCTCCTATCTCGAGGCTCTCTTTAAGTGGAATGATCTCAGTTTGTTACAAGATGTATGTGAACTTAGATATGGTGTACTGCTATTGAATAAGATGAACAAAAGCACTGTGCGATGATTTGGGCATATAAAATGAATCAATGAAGAAAAACTAACAAAACAAATTATATAGTGAAATTGTGAGTAGAAGGCGTGGTAGAGAAAGACTCAAGAAAAAAATGGTTGAATCAAGGGAATGATATTTTGAAAGAATGGAATGTAAAATCGTAGGAGTTGTCTGACAAGGTGTATGGATGTAGAAGAGTTGAATGAAGGTTTTGTGTCGAGATAGGAAAGCCGGGCGCTCTGTTATCTGCTTACTTCGATAGGGAAATTGCGTGATGATATGATTGTGTAGATGTACGAAAATATTGGGGTTGGCTAAAGTAGAAATTAAAAACTATTTTAATTTAACTAATAAAAACATTTGTTAATTTTATAGCGTTAATCTAAAAAAAAGAACTGAGAACAACACCAAATAAAACCTCGTCCCTCAATCTTCCAGATTAAATGAATATTCCATCGAACCCTTTAAAAGCGGCTAATATAAAAGTTACCCTTACCCAAATAATCCGATCTTGAAAACTTGCTTTGCACCAAATTGTCGGAGAATAAAGGGGGAACTGCCTCCAATATCGTCCTTTTGGAGGAAGAAGTCTATCTCTTCCACGGCCAATCCACCCAGGCGGGCAGTCGGATCGGTCAAGGCATTAATAATTCAACAGCGCATCCTGGATGTGTAAACGAACCCCACCCTGGATAGCTTATAAGTTGAGTAATTCTGAAACGACACCACTGCTTAGTATAGGGTTGTTAAAAACTTTCGAAATCAATTTGTATGTTAAAGAAATCAATTTATATTTTAACTTAGTGTCAACCTTAATGAACGGAAGCAAAGCCTAGGCTTTGTAAGATAATGCTAAGGGTAGAAAAATGCGCGTTTTATGAAGAATAAACAATACTTCAGACTGGTTTTTACTTAAGACTTTTTAAACTACTCTGGTTGGCTAGAAGAGATTGCTATATAACATTTAACCCGCTAGTATATACTGCATACATCGAAACTGTATTATGCAGGTTGTACTACGAGTATATACAATGAAATTGTAATGTTTTTAACGCAAGCAAAAACGTTTTCGATTTTTCAAATATAATTCCATTATTTTTTTTGAAAACCTTTAATGGTCCTCAGGGCTTTACATTTTTTTCATATATATTTTAATAAGTAAATGATTTTATAGTCACCGTGCAAGAAGATCAGGGTAAATTTATGGACTGTAAATAGTGGGGTAAAGTGGATCCGGAGCGGTTATCATTATAGCCGAGTCACTCGGTCATCGGGGAGTCACTAAGTCACTGGGCAATAGTCACTACTCACAGTCACCAGCCACTTATGATCATGACTGCCGGAAAGACGATCCTTCAGACTTTTACGAAGGCTATTAAATATACCATCGAATCAATGTTTTAGTTTCTAGGCTTTAAGATTCAGATTATATAAACTGTGTAATTTAAAACCAATTAACTATTGTGGTTGAATTTACTCGAAATGCAATCCAATTTTGGCGAGCAAAGTGCACGTCTAGCAAGCAAGTATGTGTACGTCTAACATTTTTTTTATTGTTACATAACACATCGATCAATAAGTCCCGGGACTAACTACTAAAACAACATTCGTTTGCCAAAATTCTTCTTTATTCATCAACATAGTCTCCTTCAAGAGCGATACATTCATTCCAACGCTTTCCTAACTTTGCTATGCCAGCCGTGTTGAACGATTTATTTTTGGATTCAAAATAGGCGTTAGTTTCGGCAATCACTTCTTCATTGGAGCTAAATCTCTTTCCCTGGAGCATCTTTTTGAGGTCTGCGAACAGCCAATAGTCGCTAGGGGCCAAATCTGGAGAATACGCTCTGAATCATCGATGCGTTGTTATTTCTGTTCCATTGTGAGCAAACGCGGCACCCATTTCGAAAAAAGCTTTTTCATGACCAAATGTTCATGCAAGATAGTGTAAACACTACCAAATGATATCTTCAGGATGTCAGCTATCTCACGCAACTTTACTTTGCGATTTTCCATCACGATTTTGAGTTTTTTTTATGTTTTCTGGTGTAACAGCTACATTTGGACGACCAGAGCGTTCAACATAATTTGTGTCTGTACGACTACGTTTGAAATCAGCATACCACCAACAAATGGTTGTTTTCGACGGAGCAGAGCCCGGATAGCACTTTTCAAGTCATCGCTGAGTTTGAACGGTATTTTTTCTCATTAAAAATCAATGTTTTATCAACACACGAAATTCGTTTTTTTTCATTGTTTTGAAAATAGCAAAAGTAGCGTCACTAAAACCACTGTAAGTCAATAACACAATGTCGGAATGTCATGAAAGTTTGACACGTAACTTCTAAAGGTTGATACTAACTGATAATGGTATGGATTTGTTATTAGAGGCGCCATCTGTTGGTTAGCCTCGGGACTTATTGATCGATGTGTTACACGTACAATTGAGAAACGAGCTCAAAACCTCAGGATGAAAATCAAGCGTCTTACCAACTAGACCACGAAGGTTGTCAAAAGGTATGTGAAAGAAAATGAAAAACAAAACATCAAAGTAAGTTGAGGATATTTCGTATCTTGAAAGGCTGTTCAGATCAGATATTAAAAGAATGTAACAGCAGGCAATATAATGAATGGTGGGTTATACAATGTGTTTGTTACAGACCGGAAATTTTCAAGAGAAGCAAAGCTGGTTGCACATAATATAATATTGTTCCCAACATTGGGATACGCTGGCAAAACTTGAATGGGGTAAAAAAGTGATGAAAGTAGGAATAATGCGGTATAAATGAAAGTATGGTAAAACAATGTATGACAAATAATAAATAAGGATATAAGAAAGAATGCGGATTAAAATAAGACGGGTTAAATAATCTTTTTTTTAATATAAATAGTGCTCTCGAGAAGAATTATCTCGTAAAACATCGCTTAATTAACATTATTATTATTATTTTTTTTTTGTAAAAATTCATTTTGAAGAATTTGTTGTATTTTAGACGGAAATTAAAAATGTATAACGTGACACGTTGAAGGCACCCTTGCTGAGATTTTTAACTTTCACTTAAATTATCATCGTCATTAGAATAACGTGGTATTTTTTTATTGTAGTAGGGATGCTTTTTTTAAATTAATAAATGCAACTCATATTCGCTACCATTAAAAAAACAGAGAGAAAGATTTCCAAGAGTTTCTACTGTCGTTACATTTTTTGTATAGCAAATGTACTACAATAGAAACGATTAGTATAGCAAAAATATTTGTTGAGAAGAATGAAAAGGAAAATTAATATGTTGTTTAAAGTTTTCGTTACATATTTTTTTGCCATGTGGTAATATCTTCCAGCCAACCAGAAGGATGTTTATGAGGCCTGATTTTTCGTATGATACTTTTTAATGTATCTGAACTAGTGATTAGGAAATAATGAATGATGTGTCCGGGAGAAAAGATTGCCTTGGGATTTATAATCATTGGAGTAGGCACAGAACTCTCAATTTGTCATTGTGTTAGCAATACAACTCAACATGGGTGAGTTAGTGGATAGACGAACGCTTTTACTCGATCGCAACTCTTTTTTTGTACCATCGGAAATCGAACCCGAAACTCACAGGTGAAAGTAAAGTATTTTGTTAACTAAGCCACGGAGATCGTTAATGCAACCTTGACGAAACTCTTTTTTAACAAAATTGGTACCGACGGGAATTGAATTCCCATCCTTCGAGCTCTAAGACAGGTGTCTTACCAATTAGGCCACGGAGGTCGTCTCAGAACTATTCATTTTAAAAGATTTATATTGCACAAAAGTCTTTTAAGATAAACTCTCCTCGAATATTAAAAAAAGGTTATTTTTATATATTTCCACAGAAAACAGGTAAAAATTACCCCAAGCATATATTTCCAAAATAAGATGACAACCTTTTTGAATTTATTATTTCTGTTTTCGTTCATCCCATAATATTTTGCTGAAATTTCATGAAAAACTTCTGTCGTCCTCCCCCACTCTTGGCTCGTGATAAGCCACTTACCATGAAGAGGGGGATTGCAGTAGTTTCCAAAACGTCAGCAGGATTTTAACAAGATAAATTGCATTAAACATCCTTTTTGAAACCAAACGCAGGACAAGGAGATTTCTACATCAGCAAAACTCACTCGTTTGAATAAGATTATTTTGAATTCTTAAATTATCGTGCGGCTTAAAAGAAGATTGAAAAAAAAATTTTTCATATGGATACAAAGTTATCTTTTTTTCTGTAAGAAAGCATGGAAATGTTAAAGAATGTATATATTATTAAATATTTTTAGTCACAAGATCTTTGCAATTTTTATTTTCTTTTCAAATTTATTCGCGCCTTAATCACACTGCATGGGACTCAATGTATCTGTGAGCTTATGTTATGACATTTTTCCTACCATATGGAGGGTGGAAAAATTGTTTATCGGTCTTCATTAGAAATCAAACCCGAATCCGCAATATGGAAGGTGAGCGTCTTAGTAAACGTGTTATAAATACAAAATCAACTTTTTCAACCAGTACCATATTTATTTATTAATAAACGGTACAAAGTATCTCATAACATAACTATATTAAAAAAATAACAAGAATTTAGTGATTAATATAAAACAATAAAAAGGAATATATAAAAAAAATTAAACAAAAAAATAAATAATATTTGGATGTGTATAACACACACGCAACACGTTTACAAAAATGCAAAAAATCAGCTGTATTCATAATCACCAACATAATACGAGACAAACAGCCCGCATTGCACCAAATCAGGCGTTTTTCTTGACATCCATATGAAAGAGGAATACAGATGCTACAAACAAAAATCAACACTCGCATAAAATATTACAAGCACAACTATTAGTAAAAATCGTTTAAATACTCAATATCAATATTATTGTCTCGAAATTTGTAATTTTTTAATAAGAATTTTAATGAATTTTTTTTGTACAATCTGTCATGGATTGGAACAATTCAATTTATTCAAGATGAGCTGGTATAGTAATATACTGGATGTTGTACCATGTGTAACAGTTTACAAAAAAAATCAATAATTGATGTTTTAAGATGCCAATATATAACTTTCAAAGCAAGTGAAAAAAAATACGGACACAAAAGACCGATCACTGAAAATCAAGTTGAAAATAAAACAAGGACCAAATCAATTAGCTATTTATTCAAATCCGCTTCTTCAGTAAGGAAGAAAATATCAAATAAAAATGAAAAACTATGTAATCATCCATTCAAAAGCTGTTCAACAAAACATATTTTCAAATGTCCTCGAAAATCAAACGGACTATAGTGATAGAAATGGATTTATTATGATATTAACTTCAGAAATAGACGCATTCATCAGTTCTTCGGTCACATTACGTGCAAAGATGATATGGAAAGAATCATGGTCCCTAGGAATATGAAGGGTCGAAGGAGCAAAGGTATGTAGATTGTCCAAGCTCTGGAGCGACCAGAGTGCAACGGGGTTGTCTTTGCCACAGGCTCTGCGGACAACAAAGGACTGAGGAATAATGTGCACAAACATACAGCATTTTCCGTTTGAGTACGTTTCTCAGCATTAAGGTCTCAATGCAGATGAGATAACATCAATAAAATATTTAAGGTTTTACGTGAAAGCAAAGGATTGAGACATTTCGATCCAGGTATCATTGGGAATCAAATATGGAACCCAGTAAGTAAAATATTCGTTCTACCGACAAAGCTATGAAGTTATTTGGACACAACTGTTATTTTTCAATCCTTCGAGTTATTGTACATTGCTATATGTAATATGTTTTGTTAAAATTTTAAATATTTAAATAGATACTTGAAGTGCCATATATGGACTACTGTACTGCCAATCTACCTCGTTATTATATGTCTGAGAGCAGTGGGAGAGCTGTGGGATGGCCGAAACTTCGATGGCTGGATGGAAAGGTGAGGGATGCAAACAACATCGGTATCCGGAACTGGCGTAACGCTGCACAGGACCGTCAGTCATGGGGGCGAGCTCTGCGGGAGGCCAAGACCCGACCTGAGTTGTAGAGCCATGGATGGATGGTACTGCCAATCTACCTCGTTATTATATGTCAATATTGATTGTCTTTGAATAAACAACCAAATAAAAGTGATATTTCGTTATAGTTGATCGAGCCTTACGGTTAAGAACCACTGGAGTAGGTACTGAACTTGTGGCTCGACGTGACACATGTTGATATTACAACTGTACGCGAAGAGGTAACAATATTCACATACTCCTAGCGCATGTGAATAATACTATGAATGACTCGACAAAACTAAGACACCTTTTTGGATACCACCAGGAATCGAACCTCGAGTAAAACCCAAGGTTTTATTAACTAGGCCAAGGATTCTGTTGATATTTTGTTGTTGAAAAAAAAAACAGTGTCGAATTAGAAAGTACTTTATTTTTTTTATCAAGATTAAGTAATTTTTTGATGGCAACACCCCCTTAGGAGTTAGTAATTTATGGCGGAATTACTAAATTGATATAACCACTTGTAGATGGCGTCCGGAGCAAAGTACGACAAAGTAAAGTGAAGTAAAATGAATAATATTATCTTCGCATGCTAACCGGCTGTATACGGCGCTGCCGAGACTCTCATGTGGCCAATAAAACGATTTACAATAATAAGGAGGCCCCGTTCATGACCGAATGGGCCCACCCCTTTGGAGGGGTTGCTCTAGAATCAGTGATCAAACCTTGTTTTCATTTTATTTTTATAAAATCATTGAGATAACAATTGACTTATTTACCCCTTGCCAATCACCACTTTTTATTTATTTAATACTTCATTGAAAAACAATCTGGCGGGCTTATGACAGGTGGCAATCTCTTCCAGCCAACCAGACAACATGTAATAAAGGAAGTTGCATGGTTGCAATAATATTCAAATGATTTTTTGTCTTTACAAAATTTATGAACAGTACACACGATGAATGTAAAAGTAAGATATCACAAGGAAAAGGAAGGGATGGTGGAGAGGAAAAAAAAGAAAGAAAAATCTGAAATGAAATACGTCACATTTACTGAATTGCAATTGAAAGTTTTTTCAATCGCTTCTCAAAGCATGCCAAATACTGAGCGAGTCTTACTTTGGTATGTAACTAGATCCAGATTTTCACTATATAGATAGTTAAAGATGACGTAAAAAAAGAACGATGAACTGGGGAGGTCAATGAACAATCTCTGTTTTTGAGCGAAGCGCAAGTCAATGATAGAAAAGCCGCTGAATATTTTCGATGAGGTAAGAAGGGGTGGCGGAATAGTTAAGAATATTATACAATAGAGACATTATGTGACTTTGGTGTATATTTCTCACGTTCAACCAGTTCAGCTCCTTCTAGCATGAAGTGTTGTGATCGCACATTCTCTGGTCAAAAATAAACCACATTGTGAGGGTTGTAGCAATGTCATGGTATTTATCTCAGCTAGTGTGTCTTGGGTCCTCTTGAGAACCACCCAGTTGAATTCTATCGTAACACAGTGCCTTTATCTACCAATTTCACGTCATTTTCAGAAAATTCCTGATACGTTTTTTTTCATAATAACTGCCGAGTTCCAAAAATTTAAGTGATTAATTTATTTGTCTTTTAATGCTTTCGTGCAACTGTTTCTATTTTCTTGCTTTCAAGCAATTTCATCCAATCAATCTTTTTTAGTGATTAAGGATGAATGTGACTAGGGATTAGGGATGAATGCGAACTTAACGTTGATGTGTTGAGTAAGATGATGAAGAACACTCTGAGATGGTTTGAGCACGTGGAACGAATGAATGAAAAAAAAATCAATAAAACAAATATACAGAGTAAATATAAATTGCAGGCATGATAGAGGAAGACCAAAGAAAAAGTGGTCGAATCAAGTGTATACTATTTTGAAAGAAGGAAATGTAAAGTCAGAAAAATTGTGAGATTTGTTTGAGAAGGTGTATAGATGTAGAAGAGGTTAAAGATATGTGTCGTCATTGAAATTCCTGGTGTTCTCTCCTCTCTGTCTACCCCGACATTAAGACAACGTGATAGTTTGCATGTAACTAGCTTTAGTTTCATAATTAATAAAAGTATCCATGACCGTGTTTTAAATTTAGTTAATGGAAATTGTATTGGAGTAAAAACAAGAAAAATTATAATAGAAAATGAATTTAAGGAAAATAGGTATTAGGGTAGGAACATTGTGACAGTTAAGTTTAATTAATATTTATAGATAAATAATATTTCATGCAATTAAATTTAATCCTTTTTTCTTGAATATCAGGCTATATCACATATGATTAAACCATGAAAGTCAATCCAAAGTCGAGCCTTATGAACTGTAAAAAAATACATACAAGATAATTATTAACTGCGTTTTATCGACATTATTATGAACATTCATAAAATTATATTTGAACAGTACAGAAATGTCGATAGTGTAGACCAAATAACATATATAACGCCCCCGGTCAAGATGAGCTCAGACTTATTGGTAACATGTAATTTGTCTTGTTCATGTACTCGTACTTACTTCTTTGTTATTTTCTGCACAATACTGTCTTTTAGAGAATATAACATCACATTACTTGTTCATTGTGAACAGTACAGTGGGTTTAATGTTATATAAAGCAATCTCATACAACTAATAAAAAATATGTTAAAGGGTCATAAGAGAAAACAAAACTTGAAAATAAATTGGCTTCCAATAAGAGATCGAGTACATAACTTTCGAGTTAAAAGACACGAGTTTTACCAACTAAGTTTTGTCAAACATTAACGCAATTTTTTTTTTAAATATTTTTGGCATAAGTGTTATCTTTGGCATAAGTATTATCTTTCGCATAAGTGTTATATTATCTTTATTTTACAACATTTAAATACTATAAAAAACTTATGTTTGAGATCCGTACAATAATAACTTGACAAGTTACAATAAAAACCTTCTTAATATTACTTTAATAAATATATATTTTACTCTTATTAATTGAAGTTAACTTTATAAAATGACAATTGATTTCAAAACATTTTTAAATGTACGAGTATTATATCTTTGGTTACGAAACTCTTAAATTGAAATAAAAATTAGATATTTGCAAAAATTCTAAACAAAATCATCGAACGCATTGTTCTTGACTCGTTTGCAAATTCTGCTACAGGCGGGCCCGAAAGGTTGGATAGAATTAAGTAAATAAATAAAGACCTGTGATTTATAGCCTGGGGTTGTTTTTTTTTATTTATTTTTTGTCTTTTTCCTATACAAAGAGCAAAGATTATTGTCTCTGGGGAGCGTTTGGCCCAAAAGGGTGCGGATTCGGTATGACGGGGGAGCGTTTACGGCTTTATTTCATATACTGTGATGTGATTATTTTTTTTGAGAAAAAAATACGTCGAAGAAAAACGAAATGAAAGAATGAAGCTTTTCCTGCATTGATTTGTAAGGGTGTTTATGAAAAAGGTTAGATTTTTGTTGCATGAGTTATTTTTATTTTTCTCGTCTACCGTAAGGTACCCTTCAACATATTTGAATTGATGATTCAGTCATATTGAAGAGCGTTGCTAGGAAATGTTTTTTTGTCTTCAACCCCAGTAATCGAGTTTTTGTGTTTAGAACCTCTGGAGTATGCATAGATTTCGAGATTTGTCATTGCACGTGTCGGTAAAACTACCACACGTGAAGAGACAACAACACTCGCGTACTTATTCGGCGTGTGTGAGTGCTGTTACTTAACGAACTCCATGCCGAACCATGCCGAACTTCTCACGGTGTGCAACTATAGAAGCCTTGAAACAAGAAGGCAAGAATCCATTGCGATATTCCTAATAAAGGTTTTCCAAGGTTCCTTTAACTGTCCCGCGATTCTAGAAGCACTAAGTTTATATGTACCCAATAAATATATCCGTGCAAGGAATCACCCTCTGTTCTACATACCAACTTACAGGACGAATATCATGGCTAAACACTCAGTCACGCGTGGTATAGAGATATTGAACCAACTGAATGACACGGTTGATATATTCTCGGTACCGTCTGGCAGTATGAGAAGAATCCTGGCTGATATTATTCCTAACGAATAAGCTAACGCTAGAAGCAAACCCTCTTTGTGTAACAGGAGAAATCCGTGCAAAGTGGATAAAAAAAAAAAAAAAAAAATAAAAAAAAAACTCGTTAACCAGTCTGGGACAGTTTTTTTTTGGTACCATTTAGAATCGAACTGGAAACCATTGTGTGGAAGTAAAGAGTCTTACTAACTAGGTTACGAAAATCGACATTGAGTCTACTGTGTTAGTAATTGACAACCTCTATAGCCTAGCAGGTAACACGCCAAACTTCCAAGATGGGGGTGGAGGGTTTCACTCTCGTTGAAACCCACACTTTAAAGAGATTCTAATAAAATACATTTATTAGGCCTCTATAACGTTTTTCTGATTGGTTGACACAGATAATTGAAAATCTCGCCAGGTTATACTGCATACAAGGAAATTGTAAAACAAATCAATAAATGGATATGTGTAAAATGGTCCAACCCATATTTTACATAATATTGAGAGATCTCGCAGGTTTGGATGTATTTGTATGGTACAATTTTTGAAGAAGAATTTCAACTATGCAAATACCCATTTATTGTATTATATTACTCTATCGTTGTATACAGTACAACTTGGCGGGTATATTGCCATCTGGTAATTACTTCCAACCAACTAGAAATATGTAAAAGGCCTTAAATGAAGACCAGACTAGAACCCTTCTTAAAGAAATCTATATTCCAACGGGAATCCAGTCTGCAATCTCTGACTAGTAAGTAAGACAGGCGTCTTACTTACAAGTCTACGTAAGTCGTCAATTTATAAAAACTAACTTGAAATGTTTACACTTACATGATCGATGTGGATTTTTTCGACGTTCCAAATGAACCAGAAAAATGGGGGTTTCCCTTTTCGCATATAAACGCCCAAAAATAAATCAATTGGACGTAACATATATGTACACAAAAAAGTATCAAACCCATTTTAAAACTGTTTTGAAATATTTAAGCAAATAAAACAGCACGCTATATGGACTCGTATATAAATAATGGATTTTTTAAATTTCTATGTATAATGTATTTTATTTCCATGAGAGATACAAAGCGTAAATTTAAAAATGAATGTTACAAAATCTTAAATCATGGTGATAGAAAAGTGTGAAAGGAAAAGAAACTGCGATATATGTGTAAAAAATGAAAGATTGGACCAAGTTGAGGAGTTCTGTTATTAGAGTAATATTTTCTCAGGTGATGGAAGAGTTAACAGGTATATCGAACAGCGTGTAGCGACTGAAAACAATGTCCATGGGGTACATAAACATATACACTCGAGCCGGACAGTATCAATATTTGCTAAGATTATAATCTACAACAGTATGTTACCACAGACTTTGATGTATGTGAGTGAAAAATGGACGTGAAAAAGACTGAAAGATGCCGAATGAATGCTTGCACTGAGATAAATAGTGTGACAATTCATGAGAGAATATGGTTGTATATGACAAAATATGGTTTTGTAGCTTGAAAGCTTAATTAATGGGGCTGAAGACGATTTTGTCTCCTGACCATGCTTTTAAATATGTCCGAGTCACTAATTTGGTTGTGTGGAAAGGTTGCCATACGAATGAATCAATAAATTTCACACGCACTCTAAATATTAATAAAAAAATGGTAAAAAGCATTAAATTTTTTTTTCATATTTACAAATTCTTAATAAGATACAGGCAAACACTGATTAGATTACTGGGGACACGACAGATGAAAACCATCAAACCCAGATCCATATAAATTGGATGTCTATTTGTGGTAATCTGTTTTTTGTTGTTTTTAATAACATGTATACATACAATTACTTGTCATGTAAATGAATAAATAATGACCAGTCCTTAGTCTATATGTTGTAATTTAGACGTAGTTTTATTAGGATCACTAAGCCTCTGGAGCAATCATCGACTATTGTTAAGATGAACAAGTGCAGAGAAATATTGTACCCCAGGAGAGATACTACCCGTAAAGAGGAATATTGCATTCAAAAAGGAATTGGGAAAATCAAGAACAACATGTCGAAATTATAGTTGCTTGATGTATCAATTTTCTGCAACTGCAGAGTTCGCGTGACACTTGATGCAGTGCTCGAGGACCCAAGTGTCTTGCTCTTATAAGAAATTTCCACTTTCTGATATGAAATCTTACATTTCTGAGAAAACATCTCTGGTTTCTAAGAATAAATCTCACCTTTCTAATACTTATAAACTTTTCTCTTTGAAACACGGATGCGTCACAGAATCAGCAGAATTGTTTATATGCATAATGACGTTCGGATCAAAGCAAACATGTCTCAAGTATTTTAATAAGATTCAAGCGGCGTACGGTCGCCCAATCTAGTGTTGACTCGGAGCATGAATAATTAAGCAGATACGGTACAGGGCGGTAGTGGGGCGGAACAGCCATGCTTCTCCTCGAATATGTTAATTATTTATCCCTTTATTGGCTCTAAGCACGCACCGGAGGGTTGCTCAGGGTGGCGAGAGAAAAAAACTTATCGAGAACAGGGGATATAAGGGAAGGACATATTACATTTGGTCAGTTTTGTATTGTATTACACTTAGTACAACCTGTCGGGTTTATTGCTACATAGCGATGTCTTCCAGCCAGCATGGGTAGATGACATATGTAGCCTAGTTGGCCAAACGCCTGACTTTCAGCCCGGGGGTTTCTTTAAAAAGGATTCGTATCTGGTTTTGATTTATCAGACATGTGAAGCATATCTTTGGTTGGTTGGAAGAGGTTACCACATGTGAATAAGTTCACCAGGTTTCACAGTTCGTAACGAAAGTGGTATATAATATAATTTGTGATTGTTGACAACTTTCAGCAAATGTATACATCAGTAAAATTTATTGAAGAGTTCAGTCACGGATCTGCTACAGAGCAGTCGCTTGTTGCTAACATAACGCGATCTCACTGCAATCCGTTGCTAACGAACAAGTACAATACACGATTCTTCATATAGTATCGCTCAAAGTTCACCGTCGCCGTTTTTGCCAGTGCGCATACTTTCCGCGCATCGTCGCTAAAACAGCGATAACAAGTGTCGTTCCCGGCTTCGCATGTGCACAAACAACAAACATTAAATTGACATTCCACTCGTCCCAGACAGCTATTAAGATCAAATCGGTTTATTTTTTATATTAACTCGTGATAAGGAGCCGGCCTCCACAAAATTCTTGGTGACGTAATTTGTTCCGAGTGCCGGTCGATGCCAGAATTTCTTCTTCTTCATCAAGTAAGCCACTGACTGTTACTATCCTTCTTACCCTTTTACACTCCGAGGGCAGAGTTGAAGATCTGAAAAGGTCGACAGCTCTCCCCATCCTATCTTCATTTCATATTTCACATTACTCATCAAAACTTTAAAAACTTTAATTCTTTATTTATCACTGTTTGTGTTTCTACTCATTACACAATTATATTTATTTTTTCCACAGCTATATCCTACTTTTTATTGTCCACAATTATTCTTTCTATTTGTTCAATTCCTCCTATTAAGCAGCCATGAAGTCCGTCAAATCCGTCAAACCGAACTTCATCATTAAAACTCCACGCATCATTACTAGAAAAACTAGTTCCGAACCAACCGAAACGCCCGCATCCGTCGCCGTGACCTCGCCTATACCAAACCTCGCTAAGTCCCCGGACCGCTCAACATCCCCTGATCTGACCATCTCCACTTTCGAGGAAGCCTTCGAGCTCTTCAAGATGGAGACCACATCCAAAAAAGAGACAATGAAGATGGTAAAACTTCTTCGTGAACTCTTCAATAAAGGTGAGGTCTCGATTGAGGCCAAAAACCCTCCATCTATTTCACCCACTGTCTTGTCAGTGGTCCCTATCCCTATCACAACACCGCCGCGCCCCACCCCCACTTTTGACTCCCCACTTTCCCCGCCAATAATTATCATTCCGGATATTCCAGAAATGGACTGGCAATCTGTTGCCAAAAACCGTAAAAGGGCTCTTCAATCCCAAGAAAGCCCCCCCCTCGTCTGCCCCCAATCAGACCCGAAGCCAGCTGGTGCCACCGTGGCCCAAACCAGCAAAAAAATGAGAGGCCCACTCAGCCCTCCTCATCCCGCAGCCCCCGCCCCACCTCTAAATAATGACTCACGACCTCTACTTCAGATCAAAAAAGACCGCATCCCCCCCATCGTACTTCACAATTCCGCCAAATATGGAGACCTGAGAGCTAAACTCAGGTCTCAAAACATTCACTTCTCCTCGAAGGTGCAGCCCAATGGTGATCTTAAAATCACCACTGAAACCGTAGAGGCCTACCGCTCCCTAGTCCACATTACCGATTCTCTCGCCATTCCATACCACTCTTTCCATTTGGAGAGCGAGAAGCCCCTGCTAGCCGTCATCCGCGGCCTACCGACCCCTATCAGCGTCGAGGACATTTCAGATGAACTCAAATCACTCGATTATCCGGTTTTAAATGTGTATCGCATGAAAAACCGGAATCGAGTGGAACTCCCCATGGTCATCGTCAAGATGACAAGGGACTCTTCCACAAAGCGCATCTTCACCGAACTCCACGGTGTACTCGATATTCGAGTCACAGTGGAGGAGCTGAACAAGCGCAAAGGCATGGGCCAGTGTCATCGATGCCAACAGTTCGCCCATTCCGCCGGCAACTGCCACGCCCCAGCCAACTGTGTGAAATGCGGTAGAACGCATCACACATCTGAATGCAGGAAGCCCGCGGACACTCCCGCCACCTGCTGTAACTGCGGAGGCCCACACACGGCCAACTTCAGAGGCTGCCCACACTTCCCCAAGAGCAACCTCCCTTCAATCGCTCCCCACCACCACTTCCAGACCCCGCAGCCCTTACGCCCCCTCATGGATGGCATCTACCAACGCCCCTCCACCAACGCCCCCTTACCGAACGCCCCCTCGGCAAACAACGCCACACGGCGATTCCCCAACGCCCCCCAGAGTGCATCGAAACCAGTCACTTCCAACGCGTCATACGCGAACGTCGCAACTCATCGCCCCCTATTATCAACATCTACACCCCAAAACTACATATTGCCCGCCGCCCCCCCCCCAAATCGCGATCTCATTTTGAATAACTTAAAATCAGCCATCACCGAAGCCATGAACCTCCTCAACTACATCCAAGAACATGGCTCGCACCTATAAACCATCCCATATATCCGCCGCGTTCTGGAATGCAAACGGTTCCCTCAGAACACATAAACAAGAGGTCGAGGATTTCCTTCTCGAGCACAACCTGGACGTGTTGCTGATAACGGAAACGCATCTCAAACCGAGCTACCGTTACAGCATCCGTAACTACTACTGCTACAGAGACGACCGCCTCATCGGCAGAAAAGGCGGCACCGCAACTCTCATCAAAAGCACAATAGACCACTGCCACATCCCCTCCCCTTCCACCGTCAACATAGAATCCACATGCGTAGTGGTGAACACCGCCAATCACGGCCCTCTTAAACTTTGCGCGACTTATCTTCCACCTACCTCCCCACTTGTCGAGTCTGAATTGGACTCATTCCTCGCAGATAATATCCCCACCATCATGGCGGGAGATCTAAATGCTAAACACCCCTTCTGGCACAGCCGCACTTCCAACACTCACGGTAATAAACTTGACGAAATCTCCTCCCGGAAAAGATACTTCGTGGAAGGACCCACGTCTCCCACCCTCTATCCACTAATAGACAATCATCGCCCTGATGTCATCGACATCATTGTCCATAACGACATTCTCTATCAAACAGATCTCACGACTGTTCACCAGCTTCAATCCGATCACTACCCGGTATTACTTCAATTGACGGATGGCTTACCACCCTTCTCGCCCTCAGCCCCTCCGCGACACATCACCTCGTGGAGCGATTTCGCTATTAACGTCGACAGCAGCATCAAAATACCGACAACCTTCCCCGACACGAACTCCATAGACGCCGCTATAAATGACTTCACAACCACCATCAAATCCGCTCTCACATCCTCTTCAAAAGAGAGACCAGCCGATAAACCCGAACTTCCCCTTCCTCCACATATCAAAATACTGATTATGGAAAAAAACAAAACCAGAAAGTTGTGGCAAAACACAGCTGTCCTCTCTTACAAAACCGACTACAACAGATTAGTCAAAAAAATCAAACACCTCCTACAGCAACTCCGCAATGACAAATGGTCAGACTTCGTCGAGTCTCTCGAATACAATGATGGACTCAAATGGAAACTAACGCGTAGCCTTAGAAATACGCCCTCCCGACCCAGCTCTCTTCAAGGACCAAATGGCCCCGTTTTCTCTGCTCGCGACCGCGCAGAGACCTTTGCTGACTCTCAAGCTAATATCTTCTCGCCAAATGCAGACCTCTCTAACCCCTCTCACTCAATAATGGTCGACAACGCAGTTGCCGACATATTAAATGAGCAAACCCCCCCCCACCACAGACTTCTTCTCACCGTTAGAAATTCAATCTATCATAAAAAATCTCATCAACAAAAAAGCCCCCGGCCCCGATAAAATCAATAATCTCACCTTGAAAAAACTTCCGAAAAAAGCCATTTACGCCCTTACCGCCATTTACAATGCCTGCCTTCGACATAAATTCTTTCCAACCCCATTCAAAAACGCCGACGTCATCATGTTCCCTAAACCGGGTAAAAGCCACGTTATCCCTGAAAATTACAGACCGATCAGTCTGCTCCCGACTCTAGGTAAAGTGCTCGAAAAATTAATCCTAGAACGTCTCTCGTTAGAAACTTACTCACGTAACATCATCCCAGATTCGCAACACGGATTTAGGCCATTACACTCTACCAACCATCAGCTTCTTCGCGTTGTAGAACACATCATCAAATACTTCAGCTCCAAAGGCCTCACGACCCTCCTTTCACTAGACGTGGCGAAAGCCTTCGACACAGTCTGGCTCAACGGACTCATATTCAAACTGCACAAGTCAGGTATTCCCCTCAGACTAGTGCAAATCATCGCATCATTCCTTGAAAATCGCTCCTTCTCCGTCAAAATAGACGGTATAAACTCATCCCCTCGCCCCATTCTGGCAGGTGTGCCCCAAGGTGCACTGTTGTCCCCTATCCTGTATAACATATACACGAGCGATATGCCCCAATTTTCACGTACACATTGTATCACCGCGCAATACGCTGACGACACAGCCTTTCTCTCTTCATCGAAATATGAGTCCGTATCCCACAACAGACTGCAAGACTTCATTCCCATTCTGGAGCACTGGTGCACCAAATGGAAGATCAAAATAAATCCCACCAAAAGCACAGCAGTCCGCTTCTCACGCAGATACATCAAACCCATCAGAACTCTTAAACTCTTCGGCCAGAGCGTCCCATGGTCAAAACACGTAAAATACCTAGGCCTCACATTAGACAGTAGACTCTCGTGGCATAAACACGCCCTCAATATCAAATCAAAAGCTCACGGAACACTCAAATCATTATTTCCCTTGATCAGTAAATACAGCAAACTTAGCACGCGCACTAAACTCCACCTATATAAAGCGATCGTCAGACCGCAACTGACATACGCCCTTCCGGTCTGGGGCCACGCGAAGAAAACAACGCTACATCACATTCAGATCATTCAAAACAAAGCCCTCCGCATAATTTTAAAAGCACCCTACATCGTCCGTAATTCAAGACTCCACGCAGATACCAAACTACATACTATCCCCGAACATATGCGCGCTCTGGCCGAAAGGTTCTACAGCTCTATATCCCGTCATCCCAACCCAGTCATAAAAGCCTTAGATAACTACAACGCGAACACCAGTTACAGACACACTCGTCCGAAATCAATATTGCGAAACATCCCCCCGACCCCCCCCTCTTTAACTCTAATCATCCCCCCAAATGACCCCCCGATTGTCACTCTGAACACCCCATCATCGATAATTCCTCCGGCAGACAGTTTACCCCCATAGGCAACCGCATTTCTCACCTTCAATAAACATTTTCTACACCTTAATATATTTATAAAAGTCACACATTTCCCCACTCATTTACTTATCTACATATACTATATTCATTCTTATAATTTATTCACAATTCATTTTTTCATTTTTTTTTTTTTTTTTTTTTTTTTTTCACCCATTCAATATAAAACAGTGTGTGACGACACAAATTTATGTATATTTGTATTTAATATTATGTACATATCATCATATTTATATATGTATTTAATCGTTTATAATTTCTCATAATCATTCATAAAATCAAAACAATTACCACAAACCTATCCTTTCCCGATTCCCAAAAAGATCCAAAAATTTCCAATAAATATCTTAACAGTCAGAACTTATCCGATGAAGGAGTAAGGTGTCCTACCATCGGACCGAAACTCCGAACAAGCTATCCATCACTTGGAATTTATTGAAAATATAAAAAAAAAGTAGTTTGTCGAAATATTATGAATATATCAGTGTGATTGTCCCTGTAAATTAAACTGTTACTCGAGAAAACACAACCTCCGTGACCTAGTTGATAAAACTTCTTTCTTTCGACCCGAACTCGGGGGTAAAGGGTTCAATTCCCATTGGAATCCAGAATTTTTTTATAAGAAGAGTTCTAATTTGGTTTTTACTTGAGACCTTTATAACAACTTTCAGATTTGTTGAAAGAGATTGCTACATAAGCCTGCCAGATTATACTGCATACAACGAAAGTATAATACTATACAATGTAGGAAACAGATTTTTTAATTTTTGAAAATATCTCCTCAATGACTTGTGGCAATCTTTTCCAATCATCAAATATATGTTGAAAAGGCCTTAATCGAAAAAAAAATTGTATGAACTAGGGAATCGAAATTGAAACATCTGGGCTGAAAAACAGGCATTTTACCAACTAATATTTTAGTATTCTATAGAAGCAGACCCTCTTTGTGTAACAGGAGAAATTCGTGCAAAGGGGATGAAAAAAAATATACTCGTATATATAATATATTTTCGTATTTCACGGAGAGATATCGTAAGGACAAAATCTTTTTTGCCAACTTCATTCCAAATATGCTGAATGTATATTAATTACGAAATATATGTTTTGCACATTATTTCGGTCAATATTTAAACAAATTGTTGGTGCGTTTTTTGCATTAATATCAAAATGGAACAAAAATAATTTTTTTGCGTTAATAAAAAAATAAAGATAGGAACAGTGTATGGAGACAATACAGTGAGCGATGTGTGTGTCAAATATGGTTTACAAAATTCAGTAATGACATTGAAAGATGGTGTCCATTCAGGTAGGTCGATTACCACTGATGGTGACACAATCAAGAGTTTAATCGAGAAAAACCAGCGGTCCGCGACACGAGAGATTGAAAACTTCAAAAATCACCGTCCATGAGTATTTATTTTAATATTGCGTTTGAATTAGTCGGCAAAACGGAGAATTACTTATCAGGAGAATAAAAGAAAGACGACTTCAGTAACCAGGTTGGTTTGTCTTCCAGCTCGGGGGTAGCGGTTTGGATTCCCGTTGGAACATAGATTATTTTTAAAAGGATTCTACTCCGGTTTTCACTTAAGGCCTGTTTAATGGCTGGAAGAAATTACCACACGGCATTAAGTTTACCAGGTTCCATTATATACAACGAAAGTATAATACAAACATACCATCGCATTATTTCCCTGTCGAGGTAAGCAAAGAGGACAGAGCGCCAGGTATTCATATCCCGACACACATTTTTAGCCTCTTCCACATCCATTCAACTTCCTACAATTTCTCGGACTTTCTACGTTTTCTTCTTTCAGAATAAAATTCTATACTAAAGTGTAATACAACACAAAAAATACGTGGAAACCCTGAAACTTATACCAGTATACATAAATAGGGTTAATTAATGGGATGCGAAAATTAATAAAATATTTATAAGGTAAACTTCTTTAAATGACAAACTTGGACTCTTGGTAATTTGTGGGTTTAAATATTTTTAATTCTCTTTCAAATAAACTACCGGAAATTTTTGGTGTTTAATTACCCATTAACACGAAAAACTTATACTCGAGAAAAAATAAGTTTTAACCGTTTTTAACATAAATAAGTTGTTGTTTTTTTTTCTTGAAATTTTCTTTCAATATTAGTTTAACAAGAACCAATTAAATGCTGAAAGTTTATAACTTCATGCTAAGATTGTCGTATGAATCATGATACAAATATATTTTATTTATTTATTTATGCAAGACAGGAAATTTTATAACTGTTTAATTTATGAAACCACAACAAGTTATTTAAAGTGGACACAAATATATAAATTGTTGCCTTTCATTTGTCATGTCCTCTGTAAACTAGGTTTTGCTTGTATCCTATTTAGGACATATATGAGAAAATTTGTTGATATTTCTTCGAGTATAGTGCCACGTTGCAAACTTTTATCAACTTTATAAACAGTGACGCTCAATTCCTTGTAATTATATTTAATTTAATTGATATAATTTGGTATTCCTTTGGCGGAATGCCTCCAAGGGTAAGTGGGTAAGATGCTTCAAACTGAGGATATCGGTTTCGATAGGGTACTAGAATTTGGTGCAGAAAGTCGCCATTTCGAACCCTGCGCTGTGCTACTGCCCTCGAATGACACAGGATTTCTTTCGCCTAGTATTCGGGGGTTGAAAGATACCTATAACGGTCATATCTATTATTTAAAAAAATATGGAAAAAAAAACATGCTGATGTGCTCCGATCGTCTTCCTTGGGTGTGCCACCGGATCCAGAACAACGGTTTGGCGTGCAAGTTTGCTAGTGTGTAACTAACTTAAAAAACTAAACTGCATCGCTTCACTTCCAACTGAATTGACGTTAGAATGGCGAGGTAATCCTCGACCATGAAGCCCACCAACGATGACGACTCAATCTGTAGTTCATCATCATCATCCAATATGTTTTATTAGGAACTCAATATATATCATGTATCATACATACTATCGCGCAGTTTCTCTACTGGGTAGGCAGCGAGGAAAGAGTGATTTGATATTTTTCACTAATTGTTGATTAATATTTAGAGTGTGCGTGAAATTTATTTATTCATGCGTAAAGCAATCCTTTTGCGTCTCCAAATTGGTGATTTGGACTTATTTGAGGGTATGGTACATAAGTACATAATATCAAGTCATTTCCAAGTCTGGATAGGCAGAGAGTTCAGAGCGCCATACTTCACTAACTCGACACAAATTTTTTGTCTTTTCCACATTCATACGCCTTCTTATACAACCTCTACGACTTCTTTAACTTCTTTACTACTTTTCCTTCTTTCAGAATATCATTCACTTGATCCAACCATACTTTTCTTGGTCACGCCTTCCACTCAAATTTGAACCGTATATCTGTTTTATTAGTATGTCTTCATCAATTTATTTTACATGCCCAAATCATCTTAACGCAATCTTATTCATCTTACTTAACAAATCAGTATTGAGTTCACTTTCATCTCTAATCACTTCATTCCGTATTCTATCATACATTATCACTCAAAATATTCTTCTCAATTCTTGCATGACTCTTCTCAGTCTTTTTCCAGCCCATATTTCACTTATTTACATCAAAACTGGCACCAAAATACTATTGTAGACTATCACCTTAGTAGATATGGTAGAAAAAGCAAACTGAGAAAAACGTGGCTGGATCAAACGTACCAGATTTAGAAAGAAGATAAAGTAAGAAGTATGAATAATAGAAGGTTGTACATAATAAGTAGTATGAATGTAGAGTAGGTTAAAGTTGTGTGCTCGAATAGAAATATTGTGTGCTCTTTGCCTACCTCGTATGGGACACGGCTTGATGATATGTACCTATATGTATTGTACTCGTGTCTAGTTACTATTTACTCTAAGCAAGCAGGCGCCCTAGATTCGATTTTTGGTGGATTCACTGGCAGATTGGTTTTACTCTTAGACCGTTTGACACATTTATTTTTGTTTTAATGCCACTTTTTTAAATAGCTATTGCGGTAGGTAAAAAAAACTCTCCTTTACGAAGGATTATAGTAGATCAAAGTCCTGGAGCTTTGATCTCCTTTGTATATGAACTTTAGATTTCACCTGTTAAGACAGTGTGCTTGCTCAAGTACAACAGCTATTACATAGTACTACACCATTCCGCGCACAATTCATTCTAGGATGATTTACAATCATATTTGCTCTCAAGGGATTGTCTATCTATCTATTAAATTTGTTCAGCTGTTCTTAGCTTTTAATTGTACGGAGTATTGTGGTGGTGATATAGGACAACCGAAAATTTATAGTTAGACCAAGTGAATGGAATTTCATAAAAAGGATAACTCAAGAGTAATAGAAGCAGAAGGAGCTGTATAAGAAGATCTGTATATTTATTTATTTAAAAGTTTTATTGCAAATATAATCTGGCGGGATTATTGCCAGGCGGCAATCTCTTCCAACTAACCAGACAAACGTAAATGAAGCAAGTTACATGGTTGCATAAATCATTCAAATGACTATCCATTCCCACGAAATCCATAAACACATACGTGAGCATATGCCCACGAACCCCACAAAGACGGACAATCACCCGAACATTATTTTTCATATAAAGTGAGATATCATCAATCAAAAGAAAAGGAAGGGATGGGGGAGAGGAAAGGAATAATCGGGAATGAAATACGTTATTTTACTGACTAGAAATTAAGAGTTTTTTCAGTCGCTTCTTAAAGCATACCTAGGACGGAGCGAGTCTTATATTGGTTTGTAACTGATTCCAGAATCTCACTGCATGGACAGTAAAGGACAACGTTACAAAAGAGTAGCGGTGAACTGAAAAGTTTTACATGGTTTAGGTGAAAAAAGTATAACGTGATAGTAATTGTCTTTTCTGTTTTCCTCCACAGGGAAATGGCGTGATGACATGTACGAGTATGCCTGTAATATATATAATAATACGAGTACTTTAAATATGAAAAAAGATATAAATTATATTTAATTTTATACATACATGTACTATAGTATCACTCCTGATGGGGCAGGTTCAGAGAAGAGAGCATCAGACTTTTATATCTCCCTGATAGTGCAGGCAGACATGAGAGAGTACTTGAATTTTCTATCTCGACACACATATTTTGTCTCTTCTATATCCATACACCTCCGTGGCCTAGTTGGTTAGATGCTTGTCTCCCGATCCTAAGGTTGCGGGTTCGATCCCCACTGGAACCCAGTTTTTTTAAAAGAGATTCAAGTCTGGTTTTTACTAAGGGCCTCTTGGACATCTTTCTGGTTGGTCGGAAGAGATCACATGGTAATAAGCCCACCAGGCTGTTCAATAAATATACGATTGGGTTAAGTAAATAATATTTGGAAAGAAGAAAACGTAGAAAGTAAGAGAAACCGTAAGATTTATATGAGAAGGTATTCAATTATATAAAACTTTTTGTTGAATTTGAATAAATTTCATATGTAAATCAAAATAAATTTCATATGTAAATCATAATAAATTTCACATGTAAATCATAATAAGATTCATATGTAAATCATAATAAGTTTCATACGTAAACCATAATACATTTCATATGTAAATCAAAACAAACTTTATATGTAAATCATAATAAATTTTATATGTAAATCATAATAAATTTCATATGTAAATCATAATAAATTTCATGTGTAAATCATAATAAATTTCATATGTAAATCATAGTGAGTTTCATGTGTAAATCATAATAAATTTCATATGTAAATCATAATAAATTTCATATGTCAATCATAATAAATTTATATGTAAATCATAACAAATTTCGCATGTAAATCATAACAAATTTCATATCTAAATTTCCTATGTTAATCATAATAAGTTTCATATGTAAATCATAATAAATTTCACATGTTAATCATAATAAGTTTCATATGTAAACTACAATAAATTTCATATGTAAATCATAACCAATTTCATATGTAAATCATAATAAATTTCATATGTAAATCATAATAAATTTCATATGTAAATAATAATAAGTTTCATGTGTAAATCATAATAAATTTGTTATGTCAATCATAAATTTCATATGAAAATCATAATAAATTTCATGTGTAAATCATAATAAATTTCACATGTAAATCATAATAAATTTCATATCTTAGTCATAATAAGTTTCATATGTAAATTATAATAAATTTCATATGTAAATCATAACCAATTTCACATGTAAATCATAACCAATTTCATATGTAAATCATAATAAATGTCATATGTAAATCATAATAAATTTCATATGTGAATCATAATAAATTTCATATGTAAATCATAACAAATTTCATATGAAAATCATAATAAATTTCATATGTGAATCATAATAAGTTTCATGTGTAAATCATCATAAATTTCACATATAAATCATAACAAGTTTCATATGTTAGTCATAATAAGTTTCATATGTAAATTATAATAAATTTCATATGTAAATCATAACCAATTTCATATGTAAATCATAATAAATGTCATATGTAAATCATAATAAATTTCATATGTGAATCATAATAAATTTCATATGTAAATCATAACAAATTTCATATGAAAATCATAATAAATTTCATATGTTAATCATAATAAGTTTCATATGTAAATCATAATAAATTTCATATGTAAATCATAACCAATTTCATATGTAAATCATAATAAATTTCATACGTAAATCATAATAAATTTCTTATGTAAATCATAATAAATTTCTTATGTAAATCGTATGTGATAAATCGAACTTTTTTATTATTTTATATAATGATGATTTGTGAGTGTTATACAATTTATGTAAATTGTCCTTAACCAATCATAAATAATCTATTTCCACATACCAAAAATCTTCTCATAATATAAAAACGGACATGACTGTTATGATTCGTTCAGAACTGGGGAAGTTTCTCAATCTGTGGGTCGCCTGACCAGATCAGAGGCTCCGAGTGGATCAGTACCCCTCTGCCTAGCTGGATGGGGGCGCCAGGACGTGTCACGGCAAATGATGTATCGTATATTTGCACAATTGTCATCTTTCCTCATCTTCCCTCAGCCGGGCTGGATTTGTGCCATTCGAAAATAAAAAAAATTATGTTTGAAGTTCAGAGAACGAATCACGTAATTGGAGCGTAATAAGTTTGAGCCTTTCTTCTTTATCGTATCACTTAATGACAGAGATGTTAATGGATCTTGCGATCTATGGGATATAGAAAATCTGCCTCACTGAGCCATTTATATTGCTCAAAAATCAAAATTCAATACTCGTTTTATGTTTCTCAGATTTCTCAATTTTTCTTGAAAAAAAAAGTTTCCGTTGCCCCATTGGTTCGACTAGATCGAACAAGTTATTCCATGTACACAGGGTGAATATAAATTATGTAAAGCATTCATTTATCAATATAAGTTGTTCTGCGTCCAAATAGGAATTCTTTAAGTTGGACATACGAGTATTTAGAATTTCAATCGCTGCGTTTAAAAGAGGATTAAATAAAATCTTTGCTATATAATGATTAACGTGATGGTTTCCATGACCTAGTTCGTAAAACGCTGGTCTCCCAGCCTAGAGGTTGCGGCTTCGATTCTCGTTGAAAGCAAGATTTTTCAAATATGATTTCAGTTTGGTTTTTATTTGAGACCTCTTTAACACTTTTCTGGTTGGTTGGAAGATATTGTCACATGGCTATAAGCCCGCCAGGCTGTTCTGTGTACAATAAAAGTGTAATTAATACAATTATCCTGAGTGTGAGCTATACACCCTAGTGACTTTTCATTTTTTTTTATTTGTTTTAAAAAAATCACTAGATTTTTCCTTTGATTCTTTATTTTAAGGTTAAATTTATTGCTTCACATCGAAGTGTAATTTATGTTAAATGTAAACATAACTAAACTTGATTAAGTTATGTACAATCTTATAATGTATTCAAGTGAGCGGTTGTTTTCTAATAAAGCATTAAAAATACTCAAATGTATTTTTTAATGCTTCAAAAATATGAAATAACCTTAAGTCATTCGTCAACATGCAGGAAATGTGTCGTAACATACACGATCTTTCGATATGTTGTCAGAAAGTATAAAAAAAAGTTGGGAAAACCTGATGATGACGTGAAAAATTGAGGAAAAAACAAGCAAGAGGAAAGAGCCCTTTAAGATGGAAGGAACAAATAAATATCATAAGGTAACAGGATTCTCTTTAAACGCTGCAATCAACATGCCTCAGGATAAATTATGATAGTATGGAGACGTGTAATGTACCATGTTTCAAACATGCGAGTAGCACAGGACCGCAACGTTGCACATTTAGCACGCTATAATGAAAAAGATTAAAAAAAAATTGTATTGTAGTTTTTAAAAGTATTGTTTGCAAAGTATAAGAGATGAATGACAAATTTAATATATCTGTTGTTTTGAATCAATTTCGACCAAGATAAAAATCACGATTTATTATTTTGAGAAGTTTATACTGTATAAAATATCAATAAATTTTCTATATTCCAGTGTGATCTAAACTCAATAATTTAACATATTAAATCTATGCATATATACCAGCGCACCGTTTCCCTATTTTGGTAAGCAGATAATACAGTGCGTCCAACTTTCCTATAACTATTGACTTCATCGTATCTTTATTCGACATATCCAAACCCCTTCATCGTTTTATTTTTCGATCGTTGTTAAAAAAATTACTTCAGTATTTATCATACATTCACCCTTAACAACATTTCTTATTTCATCATATATCGGAGCACTAAATCTTATGCTGAGGTTAACAAAAAAAATATGCTGAGAACTGTCAAACCATACGAGAGTTTGCAGCTCAGATTTATAGAATTTTTATATCTGGTCCTTTATATTAAGTCAGTTGTTTCAAACATGCAATGAACCTAATGAAATAACTTATGAAAGCCGATTCTCGAGTCGAGTTTGTAAATATTCAAATAAAAAAATATTTCAAAATCAAAGACATGCCACAACACATCAAAAACGTATTTATACAAGTTTTTATGTTGAATATATATTTTTTTAAACTTTGGGAATGATTCACTTTTAAAATAATGCATTTAAAACTAAATATTAAAGAGAAATAAAATATAAACTACTGTTTTTATGCCAAAACATGCGGAGATTAAAAGGGTTAAATTTAACGTTACATAATCTATATAGAAAATAAAAAACCTCGAGTCATCAAAATGTCAAATAAAAAAGATGGTTCACCCCTCCTTTGCTAGCACACGTCCCATGCATTAACCGTCTTGTTGACTGCCTTCAATGTGGCATTTGCAGCACTCAGCCTCAAAGAACCAACCCTACAACCTTCGAAAGCCTCCATCCCTTACAGCTCCGATGATAGAACCCTCAGACAATCCATCAGCAACGTCTTTATCGTCCTCGGTTTTGGTTATATTAAATGGAACTCGGTTCCATAGTGGATTGTTGGTTTTATTGATGACGTATATATGGAGTGTGGGTTTCACTCCCAATGATGGATCGGTTTCTATGGCAAATTGAGCGGGATTTAAAAATGAAGACACTGCGTTATGATTGAAGAGTAGGAACAAAGTTTGGCAAGTCATTGTTGAGATAGATTGTGATGAATACTAGGAAAAATATTTTTCAAATTCGATGTACAGAAACTATTTCTTTGTCGGATATAATAGTATATTTTTGCTATAATATTTTTGCGTAATACTTAATGAATTGATAAACTTTACTTGCGTAATACTTAATGAGTTAATAACCTTTACTTGCATAATACTCAATGAATTGACAACATTTACATGTGTAATACTTAATGAATTGATAACTTTTTAGGAGCGTATGTTCTTTAAAGGAGAGATGATGAGGATGATTGTTGATAAATAAAAACTCGTTGAAATCGGAATGTGTAAAGAGGAATTTTTATTGACATACGTCGGTATTTATAATATTATTGAATGTGTGCGGGAATGCGCGCACGATATATCGCTGTCTCGTCTCTGCGTTTACAATACGATTCTTGTCGCGTGTAGGTATTCATTCTGTTTTGGGAACCGGCGCGAAAGATGTGTTGCCTTCTCGTTTTATCATGGAATGCGCTCTCGATCGATAGCGAGTTGAATGACCGATGCATGGACTTTGTTCATTGCTTGTCTCGGATTGTGAAGCTGTGCAAAGGTCGTCTCGTGGGTTCAGTGACCGCGCATGCGATCGCCACAACCTTTACTTGCGTAATACTTAATGAATTGATAACTAAATTAGTATTTGTTTTCTTGAGTAATCCTCGTAGTTCAATAAAGTAATTTTTTATAGTTATAAAATGCCATATGAAACCCAATCCAGATAGTTTAGTTAATTTAATTTAAAAAAACTAGAATACATAATGTTATGTCAGTAAACTTTTTGTCTACTTGAAAGTTATAGAGAAATAGGTGGTGTGCGCTGCTTTAGGAAGCACTCGATGACAACAAATTTATAATTGAATATAATAAATAAATATAACATATAAAGGTCTATTGATAGCAACATATACATATTTATCCTCAAATTGTATACATATTTAAATATCATGACAAAGAAAATACATTTAAGAGAGAAGCTGTCAAAAGGCCTGGGTGCATTTCCTAATATTCCCCCAGTCAAGATATACCTCCACTAATAGAAGGCAAGTTCGGCCGCGAGGACATCAGATATTTTTCGGCCCACATTTTTAAACTCTATAGACATATATACACTACTCTCCACCTAAATCCGAATGTGTTATTTTCAAATATAGGAAGATCTACGAAGGTTTCTTTGTAGTTGGTCTTACCTTGGTAGGTTTTCTGCTGTTTTCTTACGAAATATGTTTTTCTTAACATATGATGCATAGAATTACCTTATCTATTGGCAATCATCTTCTTGTCCTCACACTCCACATGTATTTTTATTTATTTTGTAAGATTTTTAATCCGTCAATAATACAGGGTTCGAAGCCCAATCAAGAGCTCCCTTGAGGAGAACCTGTTTTTTAAATGGCGCAATATAAACAGTTCTTTTATTTTTCAATAATATGATTTTTTTCGTAAATAATTTACAACAAATAAAATCAGATTCTAAAGGTAATGTTTCGGATTAAAACATACATTTTTATAAGAATATTTAATAATTAATAACTTTGTTACTTCACTAATAACATTTATCCTCGCAACACGTGTTTCTATCTCTTATCTCAAGTCCATCTTTTACTGACATTACAGTGATTCTCTGGAACCAGTTACCAACTTATGGTACGCTTACACCGTCATCGACATGTTTTAAAAAGCGTATAAATTACTCTTAATTTCAGGTTACATATTTTATTCCCGATATTCCCAATAAAACATGTTTAACTCCTGATTTTTTTTTCTCCAGAATCTCTTACTTTTTCCTTTCATAAATATCTCATACTTATAGTTGTTATTTATATGAATTTTAAAGAAATCAATGTTCACTTGAATATTTTTTCTGATCATGTACCTTCCTTTATTTTATTTATATGGTTGATTAGAATATATAATATTAAAACATGGCAATAAGTTCGCCTAGTTATTATACAGTATTAAATAAACCAGATTATTTTAGTCTCCATTATACGAGTAGTATCATCTCTTTTTAATTTTGGTCCACCTTCTCTTGTAAGTTACATTAGTTCTCTGACCAAAACATTGTAAGCAGAGTTGTCCTGCATGCGATGCATTATATATATCAGTGCTATTTAACAATTGTATTTGTTACATCTATGGACCATGGACCCAGCAGAAACGTTATAACACTCCATATAATTAATTTATCCCCAGACGAAACTAAGAAATTGCTTATCACTGTACATATCAAGCAGACAATACAACGATTCTGTATCCTTGTTTCAGATTCAGCTCTACGGTTTCAATAAGGAGCTGTACCACAACATGTCCGAGGCTCAGCACAAGTCTCAAGGAATTGTTGGGATTTCTCTTATGGTGCAGGTAAGGATTACGATATCTTATGATTCTATGGGATCTTTCTCTGGCAACCCTGCGGTTCCACCCTGTATTTGCACTGCGCGCCCCCTTGTTAATAGTTATAGTGTCTTATAATAGCAACATAATTTCTTTTAGTAACATAGTGTTTATAAAAATCTCTACTTGTAGGTCATTTCAGAATTATGAATATGATTATTTGAGTAAATTAAATTTCATTCAAATATAATGGCAATATACTTTGGGGTAAAGAATGCTTATTCCAAAACAATTTGAAAAAGGTTAATACATAAAAAAATGTAATTATAAATTAAAACACGTAACAATACCTACAAGAACTAAATTATAAGTAAAATTATATATGCTTTGTATATATTAAATATTTTGTGATCTTAAAATTGATACGATAGTCGTCAGAATGTTATTGAATACATAAACATAAAGGATATATTGAACTTAAAGAAATTAAATAAGATACTTCTTGAAAAACAACCATTTTTAACTTTTCTGGGGGGGAGGGGGTGCGCGCATCGCTAATATAAGGTGGGGCCGCAGAGCGGCCAAGGAGTCCTTTGAATAGTACAAAACATAAAAAAAAAACAGTCTTATTTAATGTTTTTCACACATATTATACGTGAATAGGTTACCAGTTTAAGTATTTATAATTAAATATATATTTGAGTATTGTTTGGGTGTACAAATAAGTCACCGCCGTTTGACAAAAGTTGGCGCCACCAGTAAGTTATGGTTAAAATTGTCAGATGTAAAATGTCATTATCGTAAGGTTGGACATCTGTCAACAACATGACCTTGAAATATTAGTGAATTTTTATCAGTATAACATATTTTTTTGTGTTCAAAAATGTCAAGTTTTGAGCCGAATAAGCGTCATTTGCGGGAACTTTTGATTTACTTCTTCAATTTGAAGAAATCTGCAGCTGAGGCGCATCGATTGCTTGTAGAAGCATATGGTGAGGCTGCCTTAAGTGAGAGAAGTTGTCGTGAGTGGTTTCAAAAGTTTAAGAACGGTGAATTTGACATCGAAGACAAAGAACGTAGCGGAAGGCCGAAAGTGTACGAAGACGCGGAATTGGAAGTATTATTGGATCAAGATTCGTGCCAAACGCAAGAAGAACTTGCACTTACATTAGGAGTGACTCAACAAGCAATTTCACATAGGTTGAAATCATTGGGAATGATTCAAAAACAAGGAAATTGGGTTCCATATGAACTGACACCGAGAAACGTTGAACGCCGATTTTCCACATGTGAAATGCTGCTTGCCAGGCATAAACGAAAGGGTTTTCTGCACCGTATAGTCACTGGTGATGAAAAATGGATCCACTATGATAATCCAAAAAGGAAGAAATCATGGGGAACCCCTGGCCATGCTTCAACATCTACAGCTAAGCCAAATATTCATGGAAAAAAACTCTTGTTGTGTATTTGGTGGGATCAGCTTGGTGTCGTGTATTATGAGTTGCTCAAACCGAACGAAACCATTGCTGGGGCTGTCTACCGAGCACAATTGATGAGATTGAGTCGAGCACTCGAGGAAAAGCGCGCCCACTGCTACTCCAGACACGACAAAATTATTCTCCTGCATGATAATGCTCGTCCACATGTTGCGGCGCCGGTCAAAACCTTTTTGGAAACAATCAATTGGGAAGTTTTACCCCACCCGCTGTATTCACCAGACATTGCTCCTTCTGATTTTCACTTGTTTCGATCAATGACGCATGACCTGTCTGAGCAGCACTTCACATCATATGAAGATACCAAAAATTGGGTCGATTCGTGGATAGCCTCAAAAGATGAAGCATTCTTCCGACGCTGTATCCGTATGCTGCCAGAAAGATGGGAAAAGGTAGTGGCAAGCGATGGGCAATACTTCGAATAAAACATGAGGTTCCGTTCTTTCACAATAAATGCCCAATTTTTGATAAAAAACGGCGGAAACTTATTTGTACACCTAATAATTTTAATGCACTAGTTATTGAAATCATAATTTTTTCATACTAAAATATAAATACTAACGTCTGTCAACGAATATTAATGTTCTGTAATGTTGGCTTTAATCACAGCTTTGGCCAGTACGAATATTTGAAAATATAGTTTATAAAATTTTATAAAGTTTGGACTTAAGACAAACCATTTAGAAGGTAACGTTTCAGACCAATCTCGAAGGTGCATTTATTCACCCGCACTTTCAAGGGCAAGGATAGCACATTTAAATATTGACTGGCTGAGTATGAAAAAGATCCCTTGAATAATGTTAGAATATGGTTCGGGACAAGCTATAATGTTTCGTTATTTATATTTGTTAAATACGCTGAAATATATCTTTTTTTAATAAATTTTCATGATTACTCTTTTGTTTCAGATTGATGAAACGCCCAACCCCGAGTTAAGGATTATAACCAGTACTTTCAACAAAGTATTATATAGAGGTAAATTTTCTTGGTATTTAGTTAATTACCAGTCCATTAAGATAATTGAACTCTACGGCCATCAGGTAAACTAACATCCGGACCGAATAAACAGCTAACTATGCTGAAACGGTTAACCGGTTAACTTCATTATTTCATAATTTCTTTATATTTACACCCGCTCCTAAGCGGCTGATTACTGAAAGAGAGTGATTAACTGATAAGTTAAAACGCCTGTAAAATTTTACTGACTGAATGGATTTTTGGGTGATTTTGTTTAACATTTTCATTATTTTTGTGTATTATTCAAAATTGAGGCCTTGCTTACTGGAAATGCTTTAATTCTAATAAGAGATTTCGAGTTCTATTTCCAATGTTTTACAAGGAAAAATATCCAAGTATTTTTTTTTCAATCTAAACATTTTAATTATTTTTCTGTTGGTTGGAAAAAAGTCGTTAACATCATCAGCCCTACAATCCAATCTTCGATAACTGCAGGATTCTCTGCCCCTTATCTTTATCAGCAGCATCCACTACCTTCCACCTAAATCTGAATATGTTTTATTCGCATATCGGAAGATCTGCTAAGTTTTCTTTGTTGTTTGTCTTCCCTTGGTAAGTTTTTTGCTTTCTTACGAAATATGTTTTTCTTGACATATGCAGATGCATTGAATTACCTTATCTAATAGCACCCACCTTCCTGACCTTACACTCAATATATGTTTTTATTTATTTTGTAAGATTTTTATTCTATCAATAAAAATCTTACAAAATGATATAATCCTGGTTCAAATCCCGAGTAAGAGTGCCCTTGAGATAATCTGTTCTCCAAACGGCACTATATAAATTATATTGTAATTTATTTTTAACAAACACTGTTTATTCCACTTTTTTATGACGGTATAACCCTACCGGTTTCAAGGCTTTCTTGCTTGTACTCCCCTGAAGATGAGGTGGAAGCCTTGAAACCGGTAGGGTTATACCGTCATAAAAAAGTGGAATAAACAGTGTTTGTTAAAAATAAACGTTAATGCAAAAACACTGTTTATTCCACTTTTTTATGACGGTATAACCCTACCGGTTTCAAGGATTTCTTGCATGTACTCCCCTGAAGATGAGGTGAAAGCCTTGAAACCGGTAGGGTTATACCGTCATAAAAAAATGGAATAAACAGTGTTTGTTAAAAATAAATTACAATGTCTTTAAACCTCCACAACGTTAATGCCTTAACTTTAAACAACATATAAATTATATTTTTATTATAATTATTTGAACAACTCTTGATGCACTATTGGGTGTGATAAATGCTACATATAAAAAAATGTTGGCGTTGTTATCCAGTTTGGATCTTAGCCTCTTTAGAATAATTTCTGAAATGTTTACAATAGTATTTTCCGCATTTCTTTCTTTTTGAGATACAAGGCATTGCAGGTGTTCTAAAAACAATATTTTAACGGAAATCAATAAAAATATGATATTTTTATAATTTTATGGACATTTTCTCCCCTTTTCCATAATTTCGGCAGTAAAAACAAGCCGCCAAAAGTCAATAATTATTTCTGGAAAAATGTACTCGTATTATATTCAAATTTCCTTTGTAATTATTAAATATTTGGTTTCAGGTAATATTTATATTTCTGCGGTTCAAATATTTAGTTGAATTGAACCAAGCTTGGTTTCAGTTTGTTTGTGATTCGTCATCAGAATTCATTAAATTTCGATAAATTATGAATGCAAATTTTCCCTCAAATATTAAATATTTTGTTGTCCATGTTGACATTTGAAATTAATTTTCTACTACCAATAAAATTATTAGAGCTTTCTAATGATTTGTGGAACATTTATGAGTGAAACATTTTCTTCTCCCTGGCTCTATCCCAACTCACTGTCTGCGAAGACTGTTGGGGTCAGCTCTCCTCGTCCTCAGGTTGTATGCTCTTCTGTCCCGGACTACGTCCCCCAGGCCGTGCCTCTGCTTCAGGTTATCTTTTTGCACCACCCATGAATTCTTTGGTCTTCCTCTGGTTGTTATTCGAGGAAGATCCATGGAGATTGCCTGGTTCACGATGTGATCGGGTGCTCTGCGTCCAACGTTCCCATACCATCTCAATCGCCTCTCCTCCATCTTACTGTTGATGTCTGTAACACCTAGGCTTCCACGAATGCGTGAGTTTTTTTATTTTGTCTCTTAGGGACATTTATGAGTGAAACATGGACGTGACAAATAAATAAGAGCTTGTTTACGAAAATGATCTATTCGAATAGTTTACTGTAGAAGGAAATTTACTGTAAGATTGCCACATGGCAATAAACTCGCCAGGTTAAAAAAAAAAAAAAGTGATAGAAGGAACAAAAAAAATTGGAAAGACTTTGAAAACGTGGCACAACCATATAAATCCAATTTTGAGTGAGAAAAGAATGAAATGTATTAATAATATGTAAGTTTACATGGCGAGATGTATGAAAGTAGCGAAAGTGAAACATTGTGCCATGGTAGAATGAAGTAGAGATCTGTTCTCTTTTCCTGTTTCCACACGGACATGGTGGACACGTGATGATGACGATGATAATGGAATAGATTGCCACTTGGCATTTTACCTATCACACTGTACAATAAAGTATTTGGGTAAATACACAACAACATGTTAATGCCAACATTGATGTATTTGATGACACCGTGAATGTGGACAATTAATGAAAAGATAATGTGGTGTGTCAATATATGACAGAATAAAAAATGCAATAATTCAGGAAAGGGTTAAAAAGAGCACGTTGAGGCGGTATGGACATGTTAAACAAATGAGCGACGAAAGACTGACTAAGCAAATTTTAATGCGAGCATGAGTGATATTATTGGAAAAAGAAGGCGGTGATAAGTATGGTTGGAAGAAGCGAAAGGAATTTTGAAAAAATATATAGGTAAAAAGTAAGAGAAACAGAACAAATTGTATGAGAAGATGTATGGATATGGAAAAAGTGAAAGAAGTAGATCGTGACATGAAATCGCTCTGTCCTCTCTGCCCCCTCCAACAGGGTAGTGGCGTGATGGTTTGTATAAAATTACTAAAAAGATAAAGTTTATATTCGAAATAATTTTTTTTTCGTAAATTATTATGAGAACCCTAAATATTAATATACATTGTACAATTTCTAATTTTTGTTTTTATCAAACACTGTTTATTGTGAAAGCCTTGAAACCGGTAGGGTTATACCATTTCAAAAAGTGGAATAAACAGTGTTTGATTAAAACAAATTACATTGTCTTTAAACCTCCACAATGTTAATGCTAACATATATTGATATTCAATGAAAACTAATATCAATTTATGTTGGTTTCTATTGGAAAAAATTAAGATTGAATTAAAGTACGCTATACGTACATATTTATTTAATTTACTTGATTTATTTTCTTATGTTTATTTTGTATATGAATACAGTAAAACCTGGAAGATTTATTGCCAAACACCAAACTCTTCCATCAAACAAAAAATGGGTTTGAGATCTTAAATAAAGACTAGATTGAAACCTTTTATATAAAATTATATTCCACTAACATTAAACCCCTAACTACTGTATCGCAAGAGAGATGTCTCACTAAATAGATCATAAAGTTCGTTGCTTGAGAAAGCCACACTGAAAATTAAACCCCTAACTACAGTATAACAAGATACTATATCCCAAAAGATTGCAGAAAACTTTGCACAATATTTTCAATCAGTTTACCTAGATTCAGCGGCCAAATATGACATAAAAAATATATTAAACAGTTCGTCAGACAGCAGAAGCATATCGCTCCATTCCATTTCTAAGGAACAAGTGCTGAAAAGCATAAACTCCTTGCAAACCGACAAAGCAATCGGACCAGATGGGTTATCAGCCGACATTTTCAAAGTCTGTGCGAAATACGTGTGTGATCCCATCTGCTACATATTTAACTTGAGCATAAATACCAATACATTTCCCGTAAGCTGGAAGATAACCAGGGTCTGCCCTATCTTCAAATCGGGAGACCCGTTAGACTCTCATAATTACAGACCTGTAGCTGTTCTCTCTTTGCTTCCAAAAATTTTCGAAACTGTACTATGCAATCAATTGACCCACCAAGTATCAACAAGACTTATTGGAAACCAGCATGGCTTTTTGCCAAAACGATCGACTGTTACTAACCTTCTCTCTCTCGCACAACAGATTGCGTCAAACTTAGACAAACTTTCACATACGGACGTAATATATACACTTTCAGAAAACTTTCGACAAAGTTGATCACGATATATTACTTAAGAAAATGCACAAACTTGACTTCAGCGATAATCTAATTGGATTATTTGCATCATACCTACAAGAAAGATCTCAATACGTAACAATCCATAACAAGTCTTCTGTGGAATTTATCGCAAGATCTGGTATACCACAAGGATCCAATTTAGGTCCCCTACTATCCCTCATATTAATAGACGACATTCAAAATTCCATAAGTCACTCGACATGTTTATTGTTCGCTGACGACTCGAAAATTTTCAAAAAGATCAATTCACCTCACGACTGTGCACAGTTACAACAGGACCTAGACTCCCTTGTCTCCTGGAGTGAGCAAAATCATCTTCTGTTCAACATTAATAAATGTGTCTGTGTATCATATAGTCGATCGTTTTCACCAACCCACCATCAGTATACTATACAGGGAGTGGCACTAAACAGAGTTTCTGAATTCAAGGATTTGGGCGTAACCTTCGATGTCGGACTCACGTTCGTTAACCATGTCTCACGTTTGATATCGGACTGTTACAAACTACTCGGTTTTATAATGAGAATATCAAGAGAATTTAACAGCACCGATATCCTCCGAAACTTATACAATTATCTAATTATAACCAAATTAGAATTTGCATCTACGGTTTGGGCTCCTCATCAGCTCAAATATAAAAACAATATAGAACAAATACAAAAAAAAATCCTCAGATATCTATGGTACAGAACAAAAGGCGATTACCCAAAATATGCTCACCATGCCGAACTTCTCACGGTGTGTAACTATAGAAGCCTTGAAACAAGAAGGCAAGAATCCATTGCGATATTCCTAATAAAGGTTTTCCAAGGTTCATTTAACTGTCCCGCGATTCTAGAAGCACTAAGTTTATATGTACCCAATAAATATAGCCGTGCAAGAAATAACCCTCTGTTCTACATACCAACTTACAGGACGAATATCATGGCTAAACACTCAGTCACGCGTGGTATAGAGATATTGAACCAACTGAATGACACGGTTGATATATTCTCGGTACCGTCTAGCAGTATGGGAAGAATCCTGGCTGATATTATTCCTAACGAATAAGCTAACGCTAGAAGCAAACCCTCTTTGTGTAACAGGAGAAATCCGTGCAAAGTGGTTAAAAAAAAAAAAAAAAATGTCTCTCTAAATAGATCATAAAGTTCGTTGCTTGAGAAAGCCACACTGAAAATTAAACCCCTAACTACTGTATCGTAAGAGAGGTGTCTTACTAAATATATCATAAAGTTCGTTGTTTGAGAAAACCACACTGAAAAAATGAGTTAGAAGAGTATGGAGGACAGGAAAGTGTGAATGAAAAATAAAATCGCATGTATGATGACCTACGTGTCCTAGTTGATAAGACGCTTGTCTCCCAGCTCGGAGGTTACGGGTTCAATTCCCGTTGGAAGTAAGATTTTTTGGTTGGTCGGAAGATATTGCCACATGACAATAAGCCAGCCAGGTTGTATTGTATACAACGTCATCAGCCAAACTCACCGGCCACATCGCTATATTCGATCCGATGGCACACCTGAAGTGAGACGATCGGAGTACACTGGCATGTTTTTTCCCATTTTTTTTCAAAGAGTAGATATAACCCAAGTCATAGGTATCCTTATACCCCCGAATACTAGGCGGGAAAATACCTGTGTCATTCGAGGGGAATAGCACTGCGCGGGGTTCGAACCGACGAGCTTCCGCACGGAAGTCCAGTGCGTTACCGCGCGGCCATACACCTGCGGCATGCATGTGCCCATATACAATGAAAGTGTAAAAAAATACAATACAATATGACCAGATATATGTATTCTAGACGAGGTTATGTGAATATATAGAAAATACTATTTCCTCCTCTGCATACTTTAAAAAGGATATGGCGTGATACTTATGTATACAAAATAAGTATACAAAATAAATATAGAATAATCTATGGGCTCGTTGTCGCAGATAATTATCCTGAACACACAAACCAAGACTTTTCAGAACGGATGGGTAAACTAGAATACCTCTAAGAAAACAAAAAAGTTAGCATCTAATCCAAGATATCTTATAAATTGCCATCCTCTAATGTGTGTTGTATTTACGTATGTAAAATTCGATAAGGTTGGGTTGTTTTCAGCTTCTTAAAACAGCACACCCCATCTACATATATCTTTAACACTTTCTAATTATATGAAAACCACAAACTTGAAGCTTACCCCGACTTTTCTTCTGAGAAAGTATAAATAGTACATTTCCTTGGCATCGACTCAAAGACTTGTTTGACCGAAGCCCGCATAAAAGTTTAAGATTTCAGTCAACATGAAAAATGGTCTGTTTCAGCATTCTGCTGAAATAATTCAACTGTAATGCAAAAAAAATATCTACTGTATTTACATTTTAGCCATACGAATGGAATAAAGGTTTTAATTAAAGTTACATAAGACTTTTCATATTATGTATAGTTAAGGCATTAACATTGTGGAGGTTTAAAGACATTGTAGTTTGTTTTTATCAAACACTGTTTATTCCACTTTATGTAACGGTATAACCATACCGGTTTCAAGGTTTTCACCTCATCAGTGTTTGATAAAACAAATTATAATGCTTTTCACTTGTTTGTTGCTTACAACAAGTGTAACAATGGACAGTATCAATCAAACACGAGTATTTTTTGTTTGAGAAAAATTAATTCGCTTGGGCGCAGCTGTAGCTACCAGGCATGATTCGTTTTCGCTGATAGAATTTTAAATAAATTTTCAATACATTTTTAGCTTTAATATTGTATATGACATATAAAACTTCGTTAAAATATAAAACCGAATGTGTTACTAACATGCACCGGAAGATCTATGAAAATTTTATTGTTTTTCGGCGTCCTTTGGTAAGTTTTCTGCGGTTTTCTTATCAAATATGTTTTTCCCTCCCCTCGTATGACACATGTATACTTTCTAAGTATTTGGGGGTGTAAGAATAGCTACGAGTATAACTTCTGTTATGTCTATACTCTAAAAAAAAAACATATCGATGTGCTTCGATCGTCTCCCTTTGTCTCACCGTACAGCTGTGTGACCGATGAGTTTGCTGGTGTGCAATAACTTACTCACTTAAAACACAAACTCCGCGGCTTAGCTTCGCTTTCCAATTGAATTGTAGTCCGAATAGCGAGAGGATTCTCGACGACAAAGTCCAGCAACGACAGATATGTTGGATTGTATTTATTACATGTTAATGTGCCAACTTTTTATATTTTAAATTACTGGGTTTAAATATGTTAATCTTCTTCGGTAGGTGCATCAACAGCCATCAAGCACCTCTCCCTGAGTGCTCTGATTCCGGACACGGATCACTTTATCACTTACGAAGGCAGTACCACGCATCCTGGCTGCTGGGAGACCACGGTGTGGATCATCTACAACAAACCCATCTACATAACCAAACAAGAAGTAAGTAAACACATCATCGACAGAATTGCCTGTATTACCAAACAAGAAGAAAGTGGACTCACCATATGAAACAAATCAATTAACATCACGTAATAAGATGTAATAGAGTATATGGATTTGTGATACAAGTCTCTTAGTCATTTATTGGGAGAGAGGTTCTGAGATATTTCTACAGTACGCTGGTACGTATCAAGTTAGAATATGGAGCGTAAATGTGAAACCTGCGGAAGAGTCGTTTCTTTCGAATGGCGGATAAAGCCTAAAGGACATTTTTGAGATATTTATAAGTACGATTTCTATTCGTAGCTTTATCCCATAAGGTTTCATCTAGGTCTGTTGGAATACTGCGTTTTAAGTATAAGAAGGGACGTAAGGGTCTAATTGTGTTGAAAAATATATCGCTTTATATTCCTGACACCTATTCGAGGTATAAAAATGTTGATCTATTTACGCTGGAAATAAATAGAATTAGGCCGCACATCTGTTAAAAATTGTCCGCACATCTGTTAAAAATTGTCCGCACACATCTTAAAGAAACGAACTTGTAACCATATTTTGTTTTGGGCAATTATATATTTTATGATGGGTTCTCAAGTTCCTTTCTTTGAGATGTGTGCGGAACATGGGAAACACCATGATTTCGTGGTACATTATGTTGACTACTAAGTTTTATCTATGTATGAATATGCATATTTGCGTACTTCCCTCTTTTTTTCTTGCACATATAAGTTGACGGGCCGCACACACAATGAAAAAATTAGGGGGAACGTTGCTTGTCAAGCGCTTTTTTTTTTATTACGCGGGCTGTTTCTTTTAAACAAAGTTATTAATATTTCAGAAACGTTTTTAAAGTAAGTATTTTGATATTATTCAGTAATGGATGTTTGTTGTTTCATAAACAGTGATATTTCAAGAGAAATACACGTATGAGCATATATTTCTCACATTTGGTGAGAAATATATTTAGAAAAGGAAAAAATATTTGGTAAGAAAATCACACAAAACTTATTAAGGGAAGACCAACTATAAAGAAGCCTTTGTAGATCTTCCAATATGTGATAGTAACACCTTTAGCTTTGGAACATGCAAATACCTCCAGCTTCTATTAATTCTTTACTTTGGTCTATAAGAACACGTTAAATTATTTATAACGTTTTATTTTTTAAGTTAAATATTTCAGGACAGAAATATGTAAAATAAAAGCGGCACCCATTTGACTTTAATCGAATAAGTTTTTAGATATCAGTTTCTTTCTCACACTAACAATATTGAATAACGATACACGTATTGTTGTCCTCAAATTATTGGTTTTACATAGTTTAAAAGCTTAAATGTCTTTTTTTTCTCAGATGTATGCCCTTCGAAGGTTGATGCAAGGGTCTGAGGAAACGCCCAAAGCTCCACTGGGAAACAACGCACGACCTCTGCAAAAGCTTCACCACCGCACTGTGAGGACCAACATCGACTTCCAGAACCAACAGGTCTGTTATCTTCTTCCAGAAAATCAGAACTTTAAAAATGGTTCATATTATGATTACAAAGACCATCCAGAAACAGCAAGTATTTAAAAATGAGTAGTGATACAATAAATCAACAGTAATAAAATGGTTTGATTTTTTATCTTTAGACTTGTATGAAAACCAACGACCCTTGTTAAGAGCTTTAAGCTTATAAACTTATTTTTAGACTTTTATTAAAACTAACGACCCTTGTTAAGAGCTTTAAGCTTATAAACTTATCTTTAGACTTGTATTATGACCAACGACCCTTGCTAAGAGATTTAAGCCTATAAACTTCACAATCAAATACATCGTTGAAAAAAGTTGAGACAGGAATTTCTAACTACGGCTTCAGAATTTTTATATTTCTTACATTGGAAAAAAGATAATTCAAGGTTTTTATTTTAGTTTAACATATAAGCATAATTTTTTAAATGTTAGGCACACATTATTTGACGGTAGTCAAGTTTTTGTCGCAATCACCATGCTGATTTAAGGAAAACTTTAAGAACTGATTACAGAATTCGTAAATAAAATAAATTTGAAGAAAATATTCAAAAGAAATAGATCTTCATATTACAAGGTAGCTGGTTTTTATAGCGACATATTGAAAAAAGTGAAAAAGCAAAAAAAAAATAATGTATTGTAATATCAATCCGTTATCATGTTGAAAAATATAATCAAAGTATGAACTTAATCTTACGACGTAATTTAAATTAGAAAATAATAACAAAACTTAGAGTATAGTCTAGACCAGGTATGTCAAAAGTTTTGAAACATCTAACAGTCTTTAGGGGCCAGAAGATAAAAAAATACAAAAGTTTAATGAATCGATTAATTTATGAATTATAAATCAATAACTTTACTCCCATTCATTATAATATAATTAAATTAAAATTGCTTCAAAAATAATCATTGCGAAAAATGAAGCTGCTTTGTGGCATCCATATTTTTTCTTATGTCATTCTGCATACTTGGTGTTGCCACACTAAATATCGCTTCCAAATGGGTTAATATTGATGTTGAAGGGGTTTTATGGATATTCATCATTGAGAAATTTTGTTAATAAGTTAAACCAAATATCACAATCATTTTCGTTGCTGATTCTTTCAAATTAATATATTTTTTCAGTAACATTTTAATTAAACACTTATTTTTTTATTATTTTGTATCCCCCACTGTTTTATTTAAGTTCATAATAAACTGTGAACTCAAATATTATACTGTGAATTCAAATAATATACTGTGAACTTAAATAATGTACTGTGAACTCAAATAATATACTGTGAACTCAAATAAACTGTGGTGAATACAACATTAAAATAATAAGTCTTGTATTTATTTTATGTTACAATAAAATTATAAGCATGATGCCACAAATTGAAACAAATATATTTTCTAAGATTCAAAGATTCAAATTCTAAGAAACGCGTATTTTTCATTGTTAAGATATTTTAAAAAAAATCAACATATTTTCTTTGCCGTATATTTCATGTAAAAATTCGAAAAAATGAGAATATATCAATTTTAGTTGAACATCAATTGGATTATAATCAATATTTGAAGACAATGTTGATTCTGACAATAAACTGTTTACTGATAATAACATTCCCAGACGTTTCTAGAAAGAAAGATGATAAACTAATTTTGTAGCAAAGGAATATGTGCTGTGGTAGTAATTATGCCCTCTGCATTATTAGGGTACGTTGATGTAGTTTATGCCGTGTGATATCACGTTGTTTACCTACACGGGCCACATAAATGGATCTCACGAGTCGGATCTGTCAGCTGGCCGAAATTTGATCTTGCCTGGTTTAGACTATAAGATAATTTGGTCTTGCCTGGTTTAGACTATAAGATAATTTTTGCATGCTACAATACCATCAACGTCTATTTATAACTATTTGTTGTGCTGAAAAAAAAATGCACATAAATGCTTTGTTCTCTTGGTCTTGTTCATATGTGCTGTCATTATCTGACCAATAAGCGCATATATCTTAACGTACTGATTTATTTGGTTTTATTTGGAATGTCATCATTCAACCATTCAGATTGCAACAGTCCCAGACCTTTAAAAAATCATAAAACAGAGGATCTTAAAATAAGAGGACGTTGAAATACATACATTCCGAGAAGAGATAGCCTCAGACTTACACATATCTATCGAAACACACATCGTTCGCCTCTTCTACACCTTCGCATAGAACTCCTACGATTTCTTTGAAATTTTAATTTTCCTTCTTTCAAAATATCATACATTTGATCCAACCCTTCTTTCCTTGGTCTTCTTTTACCCAGCTTTCCACACACATTTATACTTTCTGTTTGTGTTGTTAGTCTTTCTTTATTCATTCGTTCTACATGCCCAAATCATCTCAGAGTGCTCGTCGTCATCTTATTGCATACGTTAGCCTTAAGTTCACATTCCTCCCTTATCATTTTATTCCGTTTTTTTCACCCTATTCTTATCAGTGCACGCATTTTTACAGCTCTGTTCTACAGATGTTCATCTCCTTTAAGTCTTTTTTCACGTTTCACTCCCATCATCTGACAGTCAGCGGGTTTTAGTTCATTTGAACACTAATTGATTTAGTTTTCCATTCAAATAATGACAAGCCAACCTTTTGAAATGATGTAATAAAGATAAGTTAAAAAAATCTATAAAATCAACAAAAATATTGACCACCATTAGGGTGCATTAAAATTACAAAGGATTTCCATACGCTTAATTTCCGGAAACGGATACGTCTCTAACACGTCCGCATTTAGTATTAAAAATACATTTTCAAAATCGGAAACAACCTAAAACATGGATATTTTCCTGGACATCTGTTGTAATTCAACCGAATGTATGTATCCGCACTTAATACAGTCGGCCTTTGTTAAGCGACAATTTGTTAGCTTCCCAACAGTGTCCTATTTTCGCTCAACAAAGAAAGAATACGCGAGCTTTTGATTTATAAAAGTAAGCTACAAAATCCATTTCGCTATCAGGACAGAGCGATCTAGAACAGCGGATGTGGAATGGAACCAAACGTTTCAGAGGTACTCAACAGTACATGGAGATACGAGTAATTTTAATGTTCGTGCTTATACATACTTTTCATTTTTGTTCATCGTTATATGTGAGCTATCTTTTTCACATAGTTTCTAGCTAACAGGGGTGACAACTATCTCGTAGTACAAAACACAAATTAATAAATCTAATTTTTTTGTCAAAATTAGTTATAAGCGTTCTCAAGTTAATATTTCTCCAAGTTGCTTAAAAATGTACTAAAAGAATTACATTTCATCCTTAGAATAGCTGTTATTAACGCTGTCATAAGTTTTCACTCATTTGCTTGAGAAAAATATTCTTTTTTAATTGAGAAGTGAATGTAATAATTTATAACATTTTCATTTATTCCTGTAAAACAATTTGGTGAAGTAATACAGGCGGTAATATTTTCCAGCCAACCAGACAAAAGTAAATAAAGGATGTTTTTTTTTTATTTTTTATTTCACCTTGCGAGTTTATTGCCATATGGCAATCTCTTCCAACCAACCAGAAATATGTTTTAATGGGCCCTTAGTGAAAAACAGACTGGAATTCCATTTAAAAAAAAACTGGATTCCAGCGGGGATCGAACCTGCAACCTCCGGATCGGCAGACAAGCGTCTTACCACCAGGCCACGGAGGTCGTCTTGTTTCATGGTCGCAAAAAATATTCTCATAATAATTTACCAGTACGATTATCAATATTAAAAAAAATATTAAATATGCAAAGCATTCTCCTGTCCAAGTAGACTTATGCCCGTCCTAAAGCCGGTAGTTTACATAAAACAAAGAATAAACACAAAAGTGTACAAAAAAAAAATATAAACACAAAAGTTTACATAAAACAAATAATAAACACGAAAGTTTGCAAAAAAAATTATAAACACAAAAGTTTACATAAAACAAAAAATAAACACAAAAGTTTACATAAAACAAATAATAAACACAAAAGTTTACATAAAACAAATAATTAACACAAAAGTTTACCATAAAAAAATAATATAAACCAAGTTTACCGACAACAAATAATAAATTAAATACGAGTAGATACGTAAAAAGAATAAAAAATCGTAGATATCAAATAAAGTAGTAAAAAAATAATAGTGTAAAAAAACAGTAATCACAAGTTTGAATAACCCCACCATAATCTAATTAACATATATGAAAAAGTATTTAAATAAGAAATACTTGTGTTTATTTTCCATAGAATCATTTTATAGGTATTAATGTACATAGTAAGAATAAAAGTGAGATATTTATTAATGTATCACTTAATTGTAAAATATTCTGGTGAACTAATAGTCAGGTTGCAATATCTTTCAATTAACCATTTGGTAAGATTTCATCAATTAAGGTAAGGATGGTGGAAAGGAAAGAAAAATACAAAATGGAACACGTTACATTACTGACTTGAAATTAAGAGTTTCCAAATATTTTGATAACTACTGATGGGAAGCGTGATATTTGAAATTGAGAACTATTGTTTCATAATCTATTTAAAAATACTGATAAAAAGCAAGCTTTTTTAATTTGAAAAGTGACTGTTTCAAAATATCTTTAGCAATACTGATGAAAAATTTGTAATTATTTCAAAGTATCTTAAGATATACTGATGAAAAACGTGCGATTTTAAATTAAGAGGTGTCTGTAGCTTTTGTTTAGTATACTATATTGAGGAATACTGATGAAAAGCAGGATATTTTAATTTGAGAAGTGGTTGTGATAGTGTAACTGTTTCAGAGCATCTTGAACGATACTGATGAAATACGTACTATTTCCAATTTAGAAGGGATTGTATCAGTGTTACTGATGTAATTGAGTCGCTTTAATTTCACACTGATGATACGAATCTATAATTTATCTCGTTAAAATTTCAAAATTATTTTAACACACCACACCAGTTCATATGTAAGCATTCCTTTAAATATAACTAAATCATGTAAGAATTCGATTAAATGTAACAAAATCACGTAAGCATTCCATTAAATTTAACAAAAGCAAGTATTATACATGTAAGCATTTTATTAAATGTAACAAAATCAGTATACATGTAAGCATTCCATTAAATGTAACTCAAAAAGTTCACTTGTCAATGTTTGCAGCTCCCTGATTGAAGCCATTTACTCAGTTTTATAATGGGTATGGATTGATCGACTAAACCCTGTCAGAGTCACGTAAATATATGCGTTTATTATACGTTTTGTAGCACTCAGCTTAGGGAAGGGAATAAAGAAAATATTTATTGGGAATATTCACCAATATTTTTTCTCACATACAATTTATATCAATCGCCTTCATATTAAATGAACCGCATTTATTTTCCAGATTAGTTTACATATGTAACATGCCATATTTTCCAGTTATTATTAGACTTTCAATATCTAATCTAGATGTGATGATTTCACGAATCATATTTTAACTATGGGAAGAGTGAAAAGTCTTTATAATAGGAGAGTTTGCAAGACGAAGGGAATGGATGCAAAAATGAGGGTCTGTGTTCTATGCCTATCCCAAAAGGGAAGTGGCGTAATGGCGATGATTATTATTAATGACATCCATTATTCATTTTTAAACAACGAAAATACATACATATACGAGTATACAAACCATCATGCCATTTCCGTGTTTGAATAGGCAAAGAGGACAGATTGCCTGATGTGCCTATCTCGAAACATTTCCTTCGTCTCTTTTACATTCAAATACCTTCTCATACAACTCCCACAATTCCCCTGGTTTTCTCAAGTATTTTAATTCTTACACAGTACAATCTTACTCGTCGTTCATAATAACACTTGTAAAATTTAGATACAAATACAGGGATTTAGAAACTCTAAATTCTTGATAAAACATAAATATAATTTTACTGTTTGAAGATGTGACATAAATGATATAAGGAATTTTCACTAGAAGAGAAAATTTCGCTTACCATCCCTATGAAATTGGATTGTTTCAAAGGGAAACGGAAATCCAATTGACGCAAAGGGTATATTTGAATGTTTTCCAGTGGAAAAATTATCTGCTGTAAATAACCGTATCGAAAAATGATGGCAACACAATTTATGGTAAACCATAATTTATATTCATAATATATAGCCAATAGGGACTTAATAAAATTTAGTATAAGGGAATTGGTTTGTTGGCTGACGTTCATGGATTCTTTGGGTAATTTTTTTGGTTAACTTAAACTAATTAACAATATTCTACTACATTTCATAAAGAAACTTTAATAGCCCTTTCAGTATATCGTTCATATTTCAAATTTGTTGAAAACAGAGAATATTAAAAAAAAAACAAAACAATCGCGATTATTGATCGAATTGGTTTTTAATACAGTATTTTTGTACCATTTTTTTATGAATGTTAGTAAAATGTGGACGTGGATTATTTTCAAAAGGAGTTGAATTAATGCATGCACTGTAAATAATACATGTGAAAATGTATTTTATTAAACAGAGTTTAGTGATTAGATTCATATTCTTACTCTTAAGTTATACATTTTTAACACTTGCCACCCTGTGATGGATAGCGAGTGACCAGGACTTATATTTTATTTGATTATTCGACGTTTTAATACATAGTAAAATGGTTTTTATAGCAAATTACAAAAAATCACCTAGCAGATTTTGCATAATTTTAATTTAAAATATAATTTTTTTTACTGGATGCTTAGCGTCCAGCACCGTGGCTGGCGGAGTTTTTAAGCACAGTAAGGCAAGTGTTAATATGTCAGTCAAAGTGTGTTTGAATCCCATGTTAGAACGTCGTTGAGAAAAGTCTTCTTTCTAAACAACGCTATATAAAATGTCCTTTTGTTATAATTATTATTATACTACTGAATGTGAGCTTAAGACTGATGAATACATCTTATAGTACTTAATAAAAAAAGCCAAAGAAAAAGAAGAGAACTCGGAGATAGGTTGGAATATATCGAATGAATCAAGAAATACTAGCAAAAACTATGCAGTACAAATGTGAGAGAAAGGAGTTGTAGATAGAGATCAAAGAAAGTGTAGTGGGATAATATGGATGACGTTTTAAAAGAAGAGAAAATTGAATGATTTTTCAGTGATGTGTCCTCTCTGTCTATCAGTCAGGTAAACAGCGTGATGGTGTATATGTATATTTATATTAAAACAATTTAGTTCTTAATATTGAAAAAAATATTTCAAAGTAAACCTACCAATATATTATTTGTTTTGATAGTTCGATTGTTGATAAAGTCAAGTTCCCTTTTTTTAACATCTTAATTTAAGGATGTTAAGTTTTTTTAAATTTATTTATTACATATTATTATAATACAATAAATACATATATTCCACCTACCCTAGAGCTGTTAGTGAATTTTATTTTTAATAAATATTTTCTGTTGATAAATAAATAGTTGTATTTTCTTTTTGACAGAATGGCAACTGCCCAACTATGTATAGGGATATGCATTATAAAGGTAATTTTTTTCTTTGATAAATTATGTTATTTTAGCAAAATAATGTTTCACTAAATTCTTAAATAGTTGAAGTAAAATCAATTATATCTGGAAATTTTTACTTAAACTCCATTTCAAATATGTTTTTTTATAATTTTGAACATTTTCGACGATGTTGATACTCTCTGTTTTTACAAATATTTTAAATAATGTGTTTTAGTTATTTTTTACATAAGACAGATTAAATTTACTAAAAGCCTTAATCAGTGAAGCTTTAAATTGTCTAAAAGATGCTTTTCATACAAATTTTATTTATTAGACTTTATCCTAACTAAAGCATTTTTGACTTTACCAGTGATGACATAATACATCGTATTTTGGGGGGTGGATTGTTTACATATTAAAAAAATACTTATTTTTTAATAAATATATTATTCAGTTCACTGAAAACTTATTTTTTTTTATTTTGCATACATTTGATCATAAGATAATTTCTTAAGTAACTACTTTTTTGGTAAAATGTTTTTTTTTCTAAGAAAGTTTCCATTTCATTTTTTGTCTTTATAAATTATGTACGTGATAATTATTTTTATAGCAACCAAGTGGCCTAGAGAGCCCACGCCTAGATACAGGAGTGTCGATGAGTTTGGGACTGCCCTTCAGCCAATTCAGTAGCCTTAAGTGTTTAACTATTAGTGTCCAAAATAACAATGATTTTTAATAATTATATTACTTTAAGTCAATTATTTTGAGGTTAAATAAAGCCAGTTCTATTAAAAATAATTAATCTACTGTGAACTAACTGTAAAATCACGCCAAATGTCAAAAATGAGGAGTATAACTACGCATACACGTTTAACTACTCGTTTTAACTGTTCGTTCCATTAACTTAGAAGTAAATCTGAAATGTATGAAAAATGTAGATCAATTTATGACATGTACTCATTGTGGGTTTTTTCTCAACTTGCTCAAATTACGAGCTCAAGGGTGTAATTTGCTAAGCCTTATAAGACCTGAAAATGAAATGGAATTATTACTCACAAATATAATATTTCTTACGTGGTGTAAATATGATCCTACACATATGTTATGTTTGATGGTCAAATAGTAAACATGATCCTACACATATGTTATGTTTGATGGTCAAATAGTAAACATGATCCTACACATATGTTATGTTTGATGGTCAAATAGTAAATATGATACTACACATATGTTATGTTTGATGGTCAAATAGTAAACATGATCCTACACATATGTTATGTTTGATGGTCAAATAGTAAATATGATCCTACACATATGTTATGTTTGATGGTCAAATAGTAAACATGATCCTACACATATGTTATGTTTGATGGTCAAATAGTAAACATGATCCTACACATATGTTATGTTTGATGGTCAAATAGTAAATATGATACTACACATATGTTATGTTTGATGGTCAAATAGTACCTAAATATGATCCTACACATATGTTATGTTTGATGGTCAAATAGTAAATATGATCCTACACATATGTTATGTTTGATGGTCAAATAGTAAATATGATACTACACATATGTTATGTTTGATGGTCAAATAGTACCTAAATATGATCCTACACATATGTTATGTTTGATGGTCAAATAGTAAATATGATCCTACACATATGTTATGTTTGATGGTCAAATAGTAAATATGATCCTACACATATGTTATGTTTGATGGTCAAATAGTTATTGAGAAAAGACTTTGCTTTGTAACATTGAATAACCTGGAGTTGAAGGTATTATAGGGATCTCTTTCATCAAGTTAGAAAGTTTCCCGATTGATATTACGTTGATTGCCAACGTCGGGATGATTGGATATGAAACTAAAAAAAAAGAAAGGAATGTTTTTATTGAAATATTAGCAGGAATTATTACACAATGTGCATTACAATTTCAATTAGTTAACTCGACGTTTCAAACTGATCGCACAACCTGCCCTCAGAAGTCACACGTTCCCTGTTTGTACGCGAAAGGTAACGTACCAAAATTCACCCCCTTGACGGTCGTTAGTTTATTTGGACTTGGCTGTTTATGGTTTACAGCCTAGAATTGGCTTCAGTTGGACAGTCTTTGGAAAATTTGCAAATATTCTTAAGTCCAGTAAATAACCATTATACCTCAAAATAAAGATTTTAAATAGATGAATATTACTAAATGTTACATGCAACACTACAACAACAGGCTTAAATGAACGCTATATACAAAAAAATAACCTCTATTTTGTAAGTAATATAAAAACGTTATTGCGGCCGCCATATACAAAATAATTGAATACATAAAAACATTTGAGCCTTGTTCGTTTTATGGATAAATTCATATATTCGAGAAAAAAACATCGGACGTACCGTGTACGTCCATACTCTCTTGAGGTAAAAAATCGCTCGCCGTACACCGTACGACCATACTCCTTTAGAGAAACGATTTACGGAATAAAATATATTGGTACATCTTTGAGGTATCTATGAATGCTATTGACATAACGATCTTTGTGACGTAGTCAGTAAGACATTTGTTTTCTGATTAGAGGTTTGCCGATTTTTGTAGGCACCCATTTCTAAAAAAAGTATCAGTCAGGTTTTTTCTTCAGATCTCCTTAATAGCTGTAAAGTTGTAAGAAATATCCATATGGAGATAAATTCACCAACTTGTATTGTTTACAATAAAATAATACAAATACAATACAGTAAATTGATCAGTTACCAAACAGCCGTGATAGAAGTTGCAAAAACAGCGCCACTGAAAGGGAATGAAGTACATAATATCATGAGACAAGAAAATAACTACAAACAGAAGTAAACAGACTGTAACGGACAAAAAATAATATCAAAAACTGAATTTTACAGGAGAGAGTAGGGGCGTTTTAAGATCTCTTTGAAGGCGTTTGTCCCAGGTTTAGGCTGAACGGAAGTTTTAACAGGACAACTTTTAAAACAACTGGCTTTATTTACCTATATGTTGTCAATTTAAGAATAACTGTAAAAACAGGTCCTTACTATTTAGATTTATTTTACATATAATTTTTTAAATCTTCTCTGAAGAATAACAGACTAAAAAGTTTTAAGTAAAAATACTTCAATATTATGTTCATTTAAAAAAAAATCAAGACTAAGATTAAAAAAAACGATAATTTACTGAACTAATATTTAGAATACCTGTTTTTCAGTTTTTTCTATAGATCAAGTGTAAATTTATTTAATTATCTTTCTTCAAAAACACAATCATTCCACATAATGTTCTGAACATTTGTTTGAAGTTAAAATATTATTTGTTTAAAAATGTTTAAAAAACTAAAACGTGCCATGTTGATAATTTTAATTCGTTTTTCACTATAAAATATTTTTCGACTTAAATTGTTCAAATTATACGCATAAATTAAACATAAATTTATGCCATAATATTTTTTGTGGCAATAACATTTTTTTTGTAACAATAATTTTACTAACGTTCTAAGAACTTAATTTTTTTCACTCGTTCTAACAAATTAATTAAATGTCTCAATTTTGCAAATAAACATTTCTTCACATGTTTATGTTATAAAACAAGTCCAACTTCGTCCAAAAAAATTATCAATGTATTTTTTTGTTAAAAATATATTATTTTAACTAGACGTTAGATTAAAAATGAATATATATTTTTATTTTTGTTTGATTTGTTTAAAATATATTTACGTTCCAATCAAATTTGAAGAAAATAATTATTTTTCTATTTAAAACTTTTTTCATCTAGAGTGTAGTGAAAATGTATTTATAGTTAGCCGTAACAAAATTACGAAAATGCTTATGATCGTAAAATATAAAATAACTTGTGTATATATAACTAAAATAAAATAGTGGTGTTAATAATAATGAGGCTTTTTAATGTTTATATAATCATTTAATGTTAAATATAAAAAAAATGTAAAATAAAAATATATGTATACTCATTGTTGACCTGGAAAAGCTTTGGATGTTCTCGCTGCAATTTATTTTTAATTAATTCACATGAATAAAATACTGTTGTAAATTAGCAAAAAAAACGTATATGGTACTTATTTCGTTCATGATTGAGAATAACTGTTTTTAAATAATATCGATGGTTCTCAAAGTGTTTTATTTTTAATGAATATAATCTAAAAAACATATATTATCTACTTGTTTCACTTTTCAATGCAAAAAATTGAAAAATAACGTCTTGGTTTAATTTCAATTTTTGAGGCTATCTTTTAATAAAATATTTTGTCCTATAGATGTCATATAAAAAATGTAAAATATTAAAATGAAAGCCTGAAGTTTGATCATGTATAAATTAATGTATAATCGCAATGTATTTATATATTAAATGGTAAAAATATTTATCCTGCCTGAAATAATTAAATTCTCATTTTTTTTATACGAACAATTTTATAAAATACTATATTTTATTCTTTCAAAATAATGTAAATTGAAGGCATTTTTCTCGATAAGTTTTTTCTTGATTATTTTTTAAATAATAGTTTTATTAATTGCAAAATTTAATTTAATTTATTAAAAAAAAAGTTATGATTGGGGTTGAGAGGGGTTTGAAAATCAGAACTAATAGGAAAGTATTCAATAAGATAATAATTATAATACTGTTTATTTTTCCAATTATGGTTTTTACAATTTCCTACCGGTTTCGAGTCGGTTCTCATTATCAAGGACACTGTTAGTTTTAGTTTTTTAATGTGTCCGTGATAAGGAGAGATATCTCGAAACCAACCGGGCCATAATATAAAACAATATTGCAAAAAATGTGTCATAATAGTTATCGTATTTATTTCTTTGTTACACGAAATTCAATCAATATGTGAGATAATTACACTAAATTCAATCAACATGTGAGATAATTACACTAAATTCAATCAACATGTGAGATAATTACACTAAATTCAATCAACATATGAGATAATTACACTAAATTCAATCAACATGTGAGATAATTACACTAAATTCAATCAACATGTGAGGTAATTGCACTAAATTCAACCAACGTGTGTCCCATCCCAAAGCTCTCGTCACACGGTTTATTCGATTGTTTTTACATTTGACGATTAGAACTCGGTGTTTTATTGATAAAAAAAAGCTTTTTTTAAATAAAAACTTTCAAAAAACATTCCAGCAAAAACTGTAAAATCACGAATCAATACATGACGACACACCATCTGCTGCGACTGAACAAAATTGAGTGTAGCGTGTCGCCAATGTGATGCTTACAAGTTTTGTGATAAAATAAAAAACAATCGCTGCTTTGACGCTCTCAAGCGCAAAGCGCTAATAATATGAAGGCTCCAAAGGAAATATATTGTATTTTTTTCAATGTCATTATTAACTGTATTTTTTTTAACATTTTATTTTATTAATTCTTAGAATAAGTTTAGAAGAATGTGTTGTCTAAGCGAACGCCACGAGGGCTACGTACAATAACATAGAGTTTATAAAACATTTAATATTATATCGTTTGTTATGGAAATGTATCTATGCGTAGAACATGTAAGGAAATAGTTATTATATCGCGTAGGTATTAAAATTATAGAAATAAAATTTTATAGGAAAAAAAAAACATTTAATTTAATTTTTTAAATATAATCATCCTTCAAGATTTTATATTCCAATATTTATTAAGGCTGACCGAAGATCGTTTGGTGAAGATATTACCGTAATTGAGGTCGCGATCTACTCTCAGATCAGTAGGACTACTTTGAAAAAGTTGGAGGGGTGATTTTAAGAAGACTGCAGGGTAAGTTTGTTCCAATGGGTATTGAGTAGTAATATGGAGACGTTGGGGGAGGCCTTCTTTCAGGAGTAAGTAAATTCGTTGCTCATTATGAAATATTGGAAGTTTGGTTCAACAATATTGAACAAGTTCAAAATACTGTACTTTGTTGTTAGACCTGTTAAAAATGCGTTATTTTAAAATATGAGGAAGTAAATGATCATTGTGATAATTAATTTTTGCTTCTACGAGAGACGATTTAGTGAGTCATGGAGGTCGTCCTTAAACTTGAACTTTTCGATTATTGACTTAATCTTGTCGTCATTTTAATGTGTTTATTTTTTTATTGCAACAATTATTTAATATAGCGTGATTTCAAATCTTTGTTTTTTGTTAACGTTCATTTTCTTGGGTATATTTTCAATAGGATTGATCATTATCTGCCTCATATTGTTAAATGGCTTGAAGAGCTTTAGGAAGCACTTGATGACAAACGTTTTTGGGAAGTCTAATGAAAATTTATAAATATATATGAACACTTACTATCACATATTATTCACGTATTACTAGCACATATTGGAAGATCTACAAAGATTTATATGTAGTTCATCTTCGCCTTGTCAATTTTTTGCGGGTTTCTTTACAAATATATTTTTTTTAACATGAAGATGCAAGGAATTTTTTAATTTAACCTTTCCCTACCTGTGCTAAAAAATCCGCGCTTTCCGGTGCTGTGTATTCAATACACAAGAAAAAAAGAGCGATTTAAAATCGGAAAAATAAGAATATTCATAGCCAATTGCTTAGATTAATTAAATTTGAAGTCAAAAGTGATAATCATTGAAATTTAATTGCTGAAAACATGAAAAAAAAAACGTTGAACGACGTTCACAAAACGGGCGAAACAACCACCTCGAACGAAAGCCCGCTGGCTACTAAGCGAGGGAAGCGAGCGAACTGAGATTCTAATTGTTGCGTTTCCATATACCGAAATAGAGTGAAAGTGGCGTCGCTTCTTCACCCATGGGTTTTTTTAGAATGAATATACCCACGTCACACACTGGCACACGTTTGATTATATTAGTGAATTTATTCCCGATTTTCACAAAATATCTCTGATGTGGTCGATAAGTGCTAATTATTATTAATATTATTTTATCATTCAATGCGTAAATGTATTATGGAGGAATACCTAAAATCTGAACCCAATATTTTTCATATTTATAGAGATATTAAAGTTTTTAGAAACAATGTGTACTAGTTACACATCACAGGGAACGGTTAAAGGCCGCAACCATCAACTTTCTATTATTTCACTCAAGTCTATCAATAATAGTCTACTCTCGAAATGGTGATTTTTTTTTAAATATACTTCTTACTATCTCATCGCTTTGTTTTAACATTGAGAGGATTTTTAATTAAAATAATTTATTTTACCACAGTATTATAAAGTTCAATTTCTCACTTTTTAAAATAAAAAATATACCCTTAAAATGTCCTTATCGACAAGGAATCGAAATGTTCTTTATTTTTATATCAATCTAATTATTATCGAAAATTAATGAAAATAGGAATTAAGATAACTAAGTTAAGATAACTTAAATTCAAGTATTCTAATTTCTCAGCAATCAAATACTTTCCAGACGACTCACATTTCATAGACTTAATTATGTTTCGTCGTTTAATAAACACTGAGCAGTACAAAAAGTTGATTTTCGTCTTTAAATAAGGGGTCATTGTTTAGAGAAAAAGAAAATTAGACATTTTCTTAAAATAAAATCTCTTTTAACTGTTCAAATTTAATCAAAGTCAATTTGACTTTTTAAGGTTAACATTTCTTTCATACCATGTATAGAACTCGTATATTATGTAAACTTTGTATTTTATTACACTTAGTTGTTTATAGTACAACCTGGGGGCTTCTAACTAAATGGCGATCTCTTCAAACCAACTAGAAATATATAAATGAGGCCTAAAATAAAATCCAAACAGTAACCAAAATAAAAAAAAGTAATGAAAAAAAAAACCTTTTGAAATAAATTGGGTTTCAACGGGATCGAACCTTCAACAATCGACTTGAAAGACACGCGTTTTACCAACTTAGCTACGGAGGTAATATATCATATATGAAAGAAAAAAAAAGCCAAATAATAATAAACTTACTTGATAAATTGTATGAGATCTCAACGCTGCCTGCTGAAGTTGTCTCCTGCCTCCCTTCATCCACAATCTCCTACCCGAATTTTTATCGTTTGATGCGTTTGTATGTCGGTGGCAGTTCGAACATAATTCAGTTTTGTTTTTACTCCCCTGATGACGAGGTGAAAACTTCAAAACCGATAAGGTTATACAGTTGATTTAAGTGGAATGAACAATATTTGATTAAACGAATTAGAAAAAGTTTTTTAAATAAATTGATACTTACCTGTTATTTGTCATTGTAAGATTCGACATGATTTATAAAAAAAATAAAGCGGAGCACACATCGTAGAGTATGTTCGAGTGTTGTTACCACATCACGTGTGGTAGTGATGCAAAAATAAAGTGGAGCACACAGCGTTGAGTATGTTCGAGTGTTGTTACCACATCACGTGTGGTAGTGATGCAAAAATAAAGTGGAGCACACAGCGTTGAGTATGTTCGAGTGTTGTTACCACATCACATGTGGTAGTGATGCAAAAATAAAGTGGAGCACATAGCGTTGAGTATATTCGAGTGTTGTTACCACATCACGTGTGGTAGTGATGCCTAAATAAAGTGGAGCACACAGCGTTGAGTATGTTCGAGTGTTGTGTCCACATCACGTGTGGTAGTGATGCAAAAAATAATGGAAAACTAGGAAGACGTAACGTTTGAAGAAAGATGTATTATTTAATAATTATCATTTTTTGAAGTACGTGAACGATGGCGCGAGAATAACATTAGTCCGTAGCTGATTCCAGAGTGTAACAGGAGGGATGGTAAAATATATATCGAAGAATGAAGAGCGATGAACCGAAAAATTCTAAAGGTAATTTTTTATGCTTCTCCCTTCTTACCCTCCCTTCCTTTTTTTAAAATTGCATTGACTTACATCCTTAGCATCCATAAAATCTACATGTATTCACATACAGTTTATTCACCTTTTATTCTTTAAAAAAATATTCACTTAGTCTAACCATACTTTTTTGGTCGATCTTTACCATCACTCTAACTCGTAAGCACGACAATGATTGTTCTGGTTATATTCAGTTGGTAAATGCTTCCAGAAGGAGGTAGAGTTCGTTGTTACCTTTCTAGGACATGCTTGCAGTGTTCCGTAAAAGAACATTTCAAGAAAAAAGAGAATTAAGTAAAAGAATTTTAAAATTAAAAAAAAACTTCGTAATAAGAATTTGATATTTAAATAATTTTTTTTCGAAAATAAAAACTGTCTTACATGCACATTTTAATTTTACCTTTTCAATCCATTTAAATTCAAGTCTAATATTTTATATAAAAGTCTCGCTTAGTGACACAGTCCATGTCGCAGCATAAAGCAAAGCACAGCACGTATGTTTTAAAGTAACCGGAAGTGGCGACCATGACTTCAAGATGGCTGCCATAGAGCATCCGCTTCCTTTTCCCGCCGTTTGGCCCGCCATTACCCTACTTTACCGCCATTTTCCCGGTTAAACGTCACTTTTTTCTCTCAACGATATATAATATAGAAGGAAAACGGGTTTTATCAAAAAGAAAAACCCAAACGACCGTTTCGTTTTATCGAGAAAACTACGAACATGTTCTGAATGTTTTGTGTGTATTGAAGAAATGAAAATATTGAAAGTTCTCCGTTGAAATATTCACAAGGAAGTTGCTAAAAGTGAAAATGCTTAAATAGAGATGCTCTCTAGCGAAAAGAAAATTAAAATTTGTACTTCACTATTTAAATTTAATATATATTTATGTAACATTTTCATACAAATACATCTATCGGGTTTATAGCTTAAAATATATTTCAATCAATAAACCAAATTTTGTTTTATAATAATTATTAGTATATATGACTGTATCATTACTGTATTGTGTGAAAACAATATTTGAAAAAAAACTAAAGTACAAGACAAATCTGAAGCACAAAAATAAGTGTGGGAGTTTTGTGGAAGTACGGTATGCGCGTGCTGGCGGAGTACTGAGCGTACGCGTGGCTAGTGGCTTCGAGACAGCGCGTGAGGCATTGTTATTCCTATATTAGAGATCAGACAGCTTCCGTTATTTTTTTACTTATATTTTTTTAATATTCATAAGAATAAAAGTTTGTAAGCACTCATCTATCGTTTTTGAATTGCTTATAATTAATTATAAAACAAGATATCAAATTTTAATTATTCTACGTGTGTTTCCACTTTCTATTCCTGGTCTTTCTTCAGGTGGTTTCTTTGATAAGTATTTATGACGGTATCAATACTGCAATACGTGAAAATTGAGATAAAGGTGAGAATTTTATGGAAGTTACGAAGAGATTTAATAAAAATCTATCATTTTCTAAGATGTATGTAAAAAAGATGTCAAAGATTTTGATATAGATGATATCGAAAAAGAGTATATTGCTTAAGAGCGTCAAAAGCGAAAAGACACGCTCCAGATGTGAAGGTGGTCCATGATACCAGCTAGAGAGGAAGATACAGCGCGAGTGGTCAATCTCAGGTGAGGCTTCCGGACCATCTTGGAAGTGCGATGTCTGTGCTCGACCGTGCTGATCGTCTGCTGAGTCACCGGAAGAAATGTTGCTCAATAAAACTTCTGAGTGTAAGAGGAAACGCTGAGTCTTTAACGTCTCTTGTAGATGAATGTATGCTTTGATAATTTTTAAACTGGAGCTTATGTGGTGTATCTTACGAAATTCAATGGATGGCATAACATTAGGTTCCCATTAGGTTAATTTATATCGAACCTTAAAGTTTTAATAGTCTGAATATATTTCAGAATACAGGTTTACCCTTCCTTATGAACTTTTTATATTTAATAGTGTAATCTACAGTACTAACTTATGCCAAAAGCTTTTTTTACCTTGATACAAATTTATATCTTAAGAACTAATCTAATTAATACATTTGAACTATAAACTAACTTCATTTTGATTTATTAAATGTAATTTATATTTTCAATAAGCTTAATATTTGATTTCTTATAAATAGTTAACATACTTATTTATAATTAGATAACAATTCCAACAACTAATTATTTAACACGCACATGTTAAATAATTAGTATTTAATCCATCCTGAACGGGCCGAAAATGTCGTACGGAGCCGCTGCTAAATACATGAGAAAGTCAAAGACATTTATAAGTAAGTGGGTGAAATGCTATACCGACGCAAAAAACGTCAATGACCTACCAGATCGTGGCCCTGCACAGAAAACGATGATAAAAGAGGAAAGAGAGATTTTACCGGTGTTTGAGAAGAATCTTCGTCTATCATTGCGTAGCGGATATGCGGTTTTGCGTGAAAAGGGTTTAATTGTGTCATGTGACACTATAAGAAGACGTTTATTAGCTCATGGAGTGAAATTTCGGAGTATGGTGAAGAAACCACTATTGTCCGAAAAACAAGTCAAAAAAGACTCATTTTTTCCGGACGAAGCTTCTTTTTGGGCACATTCTTCCATTAATCATACCTGGTGTACCCGCATCAATAGACTCATCCAGCGGACTGGGGCTGTTTCTTAATGCGGGAATTGGGCACTTTGCACATCTTCACAAATAATTTGAACGCTGTCAAAATGGTTAAAATATATCAGAGGGCTTTGTTATCATCAGCTCAAAGGCAGTTTATAAGAAAAAATTAAAATTGGCAACTGCAAGAGAACAATGACCCAAAAGATCGGAGTCGTCTTTGTACATCATGGAAAGAGAAAAATTACGTTGGCGTAATGGATTGGCCATCGCAGTCATCAGATGCAATTCCCATTGAAAATATTTGGGTGCTCATGAAGTTCAAGCTTCGAGGGGAAAAGATCTGGAACGTCAAGCAGTTATTTCGACAGATTTGACTTATATAGAAGTCTTTGCCTCTAGGTTTTGCCATAAAATTAGTAGAAAGTATGCCTCGAAGATGCCGGGCAGTTATTACTAGTGGAGGCGACTGGACAACTTATTAATAATAAAGCATCACGGTTTATATCAAGTAGTATGTGTGTATTTTTTTAATGCCTTATCCCAAATAGTTTTTCAGGTTTCATCGTACACGTTCTTGTCAAAAAAACTTTGTATATGTCAGGTATATGATTATTAAAGTTGATATAAAAGCAAAGTAAAACTTTGCTATTCTTGGTCGCGTGTTCCCCTATCATTATTTACTATTTGTTAAAATGACCCGTTTAATGCTGTTTTTTTCAGCGCTTTGCCTTCATGAACACATTCTGAGCGTTAATCAGGGTTTAACTGTATTCATATCGAAAGCTATCTATAAAGATGAATAAAATATGAATTCGATGAAGAAATAATTGACAATCAATTCGATTAAGTGTCATTACGGATATGGCTTTAATTAAGATAAGTATATTCAAAATAAACACTGATGATTTTTTCTTAAGGAAAAATGAAAAGAAGAATTAATGTTGGTTGTTTGCAAAACTGGGAATTCATATTAATCATTCATTGGAAGTGCGCGCGTCGGCGGAGCACTGCGTGTGCGCGTGGCTGGTGGCTTCGCCACAATGCAACACAGTGACATTCGCTACAATGGTTTTCATTACCAGAGATGAGAGAGCATATACACAAATACTCGTAGTTCCCAAAGTGGTCAATATCGACGGCCTGGGGTCGATTTGATTTTCCTAGGGGTCGTTAGTTTCAATAAAAAAATTTGGGGGTTGACGACAGCAAAAATAGACCCCCTTACTACTGATATTTGTAACTTCAAAATATAGTATATATGATTGCAATAGGTACCTAATTAAGAAGTAAAATAAATAAAATTGTGTTTAATAAAGTGATTTCAATATTTGTGGTTATTTTGAATTTATATATTTATTTCATAAACATCAGAAATTAAAAAAAAACTCCGCTCGTATTTATTTGTTTTAATTTTCGTCAGCGCAGATTTCAATATTAATGTTGCACAAGATAATGTCATAATCCGTAGTTCTTTTATCTTTTTCAATCCTTAATTACAAGTGATTAAAATGAAAAGTTTGATATCTAGTGAAATATTTAATATCGAGTACTGTACAAAATTATTAATTTGAGTAAGTCACGTAAATGACTAGGGGGGGAGACGGTTTTAAAAATTTTTGGTAAAGAGGTCTGCGGCCGAAAAAAGTTTGGGAACTCTTGATATACACTATCCATTAATTATATTTTTTTAAACATATTTTTTTTATATTTATAAGAATACAAATTAAGAAGCACTCACCTTTCATTTTTGAATGCCTACAGTATGGCATAAAACTACGATGTTACGTATCATTAATTATATAACAACATATTCTAATTAAATTATTCTACACGTGTTTCTACATCTTATCCCTAGTCTTTCTTCAGGCCGCTCTTTACTGGTTTATTTATCTTGAAGTGACAAAAGGTTTCAAAGAAAGAAGGAATTCAAAATTCATTGAGCGAAGCAAATACATTGAATCAAATAAATGTAATATTTTACAGGACAGCCAAAAATTGCCTGATCTCTTGTCTTATCATCTAAACCACACTCTACGAGTATCTGATGATATTTTAGAGTTCTTAAAAAATATATGAAGGAACTCATGTCTATTTAACCAATTTTATGTTTACCGGATAGACCACAGAATCAAAAAAAATAACTAAAAATACTTTGATAAAAATCAAAGAAAATAATGAACCAGTATCTAGCTATTGTACAATTCCTTCGCTGACTATTTAGAACTATTTTCAGATCTCAAGAACGTTTGTGAGTGAAGTCACAATAATAAATGATATTTCAACGCATCAAAGTGCCAAATTATGTCATATCATCGCTCGCACGTGTGAATTTTTATAAATATACACTAGAATCCTTACCTATATCCCCCGTACAGATAACCTTGGGTGCCTTGTTCTACAGCAAACTCGTATTTGGTCCTCACATAGAACTTATGTGCAATTCAGCTAACAAAACTCTTGGATTTGTGATGAGAATCTCTCAGTCGTTTAAAAACTAAATGGTAATCAAAACGCTTTTTGATTGATTGATTCGTAGCAAACTTGTAAGCAACGCTTGCATTTGGAGACCGCTGAGGGCACACAACTCATTCATTGTAAAGAAGATATAAAAAATATCTATGGTGTCTCTATATGAGTGAGTTTGGTGTCTATCCATGGCTTTAACCTACTCAGTTTTTGCTGGGCATGGTGTAACTCCTTGAGCATCAGGAAAGATCTGCATCTCCTGGTATGCGTTGTCAGACTCGTTCGTTGTGAGCTGTCCAGCATTACTACAAAGATAAGCGTTAAATATCTCCAACAATTACACTAGACTGCGCTGATAAGAACTGTTCTCAATAACATACACAAGAACGGGTTTCACGGCGCTATGCTTGTTGGAAGGGCCTTAACTCTTTTGAACAGGACTACTTCGGATATTGTCGACATATTTCATATCGCATTAACAAAAGGAAAAAAAAATCTAAGATTGGGAGCTTTAGAAAGCACTCATCAACTTATTTGAGAAACTTTGAATATATAAACTTTGAATATAATATTTTTTAAATGTTAACAATTTTTGTATTTTCTAATGCAATTGGGCTAAACCTGTATTGAGAAAATAAATAAATAAATAAAAGAACTGATAAATAATGTACAAAGAGCCAACAAGTTGGTAAATGAGGAATTCCACGTATTCCATCTCCTATATTAAAACTGACAATACATAAATAAACAGGACACAATCTCTTAAGGTGGCTGTCTCATAACATCTCTGCTGTATTAATAAAAAGGAGTAGGCAGGATGTGGCAGAAGGTCTGGTGGAGAAACGCACATAATCCAATTACAGGATGCCTTGCCCCATAAATATTCATGTGGCTGATCTACCACTTGAAGTTTAATGTCTTCCCCACAGGGATGAGATATTCTGAAATATATCCGAGTTTCGTTTTTGTTGACATACTACGACGAATTTATTTATATAAGTTTATTTGTAAATGTGTGTATGTTATACTCGCACGTTTGTGTGACTTCAATTTCCCGTACTTATAGTAATTCCCGATAGTGCGTGTGTTTATTTGTAAATGTGTATAAGTTTATTTGTAAATGTGTATATGTTATACTCGTACATGTGTGTGACTTAAATTTTCCGTACTTATAGTAATTCCCGATAGTGCGTGTGTTTATTTGTAAATGTGTATATGTTTATTTGTAAATGTGTATATGCGTATGTTTATTTGTAAATGTGTATATGCGTGTGTTGTATATATTTATTTGTAAATGTGTATATGCGTGTGTTTATTTGTAAATGTGTATAAGTTTATTTGTAGATGTGTATATGTTATACTCGTACGTGTGTGTGACTTCAATTTCCCGTACTTATAGTAATTCCCGATAGTGCGTGTGTTTATTTGTAAATATGTATATGTTTATTTGTAAATGTGTATATGCGTGTGTTTATTTGTAAATGTTTATTTGTAAATGTTTATTTGTAAATGTGTATATGCGTGTGTTGTATATGTTTATTTGTAAATGTGTGTATGTTAAACTCGTACGTGTGTGTGACTTAAATTTCCCGTACTTACAATAATTCTCGATAGTGCGTGTGTTTCGATAGGTACATAAATTTAATGATGCAATTAATATACTTGATATTGATGCCAACCTATTTAAGGCTTTATCAGTTCTGAAAAATGTGTTGGTGCCTGTCTTGATATATGGAAGTAAAACTTGAAGTCGAGGGAACAAAAATAAAATTAAAATCATTACTGTGAAGATGTGTGCACTTAGAACAAATTGTGGAGTATCCATGTATGAAAAAAGGTGGAACGAAGGGGTCAGAAATGAATGTGGAAAAAATGGATGTTGTAAGTAAAGTGAAAAAGAGAGCTTTAAGATGGTTTGGACGTGTGGAGAGAATTTATGACAAAAAAGCAAGAATTGTATGATGTGCGTGTAAAAAGTAGACTTAGAAAAATGGCTGGATCAAATTGACCAGATTTTGAAACAAGATAAAGTGAGAAGTGTACGAAATAGAAAATTGTGCATGACGTAATGTGTAAATGTGGAGGAGGCAAAAGTTAAGCGATTAGATAGAAAAGTTAAGCGATCTGTTCTATCTGCCTAGCCCTCAAAGGACACGGCATGATGATATGTACATAAAATAAATCAATCAATATAGGTTTATTGATAGCAACATATATAAATACATTCCAATATCCCACATCTATCTCAAGATAAATAGCAGAAAATACATTTAAGAGAGAAGCTATCAAAAGATCTCGGCTCATCTCATAACATACAGATAAAGGGCGAGCTCGGCTGCGAGGATGTCAGATGTTTTTCAGCCCATACCCTTGTACATGTGGATTAATAAAAAAAAAGAACTTTAATAATTTGCAGAAAAAATAAAGGAGTGGACACAAATACCACCTCAGATTAATTTAAATAAATAACATATTTTTTTATAGCAACATAGAATGTTCATATAACTGATAGCAACATAGTATGTTAACATATTAACGCACTGATAGCAACATAGTATGTTAATATATTAACGCACCGATAGCAACATAGTATGTGCATATATTAATACACTGATAGCAACATAGTGTGTTCATATATTAATACACTGATAGCAACATAGTATGTTCATATATTAATACACTGATAGCAACACAGTATGTTTATACACTGATAGCAACATGGTATGTTCATATATTAATACACTGATAGCAACATAGTATGTTCATATGCTAATACACTGATAGCTACATAGTATGTTTATATATTAATACACTGATAGCTATATAGTACGTTCATATATTAATATACTGATAGCAACATAGTATGTTCATATATTAATATACTGATAACTACATAGTATGTTAATATATTAATACACTGATAGCAACATAATACGTACATATTTGTATTTAAGACAAATATCTTCCATATGTTTCCTTCTTTGCCTGTAGATAATGTTTTTTATGTGTTTTTCTTATCGAAAGCTTATTAAATTCATTTAGTTAATTCGTATTCATTGACTGTAAAACAAATAAATGTTTCAAATTAGTTTTTTAGTAAAAGTATTTTTTCTTGAAAATTTGAAAGCCCTACAGACAAATATATTTAAAAATGTTGATTTGTAAATATGACATTCAAATAGGCTTTTCTTACTTCACGTTTAAATACTCACTTAAAATTTACTGTATGAGACTTTTTTACTACTTCACATTGACAGAGGAAGACCGAGGCGCTTTTGAAGTTCTCCATATAGCTTGTGAGTATGACGGATACAAAAGTAGATTGTGTAGTCAACAGTCGTTAAACATGCTTTTTATTTATATGTTTGTTGAGATTATGAAGCGCTTAGAATTTCCTTTAAGATAGATAGATATTTAATGTGTAAAAATGTAAACTATATATTCACCAAATTGAGAGGTTTTAAAAAATGTTATGTACTCGATAGTTTGAATCAACATTAAAACTGTGGACATTTTTTTTATATATTGGTAATGATAAATAAATAAATAATAATAAATAAATAAAAATAAGAGTTAAAAAGTAACCACTTTAACGAATCTTTTAAAGTGACTACTGTGCATTTGAAAATTACAATTTAAAAAGAAAAGAAAAATAACAAATATTAAGAAGCAATACATTTTCTCTGCTGTATTTATAAAAAACAATATCTAACTTTTAATAAGCTTTCAACACCCTGTATCAAGTTATATGAAGGAATTAATCGAAATGAGAGTGATTTCAGCTTATTAATGTTAGGCCCACCTGCGATGAGAACGCTTCAATAAAACACATTTTGGCCGTTGAAATCAAGATGAAATATTATAGATATAGGCTTTAAAATCCACCATGATTTATTTGTGAAGGCATCTTCTAATCTGGTGAAACCTGAGCTAATAATACGATTTTTTGGTACGTGATTAATTTTGGTAATTTTATGCCTTTCTAGTACCTTCTAAACTGTTTGTATAGATTTCTTTCGTAAATCTTCTATTATTCTATTTTTATATTGTTTAAAGTTAAGGCCTTAGCATTGTGGAGGTTTAAAGACATAGTTATTTGTTATATCAAACACTGTTTATTCCATTTTTTGAAATGGTATAACCCCATCGGTTTCAAGGTTTTCACCTCATCATAAGGGGGAGCATAAACATGACTCTATTAAGAGCTGAAAGCCTTAAAACCAGTAGAGTTATACGGTTACAAAAGGTGGAATAAACAGTTTTTTGTAAAACAAATTACAATATCTTTTTTAATTCATAATTTTTATATATTCGAACCATTTCAAATATATGATATTCGAAGAAATATATTTTCATATCTTTAACATTAAACGGGGAAAAAATTAAAAAAATAAAATATAATAAATATTTATGACACATTCATCGTAACACTGATAAGTCTCAAAAAGTTTCAACGTATCCTGGACTACATCGTGCATAGAATTGCGGAATTGGCGTAGTTTGACTTTTCCCAACTTGTCTATTCAGCCGAGTAGAAATGTCGCAACATATTTGTGTCCTGCACCCAGAAAATATTAAAGCCAGATTCCTTGTCCTAGGATTATGCCTCCAACATGTCGCACCGTCTGAAACGGGAAACTTTATTTCACGATTCTGAAAACTGAAACCTTCTAGCTGAAAACTGCAAACTGAAATCTGAAAGCGGGAGAGGAAGGCGGTCAGTGTAAAATATGGTTTGAAATGATTTTAACTATTTGTGATGGGAAACGACGAGATATACTTTTTTTTCAAGGTATTAAAATAAACTTGGTATGTTTAATATTCATATTTTATTTTATTGCATTTTCATTGAATACAATACAACTTGGTGTCAGGGTAGGTAAAGAAGATTGAACGTCCACCTTTACTTCCACGCTGCACATATTTTACCTCCTCTAAATTCATATCTTTTTCATACAACTCACACGATTTCTTTTTATACTCTTAGGGCTTATGACATTTTCTTTTTATAAAATACTCGTATTATTCCCTTGATCTGAAAATTCTTTAAAATGTAGTCACGTTCATATTTATTTTATATTTCCTTTTTTGTAATATTTATTTAAAGTAAAAGGAAGGGATGGTGGAGAGGAAAGGAAAAGGAAGGGATGGTCGAGAGGAAAGAATAATCAGTTTTAGAGTTTTTTCAGATCGCTTTAGATTTTTAATTTTTGTTTTCAAATTTAGTGTTTTTTCAGTCACTTCTTAAAGCATACCAAGGACGAAGCGAGTCTAGCATTGGTTTGTAACTGGTTCCAGAGTCTCACTGCAGGGACAGTAAAAAACAACGTAAAAAAGAATACAATATAGTTGGTACTAAAATACTAAAGTAGACTTTCATCATTCATTCGTTCCAATTATCCAAAACCTTCTCATTGCTAATAATTTTCTATTTCCGTCAGTAGTATAACAACCATGTATTGTTGGTTAAAGTAGGTTAATACTCGTACTTTTCCCATAAGTCGTTTAAAAAATGCTGAAAGGATTTTAGTATTTTAAGAATAACGCGAACAAAGTAAAACAGTTTAACGCGAACAAAGTAAAACAAAAAATTATCCTTTGAATAATACGAATCAATATAATAGAAGGACAAGAGTGAAAATAAGGCACTACTCGTCTTTTTCCAATAGTTTGGTCCTTAATGAGAAATGCAAAAATATTACAGTTACCTTTAAAATGTTTTCCCCCAGTAATTGAAGAAAAACATCAAAAGCGATGCAAAACCACTATTGCAGCTAGTCTTTGATGCGAATAATTCAAAACGCCTTATCAAGAGTTGTTAGGATTCAAGAAGGATCTTACTCTTCACCGCTTTTCAAGAGGGGAGGGCTCACTCTCCAGCGCTTCTCAAAGGGGGCACTCGGCTGAATAATAAGTGGACGCGGACGATAAGCACCCCCACGTCTAATCTCCCCACAAATACCCTCCATCACTTATTTTATTTGTGGCTCAGTATTTTCTACACAAATTTCAGTTTCTTGAGATAGAATGCTGGGAATGCAATTTGGTTGTCAAATAAATATTTTAATTTTATGTTTCACTTCGATACATTAAAGTTGATACTTACTGCCAATAAAAAAACTGTTTTTTTCTTCTAACTGTAAATTGAAATCAACTGTTTTTTGTCTAACCGTTAATTAAAACTAACAATTTTTTTTCTTCTAACTGTAAGTTAAAATCTTTGCTCGGGTACTTTAATATAAACTTATGCACAGGCACATAAAAATATATGCCCGTGCTTGACTTAAACTATAAATTAAGATTGGCCTTTTCTAACTTAAAATATTGACTTCGTGTCAAGTAAACTTAAGAGTGGCAAATTCTGAATCTATTAACAAGTGGCAAAGGAAGTGAAAGCACTGGACCGGAAGCTGATTGGAAGACAGAATAAGTTCAAGTGACGGGGGCGGAACTCGAGGGGTTCTGGAAGATGGACATTTGGTTGAGTGATAGCCAATTCCAATATTTGAGTCCATTATTTAAATGAGTTGAATGGGATCGACAACAAATGGTTTTCCGTTATATATTTTTTTTAATTTCACATCTTTTAATTGAGTAAGATGAAGAGGAGGGTTTAAGAGGGTTTGAGCACGTTGAATGAATCAACGATGAAATATTAAAAAAAAAAAAAAACAAATGTAGTGAGTGAAATGTGAAAATGTGGATGAAGGGCATATAAGAGGAAGACCAAAGAAAATAAGGTTGCATCAAGATATTTTGAAATAAGATAAATCATAGGAGTTGTAAGAGAAAGTGTTTGAATGTGGAAGAGGTGAAATATATGTGTTGAGATGGGAATATCTAGCGCTTTGTTTTCTCCGTCTACCTTAGCAGGGAAACAATATGATGATATGTATGTGTGGTATCTATCTACATATTAAATTTTTAAAAAAGATTGCTAAAGTAAAGAAAAACGGTGTCACACGTTGTATTGCAATTACATGAGACTTTATTGTATACAATATAACCTGGTGGGTTTATTGCCATGTGTCAACCTCTTCCAATCAACCATTAAGATGAAGAAGATATCTGAAATGAAAATCAGATTTGAATTCTTAAAAATTAAACAGGTTTAATGGGAGTCAAACTCCTTTTCAACTTGCCGACAAGGGTCCTTATCTGAAATAATCGTATAAAGAAGATCTAATAATGTTTTGATCTGAATAAAATAAATATAATCAACGACCTCTGTAGTCAAGGTAAAAGAACCCGTGTTTTCCCTCCGGGGATTGCAGGTTCGATTTCTGTTGGTTACCATTTTTATAAAATGGTGTAGCGACCGTGCGTGCGGTCACTGAACCCACTGAGGCGACCCTTGCCCGCGTGGTCATTGAAGTCATCTCTTGCCTCTCCTGCAGACCGTAATATGAAATGTATATAGAACGTGCAACAATAAACATGTGTTCAGCGGAAGCGAGACAGCGACACGTTCTGCGCCGTTCTATACATTATAAATACAGACGCTTACAATAAACTTTCTCTTTGCTTATTCCGATCTCGACGACTTTTATTCAAACAACCATCATCCTTCTATTCGGAACACAAGTCCCTAAAATGGGTTCTAATATGATTCTTATTAAAAGCCTCTTTAAAAGCGTTTTGTTTAGTTTAAAGAGATTGTCATGTGGTAATAATAAAGCCCATAGGTTATACTTTCAATATATTTGCTAAGCATAAATACCCTGCAGAATTTGCAATGTATTTGTTAATAACAATGATACTCAGTACAGGTATAAGTACTGTGATTAATTTTTTTACTAAAAAAAATGTGGGCTGAACTATTATACTCGTACTTAACGTAATTATGAAAAAAAAAACCTGTAGAGCTTTCAAAGCATTTGCTAAGCATAAAAATCCTGCAGAACTTGCAAGTTATTTGCTAAGCCCAATGGGACTCGGTACATATGTAAATAGTATGATGTAGATATAAATAATAAAAGTATGTTTCACAAATATATAAAGTTTCATAACAACATTCCTAATATTTAGTCAAATTTAACAATTTAAGTGAACCCTTCACAAAAATTAGCATTCCTCAAAAACAAGTCGGACGCTGGGAAAGGTTGTCTTGATTTCGATCCGGATTTTAAGTGTTTATGCAGATAAATTACAATAGATTTATAATTGACTTTATAAATAATGTTAATTTGGGTTTGTAACTCTCCATGTTTCTTGGCCCCAATTCAGTTCGATCTTACAACCTCCCACGCTGCTATATGGGACATAATTTGTCCCCTTTCAGCGCGATCGACACTATAAGGTCGAAAGCTTCATTATTTGTATGAGCATGACGTTATTTAGTGATGAAGCAGGAACTGCTTAATGCGACTCCTCATTTTCCGGTAATTTCATTACAATATTCGCTATATTAATCTAGGTATAGCAATTTCAGTAAACCCTTCACAAAAATCTGAATCACTCAAAAACAAGTAGGTCACATGGAAAGGTTGTGTTGATTTTCATCGGGACTTAAATTATAAAAGAAGTATGCAAACAAAAAATTTTCCAGTTGATTTATACTCGTATTTTTCTCAATTATCATAAATATTTTCAGCAAAGTTCCAATGTTATTTCGACATGCTGTCGGTGGTTGCTCGTTGCAACTATCACACAACACATGTTTCCAAGTTAGTTTAGCAGTAAATCACCAAACTATGCGCAGCTTCTGAATATTGTGGAATCCGTTTTGTTGTTCCAACTATTATAGAAACTACAGACAGTACATTGTATATCAAAATATCAAACACCTTAGTAGAAACTTTCATTATAATATGCTGCCAAACAAGTTGCATTAAAAAAACTGTCAAGTCAGGGAATAAATTATGTGTAAACTTTTCCATATATAATGTTAACTAACTGAGGAATTTATCGTTTAAACATTAATTAAACAGAATATTAATATCGTAGAACTACTGTCAAAAATTGGTAACTATCGAAAACATGATAAGAACATATCGCAGTTTTAGTATGTCCATAAGTTTTTAACCCAAAGACATAAAAAAAAGGTGATATAATGAAACAAAAACACTATTTTTTAACACAGTTATTCTGAAGATCAATACATTTTAGATGAATTACGTTTTCACCACAACAAAAATGTTTTGAAGTACAATATTTTTCTCAATGGTATAACACTTTGAAGATCAATACTTAGTCATTTTTATTTATTTTTTTCCTAGCAATTCGGATTTGTTTTGAAAATAAATAACTATCGATTGGGGCTAAGTCAGGACGGAACTAAAACCTTTGTAGCACCATAATTGGCGCATTGTCGTGCAGTAATCACAATTTATACATTCATACCTTTAATTTATACGTTAATGATATTATAATAATAGCCAGAAGTCGTAGTTTCTCTCTTTTTAGTAATTTAGTAAAAAAATATGCAATAATATTTTAAAGGATTGTGTTCCCTTGTTTTTTTTGGGCCGTGATTAACCCGGACGGCGCCCCTCCATTGAATACATTTTCAACAAGGAATCATGATACAGAATCATAGTTTCATCTCCCATGACAATTGATTCAGTTATTATTTTTTCTTTCCCAGCTCAGAACATTAAAAGTTCATTGCAACATTTAGCATGTCGTTGCTTTTGTATAGCACTCAAAAGCTGGTACCCATCTTGTACTTACCTTATTCATACCAAGATTATCATGCAAAAGCTGGTACCCATCTTGTACTTACCTTATTCATACCAAGATTATCATGCAAAAGCTGGTACCCATCTTGTACTTACCTTATTCATACCAAGATTATCATGCAAAAGCTGGTACCCATTTTGTACTTACCTTATTCATATCAAGATTATCATGCAACATTGGAAACTTCGTCTTCTATTTGGTAACACTTGCTATTTTAGTAATGTAACTATTTCTGCAGGTTAATCTTAATAAGGGTCATCTTTGATCGATTATCTGCAAAATGAAACTGTTAAGTCTAACATTTTACTGTGAAATATACATACAGTAGAAGATTTTCCGTTGTTATAATTTAAACCTAGTTATATTTCTGCTAAACTTTTACCTTCTTTTGAAAGAAGCTTGAAAGCCGCACGATATTCAATTTTTAACATTTCTGAATAAAACAAAACAACACGTCTTTTATCGGCTCTTATTGAAAAACTACTGAGGGTTAATATTTTAACTGTAACATTGCTAACTATTCGTGGGTGTGGCTGGTTTCCAGTCTTAAATACATGTTATGTATTTAAGACTGGAAACATTCGAACCTTAGTGATATATCTTTAAAAATATGACACATGAAAATACCAAAGTATACTACAAAACTGAAAATAAATAAAGGTATTAAAACACAATTAATGAAATTCAATCAACCATAGAAAAGTTATTTAAGATAATTTATGACTATAAACATTTTATCTCTCTTAAGGGAATAAAAAATTAACCGTTGAAGTTACAAAGTGGATATATTCTCGGTACCGCCAGACAGTAGGAGAAAAATCCTTCCTAGTATTGTTCCATCGGAATAAATTAATCAGACCCCTATTATGTAACAGAAAAAAATCCTTATAATATGGAAGAATTAAAAAAAGCGCTGTGTAAAAAAAACATGTTCAATTAATTGTAACATCGCTTGACCATGCAATGGGCGTGGCTGGTGGCACACTCAACTTGTTTAGGCTGGAATCTTTTGAAACTTAGTGGTATAATAAAACAAATTAAAATTTAAAACCTGTTAGTCCACGTACCGCTTCAAGTGTCAATATTTCATGGCTTTATAAAACACTAATAGCATTTTTTTTTAGACAATCCACTCAAACTAAAGTGATTTGTGCCACCAAATTAGTCACTATCCAATTATATGAGTCAGTATAATAATTTAAAAAATATCAATTCTAGATAATTGAAAGTTCCAACTAATTAACATTAAAAATTTAACAATCGATCTATAAGTGGAAAGTAGAAAAAAGAAACAGAAAATTCATTGGACGCGGCAAAGATATAATGTTTAGTAAACCAAACCTGTCCCTCAGACTACATTCGCAGCTGTGATTCTGTAACAATATTTTAAGTGTTGTGGTTTGTATTTTTTATAATTATACAAACAGCTACAGGAAAATGGAAACTGGGATCTAATTAAGAATCTCAAAATTAACAATAAATTACCAGTGAAAGAAGGTCGCGAATAGGGACATATAAGCAGATTTCAGTTAACACGTTCAACTTAGATCATTTTGTAACACGGAAGAACGCTTCTAAATAGACGAAGGCAAAGGTTTTTGGATAAGCATTCTCTTAGAGGGCTGGGAGTTGGAGGAGACAGTTAGTTACCAATTGTCTTGGAGAAAAATCATCCGGTAGGTTGAAGTTCTATATGAGTTACATGGCAATCTTAGATTAGTACTTTAAATTTTTTATTGAATCATTATATGGAGTGGAATCATGGATTCTCAAAGTAAGTAGTATGAACCAACTGAAACCATTCGAAATGTAGATACAGCGGAGAATGCTACGGATACCCTGGACGGATATGGTCAGCAACAGAAGGGTTCTTCAAAGAGCCAAAGTTGATAGAGAGTTGCTGACTAATATTAAAATCCGAAAGGTGTCTATTTGGGCCATGTACTTAGAGGAGCAAAGTACAAATTAATGCACCTGATCATCCAAGGCAAAATAGAGGGTCAAAGAGGTGTTGGCAGGAGGCAAATCTCCTGGCTCCACAATATAAGTGATTGGACTGGTATAAGGAGCGTTTGGGATATTTTTTGGGCTGCCGCGGGGGGCAAAGATACTTACTCTAAGATGATAGTCAACGTTGGGGGGACCTGGCATGATACTGGGAATAATAATTGAATCAGAAATATTTTATTAAGTCTATTATTATCAAAAGAAGACACGTTGTTTCGTTATATTCTGAAACATTAAAAATAAAATTCTTTCAAAAAAGAGAAACGGCCGTCAGAAATTAAATGATGTCAGAATTTAAACATCGTTCAATAACGAAACAACACGTCTTTTATTGGCTCTAGTTGACATAATACTGGGAGTAGAGGTAATTTAGATTGTAGTATAACTATGTTGTGGCCATTGCCTGTATCCCTACACTCTAGCTGGTTCAAACCAAAAACTTTTAGGCCTTCGTATACACACAATCAATAATGACTGTTATAAACGGTCTAAAACAGCATTCAATCTTAAATTTATTGAACTCTTTCTTATATTTATTTATTTCCTCCTCCATCAATGCAGAACTCCCACAAAAAAGAAAAGAGAAAATATCCAACAATTTATAACAGCGATCTACCACTAAAATTGAATCTATCGAAATTAATATGGTTCGTAATATAGTATTATGTATAAAATTAAGTGGTATTAATGTACATTTTTTACAAAACGGTTTACTAACCCTTGTTTCAAAGATCCGATCGCTCATTTTAATATTGAAAATCGTCAGTCCATTCTCTATGACCATCGGCCGGGAATGAATTGGCGGTTTCACCACATCCATTGGTCATATTCTCAAATCGGAAATTACAGAACTAACTGGCTTTAGAGCCGTCAGACTAGCATTAATGGAAGCGATAGCTGAAATCAGCAAGGATTGAGGACGCCCACTGAAATAATCTCATTAAATAGCCGAGTGTCATGTATTGTTTGCATGTGAACACTATGTTATACATTCAATGGATTTTAAAAGGTTATTTATTAATACGACTATATACAAGCTTATGATAATAAAACGACAATTAATTTAAGGATGTTATGACGAATTCTATTAAAGGGCGCTCTAACTCGGTATTTGAATTCACTTTGGAAGATGGTGGCTGCGCCCATTAGATTAGAGACTACTTCGTATCGGCATATGTCGTTTTTGTTACTACAAAGAAGTGCCATTTTTAATAATACCAAAAAATGAACGATCCTTTGGACAAGAAATATTTATAATTTTTGGACTATTTTACCATATATAATGGAATTGTGGTAGGATTTTTCAAACTTATGATTTCTGGTGTTTTATACAAATCGTTTATACTACTAAATTTAATATTAGGTCCTTACATATGAAATTGGCGTTTTGTTTGGGAGGACATAAAGTTGATTTTTTTTTAATATAATATATTTATTTAATCAAAGTATGTACCATTGCTATCTATGCACTTTTGCCATCTCATAGGTAGTTCATCGATCCCTTTACTAAAAAAACCATTCGGACGGGAATCAATAAAATCTTTGAAGTCGGTTTGGACTGCCCCATCGGAGTTGAATTTTTTCCCTTGCAAGAAGTTATCCAAATTTCGAAAAAAATAGTAATCTGTTGGGGCAAGGTCCGGAGAGTACGGTGGATGTCTTAGACATTCCAATTGAAGCTCTTCTAATTTGGTAGCCGTCTGTTGTGCAGTGTGTGGTCTAGCGTTATGATGAAGCAGCAGTGGCCTAGAGCGATTAACCAGCCTCGGTTGTTTAGCAGCTAGCTTTTCCATCATGGTTTGCAGTTGCTGACAATAGACATCTGCCGTAATCGTCTGGCCAGATTTAAGAAAGCTGTAGTGAACGACACCAGCACTAGTCCACCAAACGCTCACAAGTAACTTTTTTGGAGTCAATTTTCGCTTGAGGCATGGTTTGGCTGGTTCGGCAGGGTTCAGCCATTGCGATGAGCGCTTCCGATTATCATACAGGATCCACTTTTCATCATAGGTAATGATTCGATTCAAAATCCCTTCATTATTGTGCCGGTTGAGTAATGCAACGCAGCAGTCAACGCGCGTTTGTTGATTTGCTTCACTCAATTCGTGAGGTACCCACCTTTCAAGCTTTTTCACCTTCCCAATTTGCTTCAAGTGGATTAAAACAGTTTTATCACTAACACCGCAGCCTGCAGCTAACTCGGACGTGGTTTGCGATGGATCCGCTTCCACAATAGCCTTCAATTCTTCATTATCAACTTTGGTCTCCGGCCGTCCACGGGGCTTGTTCTGCAGGTCGAAATTTCCAGAACGAAAACGTTGGAACCAAAAACGCACTGTGTTTTCTTTTGCAGCACCGTCGCCATACACATCATTAATCCTTCGAGCCGTTTCTGCAGCACTGGTGCCACGGTGGAACTCGTACTCGTAAATAACGCGATATTTCAAGTTTTCCATTTTGTAAACTGAGTGACGCAAAGAAAAAAAACAATTGAGGAAAAAACAAATGAATTATAATTTTCGAAACACAAATACTTGAGTAAATAGCTGTATAAATTTGAATTTGGAATTCCTAACCAAAGAGAAGATATTTGAGATCAAAGTTGCCAGTACGGCAAAACGCCAATTTCATATGTAAGGACTAATATTTATGATTTTTTATACTTTATGTATATTTTTTTGATTCTTAATTTTTTGTTATCTGTTTATTATTTGTTTTATGTAAACGTTTGTGTTTATCATTTGTTTTATGTAAACGTTTGTGTTAATTATTTGTTTTATGTAATCTGCCTGATTAAGGACGGGCATAGGTTTCAGTAAGATAGAAGAGTGCTTTGCAAATTGAATTGTAAAAAAAATATAAATAAAAATATTTAAAAACAATTTGACCAATAAGGTGCAATTGAAATACTATTCCAGAAAATGTACGTCAACTAAAACCGAAGATCATCAATTCATGAAATACTACGCATTTATAATATAACTGTTGCAACAGGAAAATTAACACGATATAATGACGAAAAATAAAATGTGATCGGCTACAACAAACGAAAAATAAAGTGTGATCGGTTAAAACAAATGAAAAATAAAGTGTGATCGGCTACAACAAATGAAAAATAAAGTGTGATCGGCTACAACAAATAAAAAATAAAGTGTGATCGGCCACATCAAATAAAAAATAAAGTGTGATCGGCCACAACAAATAAAAAATAAAGTGTGATCGGCTACAATAAATAAAAAATAAAGTGTGATCGGCTGCAACAAATAAAAAAAACTATAAATGTAATTGCTTGTTGCGAACAGCTTCAGGAACTTCCGAATAATGAAAAACCAAAGAAGTCGTAATTTTATTTAAAAAATCGAACAGAGAAGAACAAACAATGCCTGGCAGCTAACACACTCGTACAATAGCGGTTGAACGTTAAACCTTTTTCATTTCTTGTTTTGAGTTCTTAATGCACACTGTGGTTTGTATATCTGAATTTGAATGCTCATCACCCGTTTCGAGTTTAATAGAAAACGCAATGTGGGGAGTCAGGGTATTTGATGTTGGTGCCACCAGAGATGACTATATATGCTTATTTGTGATTAGCAAATTCTGTTGTATATAGGAAAAGGAACTCTAGTTCTTGCAGCTTGTCTACATCTTCTTCCTCTACTGAATCCCTGATAACTTGCCACAGTTCCACGATATTTGGTGCTACCTTTTGCCGTCTGTTTCTGTTTGCTCCCAGTTGTGCTAAGCATTAATAATTTTAAGCATTTTTGTGCCTTCTTGCCTTCTGTCAGCTCATCAATGAGGACATTTCTTGGGAGTATTTACACGTGCATGCAAGCCACCTGTTAAGGTCAACGCAGACGTGCACGTGATACATGAATTTAAATGCAATACGGGTAGTAGTTCACTCTACTCAAAATTTCGTAATTTGATATACCATGATACAAAATGTTGTATACATTACAACCTAAGGGGTCTTCTTCCATCCAATCAGAACGATTTTTTAGTTGTATTAGGTGAAAATCAGATAACAACCCTCTTTAAAAATAATTAAGTACCAACAGTAAATAAACTATATATTTTTGTTTTTATGATTGTGTGCGGTATATTATCGGATGAACATTTTTGGTGTTTCTGGAGTGATGATGTGTGAGAAGTTTGATTTCGCATGATGTTTCCAGTTGTAATTGAGTGTCACTGTTTGTCAGGTTGATGAGAATGTGCAACGGGGTTTTGTTTTTGTGTAATCGAAAATCGGAAAGAAGTATCGATTTATTTTTTCATGCTACATATGTTTTAGTTGTATTAGTTGAAAATCAGATAAAAACCCTCTTTAAAAATAATTAAGTACCAACAGTAAATAAACCCGCAACCCCCGGGTTGAAAAACAAGCTTCTGTCGTTTTAAGGGTAATGTTCTGTGAAATATATTTAAACCAAGTGATCGTTCCTGCTAAGGAAGATATAATCAGTGAGCTAGAGATTAAGCGTTGCGAATTAATTTTAATCTTTAAAGAAATACTTTTTAAGCGAAAATATTTTTCAAAGTTAATAAGCGGCCATTTTGATAAAAAGGTGGTCGTTGTATATCATCAACCCCACTACGTCGTTCTCCCGCCAGAATTCGTTGTTATAATTCCTCGAAGAAGAAAATAAACCAAGATATTAAAAGGAGCAATTACTTCGGCAATCTTTTTTAATCAGCCCAATTATCAAAATAAATCTGCAGAACTCCAAAGGGCCCTAATTGGGTTGGTCGCGTTGGCTGACTTGGTAAGGAAAAACGCGCGAAATATTGGCGAGAGAATGGGGGTCGGTAGTTGCTTATTTGCCGAGAGGTGGCGCCGCTAATTAAAAGAGGCGGCCGTTAAACGAATTAGCGGAGACAACCACCGCTGGAGGAGGAATTTGTCAGAAAATTGCCGAGGAGCAGAGATTTTAGGACGAAATTGAACTTGGCGAGAAACTAGGTTTAACTTAACTTGGATAGTTTTACTTAGTTCTGAGTATTATAAAGAGAAAAAAAATTAATTATGGTCAAAGATAAACACATACATTTTGACTAATAAATTAAGACATCGTCACCATTGTCAACCTGGGTCGTTCTACTGCTCGATCCACGGATGGTGGTCTATCCGGATCCAAGGATCCACTGGTCGATCCACGGATGAAGGTCTCCCCAAGTCGACTCTAAACAATTAGGTTTTGTGTTAGTTGGTGCCATGTGATGTCGTCATGCTTCCTGATTTCATCCATCCAGCTTACCTTCGATCTTTTTCTGGACATCTTTATTGTTCTTGGGTATCACTGAACTATTTCGAGTGTCCATCGGAAATCTGACATTCTGGTTACGTGCCCTGCCCATAGCCACTTCATCTTCTTGCACACCTTTATTACGTCTTCTATCTTAGTTTTTTTTGCAAATCCAGGAGTTTCGTTTACGGTCGTTTTTAATATATTCCAGCATACAAATTTCCATGTTTTTTTGTGCGGTCTGACCTGTGAGTGTTCATGTCTCGCAGCTGTAAGTAAGTACTGGGAGAATACACTGGTTGTAGACCTTTTGCTTCAAATATATTGGGTGATCACTTTTGAAGATCTCGTTCAAGCGTTCAAATGAGCTCCATGCTAGTTTTGTCCTTCGTGCTATTTCCTCTGATATGCCCCCTACAAAGGAAATAAGTTTGCCCAAATACACGTATTCCTGGATAAGTTCCCGCTAATTCCCATCTAAAATTATTGGTGTTGGGGTTAATAAAATAAAGATTATTTTCACGGTCAGAAGTCATTTGGAACTTTACTACGTAATACGGACGCCAGTAGGGATGCTAACAAAGTACATAAGAATTCACTCATGCTAACAAAGTACATAAGCCCCTACATGAGAAAATATGGATACTGTCCCTAGCTTTATCCATGTGTCTGCTGACTAGAGATGCTTAGATTTAGATCAGAGAGTGGAAGATTTCTTCGATTGGATATCTGCTTTTTTTGTTTGCTCAGGGGTAGTATATTGTAGTTAACCCATCCGTCTTGAACAGTCATTGTTTGTGTGTTCCAGATAATTATTTTAAGACAACGCACCCAAATATAGTTCTATCAACCAACATGTTGAACTAACCTGCCTTTGGAAATTCCGATAGGAAGAATAATCACACTTTTTAACCGTGTGTCCTCATACAGACGTTTTTCATGTGTCGCTTAACTAATTTAGAAAAAAAAACTCATAATTTAGTATAATCCTTTAAATATTTTCATTTTTTATGATATTTTTACGTAATACTAATCTGCATACGTGTGTGAATTTGCACACGTGTGTGAATTTGTGACGTGTGTGAATTTGTTATCAGATGAACTTTTCAAATTTACTCGAATTCTTTTTACATTGTTATTTTAGCTCCCATCGGGAATCGAACTAAACATTCCCTGATTGAAAGCTAAATGCTTTACAAACCCGGCCACGGAGATCTATAACTAATGCAACATTGATATAATGTATAAAATTTAAACTAAATAGTTTCCTAACTTAACTGTGGTTTCTTTAAACTTGGTTCAAAGGACTAAAGTAAAACGGATATTTGTTATAGAAGTACCAACATAGGTTCACAATTAAATTAACCGATGACATAAAGTAAGTGGGACCTAAGAATTGCTTCCAAGAAGTGAGTAAGAATGATATATTTTCTGCAGAAACATTGCCCTGGCAAAGGAAAAAAATAAGGGAAGGACTGAGAAAAAGTGTAAGAGAGCTAGACAAAGCTTAATCAGAAGATCAATGGGAGATTGTGGTAGTGTGGGGTTTAAAAGAAATGGGATAAAAAATACAACCTAGAAACTGTCTTTATCTCAAAAAATAGTTTCAAGGATATTTAATGGAATTTGACAAGAATTCTCTAGATATTACTTATCTTATATCTTATCTAGATATTACTTATCTTATATCTCTGATAATCACTCGTATATTGCTCAAAGTTGTTTGACATTTTGTTGGATATTTTTTCTCCTTTGCATGTAGTCAATAGTCCTTATATATTGTAGTTTTCAATTGATAGCGATTATATAAATGAATTTGGTTTCATATTTAAAATTGTATAAATTTCATTATTTTTCCATGTTAATGTATTTATTGTATTTTAAGGTAAAAGCTGCACGGTTACATAATAGGTTAGTCAAAAAGTTTTGAAAGCGACAGTAAAAACCAAAAATTTTGCGCCATTTTAATATTTCATTTTTCATAATAACGTACTCAAAATTTCATTTCGATCTGTCAATTCATTCTTTGTTTACAAGCCATTTGACGTTGACGTGTTAGTGTATTTTTTAACAATGGAAAAATCCGAATATCGTGCAGTGATTAAATTCTTTGTTTTGGAAGGTTTATCGGCTACTGAGATCCATGCAAAGATGGTGAAAGTATTAAAGGAGTCTTCTCCTTCATTTCCAACCGTTCACCGATGGTTTTTGGAGTTTAAGCGTGGCCGTACAAGCGTTGAAGACGATCCACGCTCAGGACGTCCAAAAAGTGCATCAACACCAGAAATCATAGCGAAAATACAGGATATGGTTTTGGAAGATCATCGATCGACTGTGGATGTGATAGCTGACACCATAGGCATCTCACATGGAACAACATGGCATATTTTGGCTTAAGTTTTGGGTTTCAAAAAACTGTGTGCACAATGGGTGCCGCATTTGCTAACAATGCAACAAAAACACGTTCGAATGCGACTTTCTGAGCAACATTTGGAGCAATTTCGAAAGGATAAAAAGGATTTTCTGCGTCGATTCATCACTATGGATGAGACTTGGGTCTACCACCATGATCCTGAATCAAAACAAGAGGCTAAGGAGTGGTGTAACCAGGCACTTTGGCTCCGAAGCGAGTTCGTGTCCAGAAATCGGCCATGAAGGTGTTAGCGTCAGTTTTTTGGGATGCAAAAGGAATTTTATTGATAGATTATCTCCAAACTGGTAAGACAATCAACTCTGATTATTATTGTGACCATTTGGACCAGTTGGATGAAATAATCTGTGAAAAAAGACCCGGTTTGCAGAAGAAAAAAAAATTTTTCATCAAGACAATGCACCTGCTCACACAGCTCAAAAAACCATCGCGAAAATCAGTGAATTGGGGTACGAATTGTTCCAGCATCTACCCTATTCGCCAGATTTAGCTCCCTCTGACTTCTGGCTGTTCTCACACCTCAAAAAATTCCTTCGTGGAAAGCATTTTTCATCAAACGAAGAGGTTATAGCCGTCGTAGAGGAGTATTTTGCAGGCCTTCCAGAAAGTCACTTCCGTGATGAGACAACAAAGTTGGAAGATCGTTGGACCAAGTGTATTGATCTTATGGGAGACTATACTGAGCAATAAAAGTGATTTCCCCCCAAAAAAAATGTATTTTCATTTCCGCTTTCAAAACTTTTTGACTAACTAGTATATTGATGTATCAAATTAAGATACATATATACCATTACGTTTTTTACATGACGGTATAGTCAGAGAGGACAGATCGCCAGTCTTTCATATCTCAACACATATCCTTCACCTCTTGTATATACATACACCTTATCATACAAGTATTACATTTTTTCTATCATATTAATTTTCTCTCTTTCAAAATATCATTCATTTGCTCTAAAAATCCTTTTCTTGGTCTTCCTCTGTCACGCCTTTTACTCACATTAGCAAAGTATATTTCTTTTGCTAGTATTTCTTCATTCATTTATCTCACGTGCCCAAACCCTCCCACAAAGCTCTTTTCCATTTTACTCAACATATCAGCCTTAATATCACACTCAACCCTTATCACTTTATTGCGCTTTCTGTCATACATTATCACCCTACTACATATTCTTCTCACTGCACGCTTTTCAACAGTATTTATTCGACTACTTCCAGTATTTTTCCACATCCACGTTTCACTCCAATATATCAAAATTTGTACTAAAATACTATTGTGAACTATCATCTTAAGATAAATTGATACTGTTTGGTTCAAATATAAACATTTTAGTGCCCCATTTAATTTGTCCCTATCACTAAACGTCGCTCGATATCTCTCGTAACTATTTCAATGTATTACTGCCTAACTATTTCAATGTTGTTTCAACTATTTCATTCCCCATTTGTCATTTTGTAAAATTTGGACTCCTTTGAGGCTTTCCTTTTTTTCATTCTTGCTGACAGTTAGCCTGAGGTGGTATATGTGGGTTTACTTTTTATTTTGTTTTCTGCCATACGTTTTTGTTTTTTTATTTATTATTTAATCTAGATATGCGGGGGTGTGGGATGGAAGCCCCCCGATGCCCTTGCGGTCGGGCTCGCCCTACATTGGTGGGGTGTATCTCGGCCGGGGGAATGTTTGTGGAATGAACCCGAACCTTTTAATGTCTTCTCTCTTGAATGTATTTTTTTGTAATCTATTTATTTTCTGTGTTTTTTTTATCTTCTGTTATACGTGTTCAAGGGTGTGGGCTGAAAAACATCTGGTGTCCCCGTGGCTGGGCTTGCCCTATAATGGTGGGGTGTGTCTTGGCCAGGAGGATGTTATTAGATGAGCCCAGACCTTTTGATAGCTTCTGCCTTTAATGTATTCTCTGCAATTTAAGTGTTCTTGAAGTATATTTAAATATATTATGTACATACTATATTGCTATCAATTAACATATATTTATTTATTTATTATTTATTTATTTAAGTTCAAGGTATGTTTGTTAGAGATTGACAGCCATAGGAAAATATGACTGGATCAATTAAACTAGAATTTTAAAGAAAACAGTGAGGAGTTGAATAATAGTGTATGACGTATTGTATGAATGTAGAGGAGGCAAATTTGTATTCTTGGATAGAAAACTTTGTAAACCTGTTATCTCTTGGCCGGGGGGGATGTTATTAGATGAGTATTCTCTTTTTAATGTGTTCTTGAAATGTGTCTAAATATATTATGTACATACTATGTTTCTATCAATAAAACTGTATTTTTTATTATTTTTATTTATTTTCCACCCTCTGAGAAAAATTTACCCAAATAACAGAATTCCTCGACATTCATAAGTAGATCGCATTCACTTTTCTTACACCATGACTGGAATATATTTTTTATTAAATCTTTCTCTTTGCATTTCCTATACAATTTACTTTACTAAACTCTGTAATTCATCTTCATTCTCCGCTAAAAACAATTCATATATTTCTTAATTATATTATTTTGTGATATTTTAATAAAAAATAAATTAATTATAAAATAAATTGGCGCATTAAAATTCATTGTCGTTGTTGCAAAATCTCTAATTAAATTATTTATGCAACTACAAAAAAGTATGTCCCATACGATTGAATAAACAAACCTCCAGTGCTGCAAATGGAATGGACCTTCTGTTTATTGTTTTAAATTAAATTGTGTTGTTTTGTTTAAATACAACTTCCCGGTTTCCGCAGCGACAAAAAGACCGAAAGACTGCATCCAGCGCAATCATAATTCAACGAGTTGTCGTCGCATTTTTTTTTTACTAGAACCAAAATGCAATTTGTTCCGAGAAGAATGAAGTTGATTAAATTTAGATTTTCGTTTGCGTAATAAATAATATAATTATTTATTCATGACACAGTCGTAAGAAAACAAAGATGTCAAATTACTTATGCATATTTAAAAAGAATAAATTAATGTAGAAATATTAATAAAAGAAATAAACAGTTTCTTTTTGTTGTTTTATATTTGTATTTCTGTATATTTTTGTTTTTATGATTGTGGGTGGTATATTATGGGATGAACATGTTTGGTATTTCTGGAGTGATGATGTGTGAGGAGTTTGATTTCACATGATATTTCCAGTTGTAATTGAGTGACACTGTTTGTCAGGTTGATGAGAATGTGCAACGGGGTTTTGTTTTTGTGTAATCGAAAATCGGAAAGAAGTAACGATTTATTTTTTCACGCTAAATATCCTCAGTGAGATACAGGCCAAATCCTAGTTTACTAGGGACACGACAAATGAAAAGCAACAAACCCAGATCCATTAAAATTGTATGTCCAAATAAAATAACAGGTGGTTTTTTCGCAAATTATGTATATTTCTTGTCATCTATATCGTATATTTCTTGTCATCGAAAATCTCTAATCTCCGAAAGTTCTTCACCGATTTCTTTGAAATTTTGACAAAAGGTTGCATTTGAATACAAGCATGTTTATATATATTTTTTTTATATACAGTTGTATATAAAAAAGTATATAAAGCAGACGAAATAATGGGAGCGCCCTCTGCAGCCACACACGCAAACTAAACATTTCTCATTGACAGTTATGTCACATAGCATTTTCGACGTTTCGGATTCTTTCATTTTGTTTTTTAACGGCTTTACTTATTTTTCAATGCAGTTGGCGGTGGATTTGTGATGTGTCTCCTATTTGACAAATATTCCCTTAACAATACTCCCATTTGACAAATATTTGACAAATGCGTGTCCAGCTGCAAAACGATCGATCAGCTGAGATATTCTCACATCAATTACTGGAAATTGGGAACGAAAAGGTGCCGGTTGATATGACCTCAGGACGAATTTCATTGCTTCATAACTTCTGCAACTTAGTGACGTCAAAAGAAGAATTGGTTGAAAAAGTATTTCCCAATATTCAAATCAATTATAAAAATTATGATTGGCTGAGTGAACGAGCTATTCTTGCCGCCAAAAACAAAGACGTCTACGAACTTAACAATATTATTCAGTTCCTTTTTTAATGTTTCGCAATTTTATATGTTTTTATTATAACCTTCTTTTTCCTTTTTCAGTGCAATCGATCTGCTTTAGTTCATCAAAATGCCAAGAAAGCAGCAGAGCGACGTGCAGCCAGACTTGAGGATGCACTGTTCTCCAGACTGTTCTCAACAGAATGAATGCGACAGGGTGAGAGTGGCTGAAATACGTCAAAAATATTGTAAACCCCCAAGCATTGCGAAATTAAACATATTTGAAACGTGTGCTTTCTCTTTTCTTTCTTTTCCATTTAACCGGGTACAGCTAGTGTGTAAATAAAATAAATAAAAAAAAAACATCGTAGAAAGTATGTTCGGATCAAGTTAACTAGATCTTATATACTTAGCTTCTCTAAATGTATTTTCTGCAGTTTATTTTAAGATATACACATATGTGCGATTTCGGAACGTATTTATATACTCGTATGTATACATTATGTTGCTATCAATAAACCTATATTTATTTATTTAAGTGAATGATATTTAAAAATAAGGAAATGTAGAAAGTAAGACAAATTGTAGGAACTGTATTCAGGCGTATGGATGTATTAGAGGCGAAATGTGTGTATCGAGATAGATTAGTCTGGCACCCTGTCCCCTCTGTCTCTCCCAGCAGGGATACAGCGTGATTGTATCTATGTATATTTATAAGCATTTATTTCGTTCGACAGAAATACGTTAAATAGAAATAATGCTTTGTTAATAATGGTATTGTATGTTATTTTATAAAGTTTCGTTGTATACAGTAAAATCTGACGGCTTTATTGCCATGTGGCAATAATCTTCCAATCGACCAGAAATATACTTTTTAAAGGTCTCAAGTGAAATCCAGAATGTATCCGTTTTTCAAAATTCGGGTAACAGCGAGAATCAATCCCGCAACTCCCGGTTGGTAGACAAGGGCTACCAACTAAACCACTGAAAACTGTATCTTGGTCTTGAAGTGTTTACTTAGATATTATTAATCTAAAAGAAACCAACAGTAAAATGTTCTGACTTTATTTCCGTTCTGGTTCTTTTAATCTCAAAGATTCACTACTTCAACTAGTGTTATTATTATTCTGACAAAATAATAAAATAAAATGTTTGGTTGTATCATGCCTTTATTTGTATTGTATGCATGCACAATAACCTACGTAACCTACGAAAGTACGATCATATAACTTCATACCAGAAGGCATTGAACTGATTGAATGTTAGAAATATACGCCAAATTCACATACTGCCTCTATTGTATAATATCCTTAACTGTCCCGCCACCCCCTCTTACCTCGCCGAAAATTTTCAGCGTCTTTCCAATCATGGATTAGCACTAAGCTCAAACAGAGATTGTTTATTGATTGGCCTTTCCAGTTCACCGCTCCTCTTTCTTTACGTCGTCCTTTACTGTCCATGCAGTGAGACTCTGGAATCAGTTACAAACCGATATAAGACTCGCTCCATCCTTGGTATGCTTTAAGAAGCGACTGAAAAAACTTTTAATTTCTAGTCAGTAAAATAACGTGTTTCATTCCTGATTTAACTTTTCCTTTCCTCTCCACAATCCCTTCCTTTCCTTTTGATTGATGATATCTCACTTTATATAAAAAATAATGTTCGGGTGATTGTTCGTCTTTGTGGGGTTCGTGGGCATGTGCACACGTATATGTTTATGGATTTCGTGGGGATGGATAGTCATTTGAATGATTTATGCGACAACGTAACTTGCTTCATTTACTTTTGTCTGGTTGGTCGGAAGAGATTGCCGCCTGGCAATAAGCCCGCCAGATGGTATTTCCAATAAAAGTGTTAAATAAATAAATAAATTTATTAATATTTTGTTAGATCAAATTATGATGTCAATTCTGAGAAAATTCTGTTTCTAGAGAAGTTAAAGCCTTCGCAACTTTAAGAAAAGTAGATTTTTATAAATGTGAATATGATCATAGTACTCGGTAAATAAAATACATACAAATGTACCATCTCGTGTAAGAATAATCTTTTCACATATAAATGTGAATATGATCATAGTACTCGGTAAATAAAATACAAATGTACCATCTCGTGTAAGAATAATCTTTTCACATATAAAATTATGGTGTCAACTCTGAGATGATTCGGCTCTAAAACGATTGGTGAATTAGAGCCCTCACAACTTTTAAAAGATTAGATTTTTCATAAAATATAAAAAATACCATAGTTATGGATAACTTACATACTAACATACCATCAATCCATTTATATTAAACCGTACCTATGACATTACATATTGTTACACACGGATGTTTGTACAGTACCCGGCGATAAGTAATACACATCGGGCTTAAGAAAGAGACTATCGGCCATAATCAGCTTACTTCGGCTCTGGAGAGCGGCATTTCTGTCATTCATACACGTGTTCCGTAGCAATTTATCAGTCGTTATCAAGCGTTCTAGGGACAGAGACGACGCTCTACAAATCCGAAGTTAGCCGATAATGGCCGACAGTCTTTCTTAAGCCCGATGTGTATTACTTACCGCCGGGTACTATACATCCAATTTGATATTACTAGTTGCAACCCGTGAAATATTCACGGAAGTTAAACCAATTCTACATTTATGAAAATATATATTCATAAATATAGAATTTGTTTATATATACCATTTATACATCGTCCCCTTTAACACAGGTTCAAAGATTGTTAGCTAGGTATTTAAAATTCATTCAGTTATCACGGACCCACCGAGATTCAAATTTTGAATTACTTTCGGAGAGAATCCAAGTATTCCTCTCTCGCTCTCTTGTATTCAAAATTCAATTCTCGTATTCTTTCTCCGACGACAATCATCGTATGGGTTTTGGCCTATTTATACTATGATTTGATAGTTAAACTTAGTCAATCCGTTCCGTAAGTATTGTAATGTATGATTTTAATAATTGAGAACGAAGCATAACTTTATCGCTGTAATTATTTTTAAAATAAATGCAAAAAACTTCCTCTTTTTAACGCGAAAATAAAACAATAACAAACATATTCGAAAAGAGGGAGAGAGAGAAAACGGAAAGTTTTTAATATTCCATCTAGTGCATTTCTCCAGAGACTGCTAAAAGTCTCGCCGATTTTCAGTTGAATATTCGCGACTTTCCGCCTGAAACTTTTATGAGCGTTGGAATTTTCTACGGCAACTCCGCTAAGTCGACCCGTTCTGGAGCCAATTGAGACGTTATGGCAGGGTCTTATTGTGTTCATTCTTATGAATATTTTCCGATAGCAAAAGCAGTGTGTTTTAAAAAATATATTTTCGATTCACTCAATCACTATTAAAACTTTTTAAATGTATTGACAATAATAATATATGCGATATTTCTTACTCACATTTCTGATATTTTCATGCACCCATGTGTACAATGTTAAAATTCATGTTTGCTATCTTATCCAATCTATTGCTACCATTAACGTATAATTTCTGACATAAAAAACAATGTGACCGATGTCATTGAAAAAAATCGTTACTTAAAACGATTTCTCAAGTAATATTTCAATTGGATTGACTTTTGTTTGCCTCAAAGTATTAGATATATGGGTGGCGTGTACGGCTTAAGAAAACACCAAAAGACAATCCTTTTTTGGGAGATCATTTTAAAATGATTAGATATAAACACTACACACAGGAACTACACCACAAATAAAGCTGAAAATCACACATCAAAACCTCTACAATGGTTTCTTTGTAGTTTGTCTTCCTTGGTTAGTAACTGTGGTTTTCGTACCAACTAGAGGTCATATCAACATTTATGATTATATATGACCACTTCATTCCATCTAAAGCTAATGTGTTACAAATTTAAAGAAATATAAAGTGCAAACGTGAGTGGACCGCGCGATAAAGGAAATCAAAGAAAGTATGGTTAGATCATGTGAATGATACTTTGAAAATAGGAAACGTAAGAAGTCACAGAAATCGTACGAACTGTATAAGAAAGTGTATGGATGTTGAAGAGGTAAAATACGATAGAAAAGTCTAGCGCTCTGCCCTCTCGGCCTACCTCAGCAATAAATTGGCTTGATGGTTTGTATGGCTAACAATATTTTAATATTCTTGTAATAAAATTTTGATATATAATCAGATGTGGCATTGTCGTGTCCAAAAATAGTTATCATTTTAGTTTTATTTATCATATTAATTCTTATAGAATCTTTTATCTCATTAAAACACGGCATCAGGATTTCGTGTAAGATGCATGGCCTCGTGGTAATGCGCTGGACTTCCGAGCAGAAGATCATCGGTTCGAAACCCGCGTTTTGCTACTCCCATCGAACGACACAAGCACGTTTTATCATACGTCTAGTGTTCAATGGTACAAGGATACCTATGACTTCGGTCATATCTATTATTTAAAAAAAAATTATAAAAGCTTAACTAAGATAAACTAGGTTTGCGTTTTGCGTGTCCTCCGATTATTTGGGCATGTTGCTCGTGACCAAGAATACAGTTTTAGAGAGGTTTGTGGGGTTTAGAGGCGTGGAAGGACGACCCACAACAGTAAGAATCCCAATGCGTTGGATTAACCAAGTAAGACACACAACTGGACTACCCTTATCAACTGCCTTTCGAGATGCTAAGGGAAAGGATGGTTGGAGAGGAGTCATCGTAGGTTATCATGGGAGTCACGATGCTCAGTCATGAGCTACACGACAGGATGATGATGAGATTTGCGTTGAGTTCTGGTCCCGTTTTTTCACATGACCGTAACGTATTCCAAAAAAGACATATAACTGGCATCTAGTCCAAATTGCTGTAAATTGTAACACCTTTAAACGATAGTCTCCTGATTTCGAAAACATGCATGAATTGAAACGTCGAGTCATCAATGTGCAGTAACCTGTCAGACCTTGATGATTTTGATATTAGAATCTGGAGACCAACTACAATCTCCAACTACAGGGTCCAAATAGAATAAGGAATTTGCAGAATCATCCAAACAGGTTGTCCAAACAACGTGTCTAAACATGTGTTGACAAATATTCCATCATCTGTCAAAGAAGAAAAAACCAGTAGAACTACAATAGCAAGGAATGTACCAAGCATACAAAGAGAGATGAGACCCGGTACACGTGCATGAAGTGTGAAATAACTCTCCAAAAAGGAAATTGTTGGTAAAATTACAATACTTAACTAAATTACTTAAGTATTTTGAACCAAATAACAAAGTTTCATAACAATGTTTCTAATATTTATTTAACACTTTCTGCAATACAATCTGGCGGGCTTATTGCCAGGCGGCAATCTCTTCCAACCAACCAGACAAAAGTAAATGAAGCAAGTTACATGGTCGCATAAATCATTCAAATGTCTATCCATCCCCACGAAATCCATAAACACATACGAGAGCACATGCCCACGAACCCCACAAAGACGGACAATCACCCGAACATCATTTTTCATATAAAGTGAGATATCATCAATCAAAAGGAAAGGAAAGGATGGTGGAGAGGAAAGGAAAATAAAAATCAGGAATGAAACATGTTATTTTACTGACTAGAAATTAAGAGTTTTTTCAGTCGCTTCTTAAAGCATGCCATAAATATTTACTTAGATATAGCAATTTTAGTAAAAGTCACATCATTCAGAATTCCTTAAAAACAAGCCAGCCAATACAAAAAGATTGTCTTGATTTTGTTCGGGTCTAAAAGGTAGCATAAATTATCCCAGTAGGGGTGGATTACCCATACGAATCTTTTTGAAATAGTTACAATAATAATAGAGAAATGCATTTTATAACGGAAATGAGTTAAAAGAGTTTTAATTGCTTTCTGATGGAAAATAGCATAAAAATTGTGAAATGTTTTAAAAATGGAAACTGCATGGATTACAATCAGAGCACGTTTGGTTCACTATAATCCTCTTACAAACAGCTATTTCGATACAACTGGGGTGGTTCAAAGTTGAAGCGATTGATTGTGTCAGTTTTATTTCAATTTATTTTTTATTTCATTTTGATAATTTTTTGTACATGATAAAACATTGTGTATGGGAGTTTTGATGTATGAGAGAGATACGTGAATGTATAAAAAGACTGAGAAAGTATTGAGAAGAATATATGGAGTGGCAATGTATGACAGAATACGGAATTAAGTGATTAGGGATGCATGTGAACTTAAGGCTGATGTGTTAAGTAAGATTAAAAAGAGCACGCTGAGATGGCTTAGGCATTACGGTAAGAATAAAAGTAGAAAGACTAACAAAACTAATATATAGTACAAATATGAGAGGAAGACCAAGGAAGTATGGTAGGACTAAGTAAATTATATTCTGAAAGAAGGAAATGGTGTCAGAATAATCGTAGAAGTTGTATTAGAAAGAGTATGGATGAAGAAGAGGCTAAGGATGTGTGACGATTTAGGAAAGTTTGACACTCTGTCCTCTCTACCTATCTAAACAGGGAAATGGCGTGATGGTATATATGTATATCACCAACTTAATGATTTTTACTGTTTCTAGCACACTAGATGTTTGCAATATTTTATTGGATAGAATAAATTATCGAATTTTACTCATGAAAATGAATGAACTTAGTATTTCTACATGGTCTTGAATAATTTCTTACGAACTATTTGTTTTAAACATACTAATCAATAGGTTAGCTAGGCTACAGTAATAAATGTTAATTTTTATATTTATAAAATATTTAGTTTAACCTAATTATATCAAATTATATTATAAAAATACATTAAAGCTTAATTAAAACATAGTAACAAAAACAATGTAACTCATACTTCCTGTGTAATGTAGCTAAGTTTTACATTTTAAGTAATTTTATTTATTTTTAAATGACAAGAAATTTTAAAAAGGCAAAATTTGTGAAAGAAAAAACGGGTTGTTAAATGTGGATGCATAATTTTAATGGATCTGGGTTTGTTGTCTTTCATTTATAGTCTCCCCAGTAAACAAGGTTTTACCTGTATCTTATTGAGGTCATATAACATCGAAAAATAAATTTATATTTCTTTTCGAATTTTTATTATACAATACCCCGTCGCATATATTCATCTCATCTCATCTCATAAACAGTGACACTCAGTCACATATGTATATATCACGCAAATCACACTCCTCACATTTAATCACTCCAGACAGACGAAAAAGTTCATCTCATAATGTGTCGCGCATAATCATCAAAAATATATCGCACTCAAGAGTTCACACAAACCTTTGCTTCAAGTTATTCCTCCTGCAAGCCCAAGTATTCGAACTATGTCGCAATAATAACCACGCTCCGATGGAATGCCTAAATTTTTTTCTCCTTTGCCTTTGTTGAATTCCGCACCCCCATTCTATGTAATGGGAGCTTAATAGGCATATTGCCTTTGAACTAAAGATGTTCTTACTCGAAAGATGGTGAACATTTGATCAGTTGCCATGCATGTGACATGTCTCTGCCGAGTTTGCATTTAATTTTTTTCTTGAGGATAGTACCAGATAATTGGCTTAAAGTGTAAGTTGGTTACATTTAGAACCTGATTGTCCCTGAAAAGCTTTGCTAGTTATTTAAGTTTATTAAGGAGTTTAAACATCAATTGATACGGACGATATCTAAATTGAAAAAAATATTCAACAAGACTATTCATTCTGTACACAGTTTGCAATTATACATTATTGCAATGAAGTGCTTAGTATAATTAACAAAAAAAAAATGAAAATATTTTTATTTTTTCCAATGATTGCAGATTGAACATCCCCCGTTTGTGATACAGCCTCCCTTCATAGGATGGCGGCCGTTGAGCGATGAAACAGCAAATAAACACCATCCCCAACAACAGATGTATTTTGAGGGATTTGCAATGTTTTTGCATTCGTTAATCCGCTCTTAACGCACGCTTCGGATTACACGATCAAAACTAACATACGAAACATTTATTTTAAATAAATTATGATATTCAAAAACAATTATCAGAAGAGATAAGCTTGCGTTTTTCATAATACATTACGTGGTGCTAAATTTCCAGTTTTTCAGTTGGAAATAAAACAAATATATATTTATCACATATACATCAATTCATTTTTTTTTTATTAAATAAAATAATCTATAATACAAACATTTCCCAAAGACAACTTACCATATATACAAATTAACATCTGAAGGACTTATCTTATTTATATACTATAAATATGAATTAACTTTTTATTTTAATTTCGTTCACGTCATTGTATTTTGAATAATATTAATATTTACTTTCTTAGAAATAGTTAACACCTACATACTACTTTTAACTAGATAACAATTATAACAACTAATTATTTAACACGTATATGTCCAATCGTTCAGGCTACTTATATTCCATCACATTCACTCAGACCTTGGTCCTCCCAGTTAATACTGTAGGTGGGGTAGATAGACAACAGATGATGCCTGGGGAGTCTGTACTTAAAACGGAAAGGTAAGCCGTAAAGCAAAACACTATGTCTATTTGGCTAATTTTGAAGGAGAGTAGAAATAAAAATAGATAACTTGTAATTTATTTTTATCAAACACTGTTTATTTCACTTTTTTGTGATAGTCTTGTTTGCGCTCCCCTGAAGATGAGGTGAAAGCCTTGAAACCGGTAGGGTTATACCGTCACAAAAAAGTGGAATAAACAGTGTTTGATAAAAATAAATTACAATGTCTTTAAACCTCCACAACGTTAATGCCTTAACTATAAACAACAAAATAAATAACTTTTTAACAGTACATTTTAAACTCTTTCATTATTTTTCTAGCTCAGGCATGGCCAAACTTTTACCAGGGCGGGCAATATTTTGGTTGACAAAAGACCTCACAGGTTCGAGGACAAAAAAATACTACAGTGAAATAAAATGGTAAATGTATTTATTATAAATCAATACTAACACTTCCAGTAATAATTATATAAATCAATTATAATTCTAACTAAAATATAAAGTTACCAAAATGAAGTTTGTATCACCCATCAATGTTTCCATCTCAGGCCGCATGCTTGGTGTTGCCCACATTATAATTGCTTCTAAATAGGTATCAGTTAATCTTGATCTTGTTGGGTTTTTATGGGCATTCATTACTGAAAAAGTTTATTCGCATATGTTGAACCAAATATCACAAACATTTTCATAGTTAATTTTTCCAAATGATTATCTTTTTCTGTGTCTAGATTTTTATGAAAATTAGATTTATTTTATTTCGCCTACTCGAATCATAAAAATGGACCTCGTGGGTCAAATCTGGACCGTGGATCATAGTTTAGCAATACCTGTTCTAGTTTGATTTCTAGAATATTTCATAGCACTGAATAGAGTGGAACTATGAATGACAAGAAAGAAGGAAAGAAATATTATGGATGCCTTCAGCATTTTAGTTTTAGAGGTGGATGTTTCGTATTTCATTGCTAAGGCATACCATCGTCTCTGTCATCGAAGAATTAAAGATTACCGAAACACTTTTAACATCACGCAAGAAAAGAATCTTAACATACTTTGTATGTGTTGCTTAAAATAATAACTGAAGACTAGAGAAGCTGTGTATTATGAATACAGTTGAGGAAAACCGTACAAGATGAATGTGTTCTATAAGATAGACCGATCAAAAAAGGATTTAATAGGATCCTATGCGATCCAGGACCAAGGAGAATGGAGATAGGTGGTGCGCCAAGTTCCAGACATAGCAGAGGACCACACATGTAGCATTGAACAAGCTATAAAGCTTTTATATTTAAAAAAAGTGAACAAATTGAAAATTTTAAAAATATTATCTACTTCTCGTTTAAAAAGTTAATTTCGATAAAAATGGACAAGTTTAACATTGTATTTGGTTTCCACGTACACACACTTCTTCTGTTATCATATACACCTCTATTTTTCTTACTTAAACCTTTATGTTCTTCCATACACTCAGTGCCAATCACGCAATATCGCATTGTTAAAGGTAATACTAGGGTACACCTACGCGATATAGCGTAGTTTGCTTCAGTTACTTGTATGACTAATATAGTGCGGTGTGCTACAATCGCGTGTAAGACAGTATATATCTATAAATTGATCGTTTCACGTTTTTTGTGTTTTTCCATAATAAATTATTGCAAAATTATAAAAATTAAAACATTCTCGTTTTTTTCTACCAGTAGTGTGGTTTGGGTGATGAAACTATAGGTCATGTGTTTTTTAGTTGTCCTTTATGCGACAGATTTATTTTGCTAAATACGCTTTGCTAAATCTTTGGCACGCCCAATAAATGTTGCATTTTTTCTTTCTTCAAAGGTCTTTTCCGGTTAAAGAGTGATTGTTAAATTTTAGAATTCTTATCAGTTGAAACTTTAAATTGTCTAAAATTCTTATTTAATTGTAATGCGATTGTGTGCGGTATATTGTGGGATGAATGTTTTTGTAATACGATTGTGTGCGGTATATTGTGGGATGAACGTTTTTTTGTAATACGATTGTGTGCGGTATATTGTGGGATGAACGTTTTTGTAATACGATTGTGTGCGGTATATTGTGGGATGAACGTTTTTGTAATACGATTGTGTACGGTATATTGTGGGATGAACGTTTTTGTAATACGATTGTGTGCGGTATATTGTGGGATGAACGTTTTTGTAATACGATTGTGTGCGGTATATTGTGGGATGAACGTTTTTTTGTAATACGATTGTGTGCGGTATATTGTGGGATGAACGTTTTTGTAATACGATTGTGTGCGGTATATTGTGGGATGAACGTTTTTGTAATACGATTGTGTACGGTATATTGTGGGATGAACGTTTTTGTAATACGATTGTGTGCGGTATATTGTGGGATGAACGTTTTTGGTCTGTCTGGAGTGGTGATGTGTGAGGAGTTTGATTTCACATGATGTTTCTAGTTGTAATTGAGTGTCACTGTTTCTCAGGTTGATGAGAATGTGCAACGAGGTTTTCATTTTGTGTAATCGAAAATTGGAAAGGAGTATCGATTTATTTTTTCATGCTCAATGTCCTCAGTGAGATACAGACTAGTTAAGTTATGTTTTTTTTACTAGTTTTTTTATGCCTAGTTTACTGAGTTCACGACAAATGAAAGGCGACATATCCATTAAAATTTTAGGTCCAAATTAAATAACCTCTTGTTTTTTCCTAAATTGTGTATATTTCTTGTCATGTGTAAAACCTCTTAATTTCTAGTCAGTAAAATAACATGTTCCATTCCTGATTTTTCTTTTCCTTTCCTTTTAATTGATGATATCTAACTTTATATGAAAAATAATGTTCGGGTGACTGTCCGTCTTTGTGGGGTTCGTGGGCTCACGTATATGTTTATGGATTTCGTGGGGATGGATAGTCATTTGAATGATTTATGTGACCACGTAACTTGCTTCATTTACTTTTTTCTGGTTGGCTGGAAGAGATTGCCGCTTGGCAATAATCTCGCTAGATTGTATTTGCAATAAAAGTATTAAATAAATAAAATAATGTTTTTATTATTTCGACTCATATAATTGCATAAGTGATCACGCAAATGATTCTGATTGTGGGTAGATTGCCTATTAATAAAAAAAAATACTTTGCAAAATACATCTTAATTGATTTTAAATTTCAATAGCGCACGCTTTAACTTGTGACGTTACAACTCCCGACAAAATTTCACAACCGTATTTATTCATACAACCGTCAAAGCTTTTAAACATTCAAGCTCGTTTTTCGTCCGTGTTGTATTTATTTTTACTGAAAGGAGTGCACCATTCAGCAATCGCTTATAAAATTTACTACACATGATCGATCACATGAATTCGAATGATTGTTTTTTTTTCATGAAATTAGCAGTTATTTTTAATTGTCATTATCTATCAAAGTCTTAAGCTTTAGTTTTATCCCTTCGTCATTTCGTTATTTTTTATTAATTTTGATCAAACCGCAGATCATATTTTGTGGTATTGAGATGATAATCAATTTAATAATTTCCGAAGGGATCTCCACTAAGCTTTACATTATTTTCATCTCTTACGAAATTATCTGTGAAAGTACTGGAAACTTGTTACTCTGTTTGAACTACAGGTTTTAAGTAAGTTTTGAGTATATTTACTGCGCTGTGAGTTATTTTTCTTCTCCCGTGTCGTCGGATTTTAAGCCGTCGTTGCTACAATTCTTTTTACACTCAGGTTTGCCACCACCAGAAGAGGGCTCTCTTTGGGCAGTTACTTCTCCATCACTATGTGGCGTCATACTCACATAAAACAAAGAAGATTTCAATCTTTTAGTGTAGATCGTGCTGGGTGGAGACTTTTTTTTCATTCATAACAGCGTGAGTTGTGGTAGGATATAACTGACGGACTGTCATTATCTATGTTATAAAATGAATAATTTTTATATAAGTCTAGACCTGAGCTTATAATTGAGAATGGGTATAATTCACTCCTACATCTTATCAACTCTGTGGAATGGAGGCTTCTTCTTCTTCTTCTTCTTCTTAAACTTTCTGTAGACTCTCAAGAGTCTGTCACAGCAGAATTGTCCTGTGATGCTGAGCTCCAGCTATCTCTCCATCGTATCGGGGGTCTCCCTGGTGGACGCCGTCCATCCGGCACCCCATGCAGAGCTATGTATGGAATTCTTGTGGAATTCATTCTCTGTGCATGTTGGTACCAGTATCGTCAACGCTGCTGTCCCCATCTGACCACATCTGGAGGAATAGAGGCGTAGACACTAAACCAGGAAACATCACGTAGGGTTGAGGGTTTTGAGATTTGAATCTTAAGACGTTTTCTCATGATTCCGTGGACAGATCGTGTTTCTAATGTGGAAGTGCTTGCTTGTATGTATGAGGACCGAGAACTTCTTAAAACTGTGAATTTTTGCAAGGTGCAGTATCTCTGTCATATAATGAGAGGCACAAAATACGAGTTAGATTCAAAAGCTTCTAGTCTGAATAAGTAAGAGGGTGTATGGACAGATGCATGCTGTCCACGTCCACCGAAAAGTGAGACACTGTTACGGTTAATGTTTGATACCTCTACTCTCAAAAGTAAGTCAACTAGATCCAACATAAGACGTGTTGTTTCGTTATATTATGTAATGTATATAATTGAATATTGCGTAGTTATCAATTTTCTTTCATAAGAAGGGAAAATTCTTGTTGCAATTTATGAACGTTTAGATGCTGTCTACTAAGAAGATTCTCCGTCGACAGCATCTAAATGTCGTTTAAAGTTGTATCTGTTTATATACTTCTTCAAGCTGGAAACTTTTGGGCCTTAGTAGTATATTATAATACTACTAATTGTCAATGGAGAAAAAATATAAATCGCAAACGAGGTAGAAAACGACGCCTTTTTCTTGGCTTAAGGGAGTATTCTACTCTAGAAATTTGAAAAAAAATCATTTTTTTTGCATATTTTTAAAGTTTAGATATGTAAAAATATGTTTTCAAAAGAAAATTTTAAAATTCTCAATATTAACGAAGTTATAGCTATAAATAAGGCAGAAATTGCGCTGCACCGGTATGACTCAGACAATAATCTCAAAACTTGAAACGCGTTTTTCTCGAAACTGCTTTTTTCGACCTGGTCGACATAAAATCTCAAGTTTTATCAAACCGATTGTCTTCAAATTTGGTACAAAACTTCAATAAATATTTGTATATTGTCTCTACTTTGGAAAATTCAAGAATATTTTTTTTACTATTTTCAAAATTAAAATATTTGAAAAAAAGGGTAAAAAAATTGATTTTTTTTTCAGTCAGCCGCCATTTTACGTTTTTTTTCTGTTTGATACCAACTATATCGACATTATTTTTTATCAAGAAATTGTGTATGATTTTTGTTTCAAATTTACAAAAGGGCTTTAATCATGTCAACCAGCTCACCCCCCCTTTTTTTGACAAGATATAACAGCTGATAACATCTTGAATTTAAAAAAGAATCAAATTTTTTTTGTACATTTTCAAATCATAATAAACAAACTGTAAAAAATGAATGGGAAAAATGTTTTTATATTTTTTTATTAAGTCTGAAAAAACGCCCGAAATTCACGCCTCTAGAGTAAAACACCCTCTTAAGAAATTGCGGGAGTGGTGTGGGTGTAGTTTCACTAAGTTTTTTTCGGGCTTCAGTGGACAGAATAAGAAATGTCATGATGGTGGCTAACCTCAGATAGAAGAAGTCGCGGCGCCTCAAGCAGAAGAAGAATACACAAAAATATTAATACACTTATACTGACACTAGAGGCTGAAAAACATTTCAGCCTTAGAGATACTTCTCTACTATAGGCTATCTCAAAACAATGTATTCAAACATTTATGCCGCGCCGTTTACCTGAATTTGATGCAGAAATGTTTCATACTACGCACTCACGAAAAGTTTAAAGATGAGGAGGACTTTTATTTCCAACAAGATGGTGCATCTTCTTACTACCATCGTAATGTGAGATCTTGATGAAAATTTGCTGAACAGATGGATTGAGTATAGAGGTAGCCTTGAATATCCAACGTGTACCTTTTTAATGAAGGCTCATCAAAAACAAAGTTTATGGCACAAAACCGGCTAAAGTTAATTATTGAGAGGTATCATTGAAAAAGAATGCAGCTAAACAACAAAAATAATGGTTCGTGAAGTTCGTGTCTCCAAGATATCAGTAGTGCATGCCAGAAATACAATCAATGTGAACATTGTAATTTGTTTTTATCAAACACTGTTTATTCCACTTTATGTAACGGGTATAACCCTACCGGTTTCAAGGTTTTAATCTCATCATCAAAGGAGCACAAACATGTCTTGTTTGTGTTCCCCTGAAGATGAAGTGAAAACCTTGAAACCGGTAGGGTTATACCGTTACATAAAGTGGAATAAACAGTGTTTGATAAAAACAAATTACAATGTCTTTAAACCTCCACAATGTTTATGCTTTAACTATAAATATTATATATAATATAATAGGAACATTTGCAATAAACTGAAAAAACAAGTACGTTTGTCTTCTTTAATTTGAAGTTTTAATATTAGATATTGCTTGATAAATACTGAATCTTCAACAATATGTATAATGTATAAATATAATGTGTTTATATGGTTTTCGAGACACCCTTTATAAAATAAGGTTGCCAGTGAACATGTCAAAATAACTAAAGCTTTCGGAATCTCTAAATTTGGCAATACATCTCAGACTTCTTATGAAAGAGATGTATCAAAAACAACTTTTAAAAACGCTGTGGAATATTTGTATGCATTTCATTGCATTACGAAGATTCGAAGCCAAGTATTCGCCGACCGTATTGGTTCCAAACAATCGTTTTTATTTCCGAATCTGCGCTTTCATAAAAATCTGTATCGTTTTGCTTACAAATATCCTCACTAAAAGAGTTCTCGGGGAAATAGTTCAACCAACTTTCAAATATTTTGGTCGCTGGGACAGTATGAAGTAAACGTTTGATTTTTAATTTTACTCAAGTAACTGATTCACTAGCATTAGTTTTAATTTACAATACAATCTTGTAAGTAATCTTGTTTGTACATACAAACCATTTGGCTGTTTCCCTGATAGGGTAGGCAGAACTGGCAGAGCGTCCGACTTTCCCACACACATATTTATTTTATTTCACATTAATACATTTTCTCACACAGCTCTTACGATGTATCTTACATCTTACTTTTTATTCTTTCAAAATATCATTCATTTGATCTAACTTAACTTTTCTTGATCTTTCTCTAATACGCCTTTTACTTACATTTACGCTGTATATTTGTTTCGTTATCATTTCTTCATTCTTTGTTCCACGTACCCAAACCATCTCACAGTGATCTTCTTCATCTTACTGAATACATCAGCTTTAAGTTCATATTCATCCCTTATCTCTTCATTCTACTGTGGCGGTCGCACACTCGGAACACTATGGGCATCCATACACACGGTCAATGACCGATGAAGTGACCTTTGCATTCCTTAGCAATGCAAAACAAACAATTACAAAGTCCACGTGCCGGCCATTCAACCCGTAGCCGAGAACGGACCGCATTCCATACTAGAGCGAGAACGCACCACACTTGTCTCACCAGTTCCGTATTTGAATGATACCTACATACAACATTAATCGTTTTTGCATTCGCAGAAACGAGACGTAGGCATATCGCGAGCGCATTCCCGCGCACATTCTAAAATGATATAAATACCTACGTTACTAAAAAAATTCCTCTCTTTCCGCATTGCGATCTAACGAGTTTTATTTATCAACAAATCATCATCATCTCTTCCCTTAAGGACTAGCTCCTAAACTACTTAATCTGTTTGGAGTTCGCTACGCACTTAATCGAAAAAAAAAAACATTAGTTTGATATCGATTGTGGTTTGCGGTTTCTGCAAATGATCCAAGGTAATTGCAGCTGAAAAACATAGATATTATCGATATTAAAAAAAGCGTTAAATAAAGTCTTAACCTCTCAACAGGGCCTCGTACTCGAGGATCCCCTCGCCATTCCAACGTCAATCCAATTGGAAAGCGAAGCTGTGCTGTGGAGTTTAAGTTTCTTTCTTCCTTTTATTAGGTGAGTTAGTCGTTGCACACCAGTAAACTCACCTACTGGATCCGATGTCAGACCGAAGTGAGACAATCGAAGCATAACGGAATATTTTTTACCTCTTTTTCTCAAAGAATAATCATCATAGAGATCCTTATATCCTCGAATACTAGGTAGAAAAAATGCCTGTGCCATTTGACGAGGTAACATTAAAAAAGATCATGTCCATAGGGTACCAAAAATTAGTTGATAAAGCAGATTTTTTCTTATCGATGGCACGGAGCGGTATAACATTTTTATTTAAACGAAAAAAGCACATAAGTCATTTTAAAATCATAATAAAAAAACAATATTTTTTCAAAAAGAATCTTATCAATCAAAAAAGATCATGTCCGAATTGACCAACCATAGCTTTCCGATTGTGTATAATTTCATACCAGTTCACCAGCAACTGTCAGTTTTAAATCGTCCGTGCAGTGTAATATCATTATACAGCCTTATCTACCTACACATATTTATAGTTTTATAGTAATATTTCTTCCTATTTTGTAACACTTTAGTTATTTTATTTGATTAAAATTAAAATAAATTACTCTTTCCAATCATTTTTTTATTATTTTTTGTAAAATATTTTTAAAATCTAACAAATAATGTCATATCCCAGAGCTGTTCAATCAAAATAAATTAAAGTAGAATTGTTCACTCAAAAAGGATCATGTCCATATATTAAACTAGAATAACTATTTTAATTATTATGATTCGATTTTAAACAACAAATCAAATCACCTTAAGCGATTTTAAGGATTTCAGATATTTTTACAATGAATTATTATGTCTGTCAGTTGTTTGCGATTTCCTGACGTGTTTAGTGTTCATATATACTCATAAACTTTATTAAGACACCCCCAAAAAGAGTTGTCTTCAAGTGATTTCCAAAACTGCACAGTTTATTTCGTTATTGTTGATCGTGCAACGTAGAGGTCCAAACGCAAACACCGGAGTGTCCCATAATCTGTATCCAAGTTCGTATCGAATTTCTCACGAAACCATTTGCCCTGTTCCAGCGCAGCTAATATTATTGCAACAGCGCCTCACAACCGTATTGGGTTTCACAACCCTTCTCGTATAGGGGTACGTTCATTGTCTGCGCGTGAATATTAAAAAGCTCTGTTGCTGGATCAAAAGAGTTCAATGGGATATGCCAATGTTCGTAAAGGAAAAGGGGGTATTTTCTGAGATTCGTTGTTGAATTTGATGCCGATTCTTATTTCACTTTCCTGATAAATAATTCCTATTTCAGTTTCTCGAAAATTCATATTGATAATAAATTTCTATTGATATTACTCTGCGCCCTTAACAAGCCCAATTTCCCTTCCCTTTTTCACATAAAAACCCACTTCCTTTCAGAACACGAACTTCGTCATTGTTCCCGTGATGTGAAAATCATTTGCAAACAATATTAAAACAAAAATTTCAAATCAAAAGAAAGGTGCATGAATAAAATTACTAACTATAAGTATAAAATAAAGATATGAAAAGAAGATATACAAAACATTGCATATTAATAATAATAAAATTACAATTTATGTATAGCCCCTTTAGATACTGGCTCGAAGAGATTGCCGCCTGGCAATATGCCCGCCAGATTATTTATGCAATAAAAGTATTAAACAAAATAAATTAAAATAAACACCAAACCCTCCTCAAAGGCGTTCCAATTGGGGATTCGACCTCACTCATAAATTTTCATAAGACCTACCAAAAGGGTTGCTATTAAGTGTCTCCTAATGCTGTACATGCCACCCATATCTCTGACACTAGGAGGCAGCCCATCTCACGCTACAGAGACCAGCAACGGCAAAAGCTTAATCATAATACCTTGCCCTATTGAATGGATTTGGAAGAACCAATTTTATAGTTGAAGAAGAAATCAACCTTCAAGTTCTGTTTCTCTTCGAAGAAACATCCCTCAGCCACAGATTCGAAAGATACAACAGAGACGCCCGATTACGGGACAAAGTTAGGATGCTTAAAGACATCTATCCATTCGAGACCAGCGATGAGGAAGTATGAACACTTGTCTGAGTTTAGGAACAGTCTTCAATTCAATGGCTTCAAATCAGACAGCAAAGGAATCTTCACGTTTTGTCGACCTTATTATGCATACATAACAATTCCAATATCCCTTCCTGTCATCGCAAAAACCTCCACATTATTTTAAAACATGGAATTTCTTGTTTATCGGGGGATTTCATACTCCTTTGTACACCAACACGCCACACCTCATTTTACACATTCTCATTTGCGGTCCACTTGGTGCGACTTGTGAATTTTCAAGAGTAGTCAGATATGCACCAGCCATATTTATATTCAAGAGAATTTAACAAATCTTACAGTCCTTAGAATATCCTTTTATTCCAATTTTCCTTCATTTCCCTTTCATATCTTTGAAAGATTGCCATTCTTCAAGTTTCACGATTATTGTTTAGATATTGGAGAGAGCAGTAGATGAAGACTTAGATAGTATGGAAGAATCAAGTGAATGATATTTTGAAAGAAGGAAAGTAAGAAGTAAGATAAATCGTAGAAACTGCATTAGAAGGTATATGGATATGGATGAGGCAAAATATGTGTATCAAGATAGAAAACTCTAAAACTCGGTCTTCTCTGTCTACCCTAGCAACGAAACGTCGTGATGGTATGTATTTATCTATGTGTATATGTTATTTTTGGTTGATTACTAATTTACAAAATGTTTATTTACTTTATTGCTAATTTACTTTATTACTAATTTACGTTTATTTACTTTATTGCTATTACTTATTTACAAACGGTTTATTACTAATTTACAAAAAAATTATATCACGTAATTTACAAACCAATATTCGCTGCTCCATTTTTGAGAACCTTTTTTTAAAAAAGTTGTTAAATTTTGTTTTCAAAATCACATTAAATATTTATGTTTGAAATTAATAAAGAAGAGACCCGGTTGTTTTGACTTCGAGTATCGATTGTAGCTATAAAAAGGGTTCAAGTTTGGTTTAAAAATACAGGTTTTAAAATTCTTAGGCTGTACAGTAATAGATTGTGGTTTTCGAACTTCAGTCACTTGAAATTCATTGAAGTACCTTTGATCTTATATTACTTTATAAAGTCTTGAATTGTTATGAGACTCCTGTTACTCTCCGTCATGTCGTATAGCTCATGACTGAGCGTTGTGACTCCCATGATAGCCTCTGATGACTCTTCTCCATCCCTCCCTGCACTCCATGGATCGAAGGGCAGTTATTAAGGATATTCTTGTAGCATATCGCATTTGGTCAGTCCAACGCATTGGGATTCTTCCTCTTATGCGTAGTCCTTCCAAGCCTCAAGTAACCACAAACTTCTTCAAATTGTCTCCTTGGCCACACGCAATAAGCTGAAATAATCAGAGAATTCGTCGAATGCATATTGTCGACATTTTTAGTTCTTAGAGAATGGAGGCGTTAGTTTGTCTTGCTGTCAATGGAATTCGTAATATCTTTTTCAAGCACCACATTTCAAATGCATCTCTCGCTTGCTCTCAGAGTCTATAATAAGTCTCCGCGTCATAAATGAATATTGCGAAAACGAGAGACTTAACTAGACGCATTTTATGGTGTTAGTTTTGTTTTTTCCATACCTTTCTACTCTACAACGAATACACACACATTTCAATGATCCCTCTCAATTCCTAAAAAAAAACAGTCTTGTTCAGCTTAGTTATGTATTGAGTGTTAACATAAGTTGTGTCCGTTTTTTTTTTCAATTTAAAAATGAGCACCAAAAGTAAAACAAAATGGTTAATGTTATACGTCATTCGAAAGAAAATTTTCTGCTCTACAAGATTGGTCGGGCAAACGCCACACCATTAAACGATGGGAAAGGAAATTTCTATTTACAGGGTTAGTGGATGTGCAGGGGATCATATAATGGGCTGAGTTCTGTATGCGCTAAGACGCTGGAGTTTTGTTCGGGTTGAAAGGTTGACGTAGGTACTTCACGGTGAACACAACACTTATTGCAACACAATGTTTAGGCTGATCCTGGTAGCACTGGGTACTAGCCCACATATAGTTAATTTTAACTGTACGTAACACACGCGTTGGTATGAGTATATAAATATACAAATTGGAGCAACGTGAGAATCCGTAACTTCAAAATTGCACCGTACACCACCAACAACAACAACCTGACGTTCGATCCGCTATTTTCAGTTTATTCTATCCGCGCTGCGTTCACGTTCTCCCCACTTTTTTCTGATTTTAACGTCACGATATTTTGGCGTGAACAAAGATATTGTGTTTGCTTTTACGTTACAAATATTATTTTATTTGATTACAAGCCTTCAAAATGGAATGTCAAGTAGACGAAAGTGAGCATTTTCGACACCTCCTTCTGTTTACGTTCAATTGAGGGTTTAGCGAATGTCCTTGTTGGACGCGCTGATGATTTTGATTGTTTGGTATTTAAATAAAATACGTCAATTAGCGATGCGGAAAGAGAGAGGGAAATAATCAATGAATAATAAATAGTGATTACTGATGCTTTATTTATCGGTAAGTGGGTATTTATACATTTCAGAATGGGCGCGGGAGTGCGCCCGCAATATATTTTTATCTCGCTTCTGTGCGTGCAGAGATGGTCGATTGAAATATTGCAGACATCGCAATATTATGGTAGACAATTTGTTGGCAAAAACGGCGAGACAGCGTGATGCGTTCTCTTTGTACTGTGGAATGTATCGTAAATAGTATTTGTGGATAAACAATTTCAATGTTTTGGTATGCGACCTTTGGACATATCCAAAGGTCGTTTCGTCGGTCGTTGACCGTGTATGTTGACAATATTTCAGCGACGACAGTAGTCCTACATGGCTCCCTTCCTAGTGAAGCGCAAGGTGCGTACCTTCGCGAACGTTAGGTTCCGGTGCATCTGGCGCCTGGACTGGTTTTCCGTTTCCCTTTGTCGAAATAGGTACGTGGATAACAGCAGCGAGCGGCGTTTTTTCCCGGATCTGCAGTGTCGTACAGATGGGTGATGCGGAAGTGGGGGGTAGGTTTGGTCGTGTCTCGCTAACTTCGGCTTGTCTGCGGTGCGTTGGTCGTCGATGCTTGGTTGTGTAGATCAAGTTGCAGATGGCGTCCGACGTGGAGGGTTGTTCTGCAGGTGCTTGATGATGGTGGAGTCTGCGATGCTCGTAGTTGTAGCGATGTTCGTGGTTGTAGCGATGTTCGTGGTTGTAGCGATGTTTGTGGTTGTATCGATGTTCGTGGTTGTAGCGATGCTTGTCTGCTCCAGCATCTTGTCGGTCAGTAGTTCGTCGAGGGAGGCAATCTTGGAAATCGTGTGGCTGATCGCCAGGACTGACCTCACATGAGCTGGCGTCAGGCTCGTCCACACCAGATGTAGTGTTGTATCTGGGTGACGGCCCTGGTGTCCTTGCTGACGGCGTGCTTGGCCAACTCGCAGGGGAGTAGGATCCTGACGGTGGTCTGGATCTCTCTGCTGGTGATGACCCTCATCTTGTTGTAGTGGGCGAGGCGGGTGCCGTTGGTGGCGATGCGCTCGAAGATGTCATTGACGAAACTGTTCATGATGCTCATCGCGTTGCTGCTGATGCCGGTGTCGGGTTGCACCTGTACGGTGTTTATCGAGTTGGCGATATTCGTTATAGTTGGAATACGTGTTCACTTTTCGTTCAGGGTCACCACTTTAGCGGTATGCTTTTAGTAGGCTGCCAAAAATAAAGCTGCCAAAGCTGCTCGCGATATTTGCGAAGTGTACGGTGAAGATGCTATGAATTAAAAAATAGCTCGTCAATGGTTTTTGCGTTTCGAAGACGGTAATTTCGACCTGAAAGACATGGAGCTTTCCGAACGACCAGTGGACTTCGATGAGGACCGCTTAAATCATATTATTCATGAAGATCCCCTTCAAACCACCATAAAATTGGCTGAGCAGATAAATTGTAGTAATTTGACTGTATACCGGTATCTTAAATCAATGCGAAAAGTCCAGAAGTTTGGCGCTTGGGTTCCACATCTTTTGAGTGAAAACAACAAAAATCAACGTTCGACAATTTCTGCTGGTTTGCTCGCGCGTCATCGAGCTATGCATGGTCAAAAGCAAAGGTTCCTTTACCGCATCATTACTGGTGATGAAAAATGGGTTTAAAATGTTGATGAAAAAAAAATGGTGATGAAAAATGTTTGAAGGGGATCTTCATGAATAATAGTTAAAGCGGTCTTCATCAAAGTCCACTGGTCGTCGGGAACGCTCCATGTCTTTCAGATCGAAATTACCGTAATTGAAACGCAAAAACCATCAACGAGTTGTCCTTTTATTCTTAGCATAGCATCTTCACCGTACACTTCGCAAATATCGCGAGCAGCTTTGGCAACTTTATTCTCTCGATTGAACGCGAACAGAAGGAGGTGTCGAAAATGCTCACTTGCGTCTACTTGACATTCCATTTTGAAGGCTTGTAATCAAATAAAATAATATATGTAACGTAAAAGCAAGCACAATATCTTGTAGAGCAGAAAGTTTTCTTACGAGTGACGTATAACCTTTACCATTTGGTTTTACTTTTGATGCTCATTTTTAAATTGGAAAAAAAAATGGACACATTTTATGTTAACACCTAATAAAATATACAAATGGTGAGTTTATTTGCAATCTTTGTTACGAACCTAATATGTTCATTTTTAAATTGGAAAAAAATGGACACAACTTATGTTAACATCTAATATATTTTAGAATAACATGGAAACCCATTTGTGAGAATATACTGAAATAAATATATACCGACTCTGATGTGGAAATATTTAGTTCAACGCTATCAGGGCTTAGATGAATAGTGGTTGAATCAGCGAAATATAAGTATTACCACTAATTTATTAACATGGCTGAACTCTGAATGAAATGAACACCTAAAATTTTAATTCAATTTCAATCGTTGGCTTTGTTTAACCTTTCCTTCCCTGTGTTGGGTATCTTCTACACGTTGCTTCTAATAACCATCAATATCTCTATAAATATAATAAATACAAGGTTAAGATTTTGGGTATTCCTCCATAATATATTTACGCATTGATTTAAAAAATAATATTAATAATAATCAGAATTTATCGACTACATCGAGGTGTTTTGTAAAGATCGAAAACAAATTCGCATTTAAACGCTGCGAGTGCCTCGTCTTGACGATAGGTGAATAGTATGCGGGAAGCGCGACACTATATTCGCATCTCACTCTTGCATACTAGACTGAATTGCGAGGAGCTGAATTGTCTCAACGTCGCAAGCATAAGCGTAAGCGCCGGGGTATGCGACTGAAGTTCCGCGCCACTAGTAGCTTCTAGGCTTGCAAATAGGTTAGACGTACGCCCGTTCCGTGAGCGTTGCCAGATGGTTTTTCAATGTTATCAGGAAATAAATCTCAATTATTATAATTTTTAACTTCAATTATTATTAATTAAGGGGATTATCTATGAATGTTCTTATTTTTCCGATTTAAAATCGCTAATTTTTTATTGCGTAATCACTACCCAACACCGGAGCAAGCGTGTTATTTTTATCACCGTAAGGGAAGGGTTAAAATGATATGTTTTATATGTATTCATTGCCGTATTTCCCAAGTGCTCTATAACGTAAATAATAAAAGTAATGTGTCTAATTTATCTTCAAAAAAGCACCAAAAAACCTGCAAGATTATGCATACACAGTGAACATGAAATTTAATAGTTTATTTAAAATATATATTTAAACTATAGTTGTTTTAAGTAATTGGTTTCATTTTTATCTTAATACTCGTTTCTTACTCTCATTTTATTTAAATATTTTTTTTTTTCAATAATAAAGTTTCAAAAATTTATTTTCGTTACGCTACTGTTGGAAAGTTAAATGGACTATCAGTCGCCCACAAAAAGTACTGAAATCCATTCGGCTGTAATGAACGCTCTCGGCAGCGGCGGAGGGTGATTGATTTAAATCGAACAAATATATTATGTTTCGTTTATTACTCTGTTGATACGCTATATAACAAGTATTGGCATATAAATCACATTGTTTCCAAACTAAATTACACGTTATTAAAATTGTTTCATTTTCGTTTAGAAGTAACGTAGAAATTTTGAAATGTTACGAACGTTTGATTTTATTGTACAAATAATAACTATCGGAAGACCACAAACTATCTATCTCTTCCAGGGAATAAAATATTTCGTATATCTTGGATTTCTAGTAAACAATACAAATGACACAATAATAAAAAGACAATTTATATAGCGCCATACAAAGAGCGTACTCTCCTAAAGGGTGCTTCATAAAAATAATAATAATACATACAAATCTAACACGCCATGTCCCTTGCGGAGTAGACAGAGAGATCTTCACCCTCTCCATATTCATACATCTCGTCATGCACAATATTATATTATTAATATTTCTTACTTTACCTTCTTTCAAATATTTGAATCTTTTGATCCTGTCACGTTTTCATCCGTCGGCCTCTTCCCCGCACACCATACACTTCTGACTTAAATATTCGCTTATTTCATTATTCATTCTCTCCACATTCCCAAACCATCTAAAAGCTTCTTTCTTCATCTCACTTAAAACAACCATTTTGTTCATGCTGTCATTTCTGATGCCTTGATTTCGCTTTCTTTCAAACATTGACAGTCTACAATTTTTCCTCAAATACATATTTTCACCGCATTATTAATTATAATACATTAACAATTTATAATATAATATAATATATAGCGCCATATAGAAAACAAACTGTCCTAAAGGGCGTCTTATCTCGGTATTTATAATATAATATAAAGCGCCGTTTAGAAAATAGGCTGTCCTCAAGGGCGTCTTATCTCGGAATTTATAATATAATATATAGTGCCGTTTAGAAAACAGGCTGTCCTCAAGAGCGTCTTATCTCATAATTTATAATATAATATAATATAATATATAGCGCCGTTTAGAAAACAGGCTGTCCTCAGGGGCGTCTTAGCTCGGAATGTATAATATAATATATAGCGCCATTTACAAAACGGGCTGTCCTCAAGGGCGTCATAGCTCGGAATTTTTAATACAGGTTGCGTTTTACGTTTCAGAACGATTTTGTTTGGCCACCTTTATTGATTTGGCTGTTATTTGTCAGTTCATATTTGACAGTCGTGGAGAGTGGTCAAAAACAATTTATTTTGGAGAGTCTACCTCCGCAACAACGTGTTGAAGTTATTAAAACATTTTATTTAAATAATTGTGCATACGCGAAGAAAATTGCGTGTTTTTTAGTTTAAATCATGTGCCAAGCAAGTCAACCATTTAGCGTATAATGAATGATTTTGAAAATTTGCATACACTGGGAGATAAGGCAAAGTCTGGGCAACAACCTAGCCAACGTATGCTAGAAAAAAATTATGCAGTGAGGCAGAGTGCTGGTGAACGTCCGTGCACCTCTCATCGACGCCGTGCACAATAGTTCGGTTTTTTGCTCGTTGATGCCATGGGATGCTGCCATACTTCCTGATTTCATCTATCATTGATTTCGTCTTCCTGATTTCACCTAGTACAATTATTGTAAAATATCATTCACTTGGTCCAACCATACTTTTCTAGGGCATCCTTAACCACGTCTTACACTCATATTAGTGCTGTATATTTGTTTAGTGGATCTTGATCAATACATTCGTTCCATAACATATACTCTAACTCGAAATATAACTTCTTTAAAAAATATATTGAGACGTGCTACTGTTGAGTATGCAAATGGTAAGTTTATTGATATTTCATCCAACCAACCATACAAGAGGCAAGCATATTGGTGCCAATTGTTGAATGAGCTTTAGGAACCACTTGAAAACAATCTTATCGAAATTTTTTATTGTACATACATAAGCTACACTACACCTAAAGCCCAATGTGTTACTATCACATATCAGAAGATCTAAAAAGGTTTCTGTGTATTCGTGGTTCGTCTTCCTAGGTATGCTTTCTGCGGTTTTCTTACCAATTTTTTATCTTAATATATGCAGATGCGGGGAAGTACAGAATCTAATGGCTGCAGCCACCATTTTTTTATAATATATTTACACCTAATTTTTATGTACTTATTTTGTAATAATTTTATTTCTTAATAATAGAGGATTCAAATCCTGAGTTGGGCCGCCTTAGACGAGAGTCTGCTCTTTAAACGGCGCTATTAAAAATTGTCATTTTACTATTATGTTATTATTAAAGGCAACAAAAGTGAATATCTTACGGCAGCCGTTAATTGATTTCAGAGTCTGATGGCATGGCCAGTGAAGGACGACGTGGAGAAGAAGGGAGTGGTGGACTTGAAATTTTCAAAGGCAATATCTGCTTAAGCGTAGTGCAAGTCCATGATTAAAAAGGCGCTGAACATTTTCTGCAAGATAGTGAGGGATGTTTTAAATTTACCTTGAAAGTGTTTAAGATATTGTTTGAAAGTGTAAAAACATGGACACAATTTCAAAAAAATTGACCATGTCAAAGTGATTTAATTAGGTTGAAAACGTATCTAATACACCCCTTTTGAAATTGCTGAAGTTTCTGAAAAATATATCAGAATGTTCAGAAAAGCTTTTAATCGATAAAAATTCAGTATCAAATAAAGCTTTTACATTTTTTAATAAATTCCGAACTTTCATTTAAATAACTTAAGCGTGGGTTATCAATTCTATATAAATGACTATATAATCTACTGTCATATATCTTACTTGTCTCTCAATCTGAGTAATTTATAAAACTTAACATTTATTCATAACAACCGACGAATTTTTCATGAATCTATCTTAAATCCCTGTATGGACAAATCAAGGGTGTGACAAATATATTTTTCATCCCTGCAAGTAATTTATTTTCATTTTTTCACTGACCTTTATATTTGTGACAAACGATAGCCAAGCCACGACGGTAATGGCATGGGGAAGTGTGGGCTACTTTAAGGGAGTAGCATCCAAGTGACAACCGAAAAATGTTGTTTTTAAGAGGTGCGAAATTTGTTTTTTGTACAAAATAGATTTTTGTAGTACAAGTACTTTTATCGGGATCGTATGTAGTCGTTGAAATATCATACAATATATCTTGTTCAATTTTCTTTGTGTCGAAATACATCCGGAAAAGGTTTTATTGTGATTTTTTAATTTCATTATACATACATACCTACCATCACGCCATCTTCTTGTCGAAGTAGGCAGAGAGAACCGAGTACTAGATTTTCCTATCTTTACTTACATCCTTCATCTTTTCTACATGCATACACCTTCGGTCTTCGTGGCCTAGTTGGTAAGAGGCGTGTCTCCCAGCCCGGAGGTTGCGGGCTTGATTCTCGTTGGAACCCAGTTATTTTTAGAAAATATTCCAGTCTTGTTTCCATTAAGGCCTCTTTAACATATTTCTGGTTGGTTGAAAGATATTGCCACTTGGTTATAATCCCGCCAGGTTGTACTGTATACAACGAAATTGTTATATAATACAATAATACAACTTTTCCATAAAGCTTCTACGACTCTCTGACTTGCTACATATCTTTTTTTCAGAAAATCGCTTATTTGATCCAACCATACTTTCCTTAGTCTTTTTCTCCCACGCCTTCCACTCACATCTGCACTTAATATCTATTTTGTCAGTTCTTGACTCTTCCGTCATTTGAGATCATACTACCCAAATAGCAGAATTTATCAACTTTCTTCAATATTTTATTATTCACCCATATATTATTCACCCATTTACTTTTCCTTTCATACTTTTCTATCATCATCACTTTTGATTTCGCAACATTCATTGTGAATTTTAATATGTATAACTATTTATTAATATTTTTTATGTTAGACTATTGCAGATGGAAAAAATGTATCGATATATTTTTATTGAAGTTTTATATCCTTGTGAAAATTACAAAACTTTTCAAATAAGAATATTAAATATCTTTATTTCATTCATTAGAACCTTTTTTATAATTTCAGAATATATCACAGAAGGTCAATAAAATCATCGAGCCGGCTCTGGATTAAGAGGGTTGAATAGCACAGGGGGTTAATTCAAAATATTTATGGTCGAAATGATAAAATTGATTGATGGATATCCGTTATTGATGGGGCGGTATTGTTTTTCAGGCGTATTTTTTTTTTCAATTTTTCATTCCCTTTCAATTTTCAGCTAATGGTGCCATACAAAAAAATAAAAAGGGGGTTAGTTAATGAAGGCTTTCTCTATGTAAACAACTGAAAAGAAATTTAAAAATCAATCGGTTATTTTTATCTGACATTTCATTTGTCTCTGTAAACAATTTGGTTTTATTAAAATTACCGGTTTCGTTGAAAGAGTTATGGCACGATATCATTTGTGATAATACGCGTGTTTTTTTAATATTTTTTTTATCCAAAGGCTCTTTGTTCAATATTAAATATTAAATTTTAAAAGCTAAAGTGGACATATATTTGTATAAGTGAAAAGTAACATAATATTTTTTCAGGATTCAGAATAGATAATATACTTTTATGAAAGGTAATATTTTTGCGCATTTTTTCAGCGATTGTACACTTAAATTGCTTGAGCGTGTTTTGGCGTATTTTTTAAATCGGAACAAAATAAGTTGTTTTTTTCTGTACTCAGTGCATTTTTACTATCGCAAAGGATAAATGCGACACAAACAAAAAATTGCAACGATGTGGTTTACAAAATTAATATCGGTGATACAAACCTCGAAGACAGTGTCCGCTCTGGAAGGCTGATAACAACGAATGACGATCACATCAAGGCTTTCATCGATAATAAGCGGCGTTCTAGGACATAGAGAGAGGGCTGAAATGCTGAAAACCGAAATCCGGGTTGATAGATAGACATCTTACCTAATAGGCCATGGAGGTTCTTTATATCTCAAAAATATAAAAAAAATACACTGAAAGTAACTGAAAATCTTTAAAATGTTCTCCTTTAAAAGCACGTGAATTTAATTAGTATGTTGAAGAGCGTGGCCAAGAGATAATATGTGTTCGAACTCAGTAATCAAGCCTTCGGGTTAAGAACTACTGAAGTTGGCAAGTAATTCACAATTCGCCGTTGAAGGTTTTGAAATGGGATACGGTTTACGCTTTAAAATACATCTCGCTTAGATCAATATTGAACAATATATTAGGATTGAACAATAACCCTTTTACCCATTTTATATCGGAGATTTTAATTAGTATGTTGAAGAGCGTGGCCAAGAGATAATATGTGTTCGAACTCAGTAATCAAGCCTTCGGGTTAAGAACTACTGAAGTTGGCAAGTAATTCACAATTCGCCGTTGAAGGTTTTGAAATGGGATACGGTTTACGCTTTAAAATACATCTCGCTTAGATCAATATTGAACAATATATTAGGATTGAACAATAACCCTTTTACCCATTTTATATCGGAGATCGATTTATTTATTTGTGCCTTGAATACTCTATAGCGAAGACTATCAACATCAGTCAACTCTGCATTATCTAAGCGCTCATTGAGTTTCAATAATTAAACGTATGAAAAACAAACAATCAGCGTGACTAGATTGCTCAACGGGATCCACATGTTTGCAGAAGGGATTGCGTATGTTCTCTTACAGAAGGTCACATGGCTCGCTTTGGAAGAGCAGCTCGAGATTGGGGTTGAAATGATGAGAGGATCATCGACGTGGTCCAGCTACGATAACGATTAAAGCGTTTAGCGATGATTATATTCCTACTTCCACAGACTTCTTGCAGTGAACATTATTTTTCTTATTATTATTTATATCTTCTTTTTTATGTTTTTATTCATAACATAAAATAATTAATAACTTATTATTTTGAACTACGAGGCATATCCAGAAAGTAAGTGTACTGAATTTTTGTAGGTTACGATTTTTTTTATTTAAACAAAAAAATTACGTGGTTACCGTAGTACATATGTAAGCTATTTTTCGACATAGTCGCCATTCCTCTCAATGCATGTGGTGAAGCGGGGTATGAACTTTTTGATGCCTTCCTCGAAGTAGTTTCCCGCCAACCCCTACGTTCACTTCTCCACCTCCTCCTTTACCTCCTCGTCGGTTGAAAACCTTTTTCCACCCATGTGCAGCTTCAGGGAGGTAAAAAGATAGTAATCTGAAGGTGCTAGGTCAGGAGAATGCGCGGGATGGTTCAGGACATCCCATTTAAACGAGGCGAGCAGTTCCTTCGTGGCGTTGGCCGTGTGTGGTCTCCCGCAGCAGGCAGACTCCCTTTGTCAGCATGCCTCTCCTCTTGTTCTGAATCGCCCTCCGCAATTTTTTTAAGGTATCACACTATCTTGCAGAGTTGATGGTCTCCCCTTGAGGCATATATTCAATTAAAATTATGCCTTGATAGTCCCAAAACACGGATGCCATGATTTTCTTGGCTGAAATTGTGGTTTTGAACATTTTGGCGGAGGGTGAAGAGGTGTGACGTGACCGTTTTTAAACTTGCGACACCACTTGTACACACTCGTACAATTCATAGCTTTATCACCATATGCAGTTTTCACCTCATTATAAACCTCAACCGGAGGTTTTCCCTTCCAAACGAGATAACGGATGACGCCGCGTATTTCGCACTTGGCGGGAGATTGGATTGACATTTTTCACGAAACGTGTTGTCACGTCGACACTTCTCAACGTACTGACCTCGAACTGGTCTCGTTGCGGAGGGGAAAGGTCCGGCTACACGGAAGTGTAGCCAACATGTCGAAAATAAAATCCATCCGGTCGTGAGAGCCTCAGTACACTTACTTTCTGGATACGCATAGTACGAGTATTTAAAGTTTTTGATATTTTTATTATGACTATACGACGAAATAAATCATTTGTTTTTATCCTATTTTCAATTATTTCTCTTAAAATAGGGTACACAGTGTTTTTTTTTTAGTTACACGTGCGTTATTATCGTTAGTTACGAGTATACCCATGCATAAAAATTGCAGTGCAATATAATATGATGAACTCTGTGGCCTGGTTTAAACGACCGTGAATGAAATTACAAGGTATTTTACAACACGAAAAGTAAAAAACGATTTAAATACAATTAACTAAATTCAAGCAACAATACAAGACTCGAGTAGAAAAAATAAAAATCTCTCAAAAGCGTTGAATAAGAAATTCCATGCCAAATTACAAAAAAAAACTTGAGGTAAAACTAAATAACCGGTCTTTCACCGAATACTTAAGATTGAGAAAATGCCAAAGAAGAGCTTTCCTGAGCTCAACAATATCATCTTTAAAATGTCCATCAAACCAGTTACTTAATTGTTGCATTTATATTCAGTATTCGGGGGTACCAATGACTTTAGTCATATCCATTCTTCCAAAAAAACGAAGAAAAAAAAATATACCAGTGTGATTCAGTGTGCCATCGGAATTCTACATTGGTGTGGACTGGGGAGTTTGCTGGTGTGCAGCGGTTCACTCTCTTAAAAATAAACTCCACGGCATAGTTGAAATGGCGAGAGGGTTCACTTGAATTTACGTTGAAATGGCGAGGGGATCCTTAACTACGAGGCCCAGCAACGGGTGCATTTATATTTTTGATAAATTACAACGTGCGGCATTCATACAATATTATTGACAAATTACAATGTGAGGCATTCATATTATTGACAAATTACAGCGTGGGGCATTCATATTATTGATTAATTACAACATGTGGCATTTATATTATTGATAAATTACCTGTCGATAGCGAATTTTTATTGATAAAAGTTAGTTAACTATTAAAAATTCTAATATGGGGTTCCTCAAAATAAAAACTGCTCCATTTGATTAAGGTTGTTTTAATTAGATTGCCACATGGTTATAAAAACGCCAGGGTTTTTTTTAGAAACGATATTGTTATACAATAAATACAGTACCCGGCGGTAAGTAATACACATCGGGATTAAGAAAGAGACTGTCGGTTAGTAGAGCATCGTCTCTGCCATTCATGCACGTGTTCCGTCGCGATTTGTCAGTTGCATCGTGCGACAGAGACGACGCTCTACAAACCGACAGTCTCTTTCTTAAGCCCGATGTGTATTGCTTACCGTCGGGTACTATACATAATGTGACAGCAAAAGAAACCGTTCAATGTATTAAATGTAAAAATGGAATTTAAAATAAGTAACATATTTTTTTTAATTCACTGATAACTAAAATAAAAACACCTTTTGTATGATAAACGCACAATCGTCCATCAATGTTCGTATTTGAAAAATAAAAAAAATATAAATTTCCCAAATGAAATGATATATCAACTGATCGGTTATTTATTTATTTATTTAATAAAGAACGAAAATTTGATTTTCATCCCTTATTCGAAATTTCATAATACAAAACATACGTTACGTACTTATATTTGCTAGCATTTTATTTAAGCTACTTCATCGTACTGTTGTACGAGTATTTAGTTTAATTTCATTCGTATACTGATCAACATTATTTTATTTCCAAACTTCCTTTGTAAAATTATAAAAATGCACATGTTACATGAATATATTGGTGAATATAAAAAAAATACGCACATAGATACGCTTACTATTTACTATTATCTTAAATAGAGATACAGTTTTCCAAAGGTGGGCGATGAAAAATATTGACGTTGAAAAATGGGCGTCGAGTCAAATAAGTTTGGGAATCTATGATTTAGGGTATAGGATCCAATTATGTAGTTACCTCTCAAACAACACCTCAGGAGGAAACTATTGACGTTGAGAAAATTTTCGATGACTTTTTGGAAAAATTGCACATGCCAAAAACTGTAATAAGCTAAGTTACTTTAATAGAAAGAAGCCATAAGATGGTTTAGACATGTGGAAAGAATGAATAATAAAAGGAGGATTAAGCGTGTCAAAAATGCAAGGTTTGCGTGGAAGTAATAGACCGAGGAAAACGTGGCTGGACCGAATGGACAATTAAAGGTTGTGCATGACGATATGTACTAATATGGAGGAGGCGAAAGTTGTGTTCTTGGATATAAGTGTTTGAAGAACTGTTCTCTGCCTGAACTGAACTCTCTGCCTACTTCGCAAGGGATACGACGTGATGACGTATGTAAATATATGTACAATACCCTAATAGAATATCTTCCGAGAAGATACGTCTTAAAAGCATTAAGAATGAACGAAGAAATAGTAATACCGCCTGTAAATAAGGGGAACATTATTATCGTATAGGACTCATAAAATTGTTAACATTTTCAATGGAGTTAACATGCAGTAAGAAAACATCCAGCCCTACAACGTACTTGGCATCAAACATTTTTCCTGAAATTCAAAAAACATTCTTCAAGATTTCCAAAAAGACACGTAAGTTCAACGTGCCTCTTAAACCTATACTTATTGGTAAAATTGTCAAAATATTTTGATGAATATTTGAAACCATTCTCCGTTAAAGTCAATTTAATTGTTAATTGAAAATTTCAATAATCTAATGAAAAATCAATCTATCGGAAAACACGATACTTCAGTTGGTTTCAACATTGTTTCATTTTTCACAAATAAACCTGTCAAAGAAGTAACCATCAAATTCGAAATAATGCAAGAAGAGAGCAATATGAATATAATTGAATACTTAAAAAAACATATTTTATATCTTAAAGATCTTTAAGCAGTTTGATGGAACTTCCAGATAATCGCTACTTGCTCCTGTAGTGCTCTTACCTTTTTGTTATATATTTTGAAAAATGAGCTCTCGAAACTGCTTTTTTTATATGATAGCTGTAAAAAAGGCAACACGTTAATAATATATGACTATAGAATATCAGAGTTGTATCAGTTTTCGAATCACATAAAGGGTGTACGAGTACATCGAAAAAAATAAATGTATGCAACTTCGTTATGCCCTTATCATAATAAACGAAGAAGAAAAAATGACAGCGTGTATCGAAAGGAAACAGCTACAAATGGATACCTAAACGGTGGATCACATTATCATCTGGACCAAATGGCGAGAATCTTAAATACTCTTATTACAAGGTTCAAGTATCTGACAGATGTAGATAACGTAAAAGGAGAGATAATTTTTTTTAAAGATGTGTTTCTTAGCAATCAATTTTATAAAAACTTCCTTCAAAAAGCTTTCAATAGAAAGTAACAATAGAAAAAAGTGAGCCGAAAGTCACAATACTTTATCAAATGCACTTCTAACTTATACAAGAGGTCAAACAGAAAGCATATGTAAGTTGCTGAGAAAACACAATATAATAATCACTTTTTCAACAAACCGAAAAGTATCTTTATTCCTGAGAATCTCTAACAAGCAAATAAAGCACAAGACACATACTCGTATATATGAGATTCCACGTGACGTCGAAAAAATCGTGTAAGAGTGCAGACAGAACAAACATCATTATATTAATTAACTCAGTTGTATTAACCCAGACAGAACAAACATCATTATATTAATTAACTCAGTTGTATTAACCCAGACAGAACAAACATCATTATATTAATTAACTCAGTTGTATTAACCCAGACAGAACAAACATCATTATATTAATTGACTCAGTTGTATTAACCCAGACAGAACAAACATCATTATATTAATTAACTCAGTTGTATTAACCCAGACAGAACAAACATCATTATATTAATTAACTCAGTTGTATTTACCCAGACAGAACAAACATCATTATATTAATTAACTCAGTTGTATTAACCCAGACAGAACAAACATCATTATATTAATTAACTCAGTTGTATTAACCCAGACAGAACAAACATCATTATATTAATTAACTCAGTTGTATTAACCTCAGTTGTCTAGTGGGTAGAAAACTCTTTTCTAATACCCATTCCTATTCCCGTTGGAATCCAATGTTTTTAAAAAGGCTCTACTCGAACAATATTTTCACTAAAAGCCTCTTTAGAATCTTTCTAGTCGGTTAGCTTATATTGCCACATGGGAATAAACCACCAAGTTAGTTGTAGTGTAAAAATGAAAGTATGATATTACATAACGCACTACAATTCTTAATTATGTTAAAATGTATAATTTAAAGAATACAATTGAATGATAATATACTAAATATAACTTGAAACCGGTCCAGTATATTTATAGGTGTACAGCAGCAATGGGGGCCCAAAGTGATCGATCAAATCGTTTGAAAAAGTTTTAACCATTACATTATTCCCCCGCGATTCAGCGCCCGCACTGGACTCATCAATATCAATATCGGAGCCCATTCCGGCCCTGGCTTGTTAGCCCGGTACAGTGGCGGCACGTCTCGGTTACTTTTAAAATAGGGGTTTAAATAAATGTTGAAAAACGTTCATAATGTATTAAAATGGTGGTATTTGGAACAAATATTTCGAGTTTATGAGTAATAATTTAATTATAACACAAACATATACCATAATACGAGTACTACGCAAAATATTTTTAAACATATACTATCATGCCGTTTTCCTGTCGGAGCATGCAGAGAAGATTGAACACAAACTTTTCTATCGTGACGCACATCTTTCAAATATTCTACATATTTTCTTCTGCCTTCTCATACACCCCCTATAATATCTCCAACTTTTAATATTTCCTTATTTCAACATATCATTAACCTGATCTAACCAGACTTGATGTACACATATGTTTTCCACTCACATATACATTGTATATTAGTTTTGTTAGTATTTCTTCATTCATTCATACTACAAGTCCAAACCATCTCAGAGTGACATTTTTGTCATACTATATTGTTATACATACTATGTTTCTTTCAAAAACTTATTGAAGTTAATCTGAAGTAGTGTTTGTGGGCTTATTTTTTTAATATTTTCTGCCATTTATTAATTTTCTGTTTTTTTTTCTGATGCCCTCGCGGCCAGGCCCGCCCTTTATTGGTAGGGTGTATTTGGTTCGGGGGGATGTTATGAGAAGAGCCCAGACCTTTTGATATTATCTCTTTTAAAAGTATTTTCTGCTATTTATTTTGGGATATACTCGTACGTGCGATTTTGGAATGTATTGTATTATATTTATACACGTACATACTATGTTGCAATCAATAAACCTATATTTATTTATATATCTTACTTAAGAAATCAGCCTTATGTTCACATTCATTCTTAAGTAATTAATTTCGTATTCTGTCATACATTGTCACTCCGCGTACTGCACAGATGTCTATAGTGCTGTACAGATGTCTATAGTGCTGTACAGATGTCTATAGTACTGCACATATGTCTATAGTGCTGTACAGATGTCTATAGTACTGCACAGATGTCTATAGTACTGCACAGATGTCTATAGTACTGCACAGATGTCTATAGTACTGCACAGATGTCTATAGTGCTGTACAGATGTCTATAGTGCTGTACAGATGTCTATAGTACTGCACAGATGTCTATAGTGCTGTACAGATGTCTATAGTACTGCACAGATGTCTATAGTACTGCACAGATGTCTATAGTACTGCACAGATGTCTATAGTGCTGCACAGACGTCTATAGTACTGCACAGACGTCTATAGTACTGCACAGACGTCTATAGTACTGCACAGATGTCTATAGTACTGCACAGATGTCTATAGTACTGCACAGATGTCTATAGTACTGCACAGATGTCTATAGTACTGCACAGATGTCTATAGTACTGCACAGACGTCTATAGTACTGCACAGATCTCTATAGTACTGCACAGATGTCTATAGTACTGCACAGATTTTTTTGATTAAGTATTAATTTGTCCGTCAAATACCTGTGTAAGGAAAACATTTTTTACTAACAAATAAAATATTGCTCTAAGGTGCGAATTCAACACCCGTTTACATTAAATACGAGTACTTAATCAAAACTATTTTTAACAAAAGAAATAAATATTTAAAGTTATATATCGTACACATTTGTCGTAATTTTCTTAAATAAGTATGTCACTTTATTTCATTACCTCACTCTTAAGCCTAAAGCATACTATATAAGTTAAAATTTTGAATACAGATCACTTAATTTTAATGAGAGAAATTAGTATTTTGACAATATTATAAATTCGGGCCTTAATGTCTTTTTAGTCTAATTTTTACTCAGAAGAGAAGTAAGTATGTTAAGCGCAATAATTTTATGTTATTTAGAAATTTTATGTAGAATTGACCTTAGAAACGGTTAAGGGCGCACCATTGTTTTCTCGGAAGGAGAAAGCCGAGTAGAGCCTTCGTTGGGTCTACCACGAATGAGCCATTTCTCACACCATCTTCTAATCAAGCTGTCTACCATCGTTCATATATAGAACGACTATTAACCAAAAAAGACGTCTTGACATAAAAGCTCGAGTCATGACACTCGAAACCAAGAAAAGCTTCCGACTTTTAAAAAACCTTCAATTAGCGAGATATTATAAAAGGTTTTTCGGACTCGTCATGAAGTTTGTCTGACTTAAAGGGCCCATGTTTCAAAAACGTTGCAGTTCACAACTTCAAGGCTCATTGGTTATCAAATTTCATGATTAAATCTTAGAACTTTATCAAATAACTTAAAATGAAACTGACTTGGATCTATTGCCCCCCGGTGTCCTTGCGGTCGGGCTCACCCTACATTAGTGGGGTGTATCTCTGCCGGGGGAATATTTGTGGGATGAGAACGGACCTTTTAATGTCTTCTATCTTAAATGTGTTTACTGAAATTTGTTTTGAGATGTGTGTGCGATACTCGGAATGAGTTTACTATATAAAAATACACATTGTGTTGCTCTCAGGGAACCTTTATCTGTTTTTTTTAATTAATCTGAGGTGGTATTTGTGGATTTGTTATTTTTTTCTGTCATCTATTTATTTTCTGTTTATTTTTATTCTACATGTGTAAGGGTGAAAATCATCTGGTTTCCCCGTGGCTGGGCTCGCCCTATATTGGTGCGGTGTATCTTGGCCGAGGGGATGTTATTAAATGAGCCCAGACCTTTTGATAGCTTCTGGCTTTAATGTATTTTTCTGCAATTTATGTGTTTTTTTTTAAGTGTATGTAAATATATTATGTACATACTATGTTGCTATCAATAAACCTATATTTATTTATTTATTATTCTTTAAAATTGACAAAACAACCACTTACAACAAGCGGTAGATATATGATAGTGGAGGTTCATGTGGTAAGGTTTTATTTACATCTATTGTATTGAACCTTGAATGTAAAAGCTGGAACATCTTTTGTTAAGTTCTTTTCCGTTATAAATACAAATAATATAAAAAAATGAAGACACACTTATGAAATTTGTTACATGTCATAAATAATCTCAACTTCTATATGGAGTTAAAGCGTGAACACTTAAAGGTCCAATACCATTCACTATCAATCAAGAAATTTGAGATTTGAATATTTAGATAAATCCTGGATATTTACTCGTATTGTTCACCGATAAGAACCAACGAAGTATCTTGGGTAACTCATTCATAGTGATGGAGGATGTGCAGCAGATGTAACACATAGAATTAGTGTGGGATGGATGAAGTTTAGATCAATGACGGGAGTTCTATGTGATCCGAAAATGCCAGTAAAGTTAAAAGGAAAAGTATACCAAACGATTGTCAGACCCGCACTCCTCTACGACTCCGAATGCTAGACGATCTATAACTATTACTCTAGGCAACTAGAAACTGCTGAAATGCGCATGCTAAGATGGTCAGCTGGTGTGTCCATAAGAGACAAAATAAAAAGCTCACGCATTCATGGAAGCCTAGGTGTTACAGACATCAACAGCAAGATGGAGGAGAGGCGATTGAGTTGGTATGGGCACGTTGGACGCAGAGCACCCGATCACATTGTGAACCAAGCAATCTCCATGGATCTTCCTCGAATAACAACCAGAGGAAGACCAAAAAATTTATGGGTGGTGCAAAAAGATAACCTGATACAGAGACACGGCCTGGGGGACGTAGTCCGGGACAGAAGAGCATACAACCTGAGGACGAGGAGAGCTGACCCCAACAGTCTTCGCAGACAGTGAGTTGGGATGGAGCCAGGGAGAAGAGAAGAAAAGATAAGAACCAACGAAGAGTTCAGTAAAAACCATATTCATTTACAACTCTTTAAAACGATTATAATATCGTATTGAGTTTTACTTTAGTGAAAATCAAAGGCTTGATGCCTAAAACGAAATCCAGACTGCGGTTGATTTAAATAAAATGGGTATCAAGGGGAGTTGAATCCAAACTCCCCAGGCTTCACGACAGGTAAGAATCTTACTGACAACGGAGGTTGAGGTATTTCTATTGAATTGCAGTACAATTTAGCGGGCTTATACAACACAATATAATTTGGATTAAATAATAAAATTTGGATTATTGCCATGAGGTAATCTCTTCCTACCAACCATAAAGGTTAACAAGCCTTCATTGAAAACTGATTGAAACTATTTTTACTACTTCTAGGGTTCTAATAGGAAGCGAATCCGCGATTTCCGATTGTCTTACCAACTAGGTCACGCAAATCATCTACGTGAATAGATTATTCTTTGTCAATCGTTTATCATTAATTCCTTTTATATAACCGATCCATCCGAACACTTCTTTTTTAATCTTTAGTACAAAATCTTTCACTCTGCATTCTTTCTTAATGTATTCATTCCTTATTAAACATACAAATATGTCATCAAACCTTTTTTCCTGTTGGGTGAGACAGAGACTTTCCTATCTCGACATAAATCACTCACCCATACACTTTTTCCTACAACTCCTCCGGTTTCTGTAACTTTCTGAGTGTCGTTCTTTCAAAATATTATTGATATTTGCACAATATATTGTATTTTATTTCTAGTATTTCTTTGTTGATTATTTTTACATGCCCAAATAATCTCAGAGTGCATTTCTTCCTCCTAAAATCTATCAATATTTTCTTACTTCCTCAATCGAAGAAAATGTGGTATAAGAAAAGATTGTTATCAACTAGGTAACGGAAACAGCAAATGATCGATCGGCTTAGAGAAAATTAACTCCAGGAAACTAAAGCTCTACTCGGCCATCTGAGGTAGGAATAAGGTAGTTACAAGTTAATTATTTTAATACCCTTTTGTCTTTCTTTATTAAAATACCACGAATTAGACTTATAAATAACATAAAAGGAAAAATAAGTAAATGAAAAACTTATTTTATATTTTTGTGTTCACCACAGGTTTATTTTAGGTTCACAACTAGTTTCGAAGACCACCGTCTTCATCGTCAGGTGTAGATAAACTAAATTGTAAAAATATATTCTGTTCAAGTGTAAATAATATAATATAAGAGAGATGAGGTAGGGGAAGAGAAGTGGGGAGAGATGTGATACAATGGGGAATGGGGCGGGGAAAAAAATATGAAAGTGAATGTGAATCTTTAAGGCAGGGGGGGGGGATTTTAAATTGGAAACATATTAAACAGAGGGCTTTTATGAAAATTGGTTTGGTTGTTGATGATATTTAAACTTATAAATAACATTTTTAGAAATGATATTTAAACTTATAAATAACGTTGTTGATGATATTTAAACTTATAAATAACATTTTTAGAAATACACCTTGATTGGATTTCTGTTTATTTGATTAATATATCAACAGTTTCAAATTGAAAGTATGGAGATACTAATTACGGGTTCAAAGTGGATTGAGCCGGTGGAAATAAAAGCCTCATTTAATGGAATGCTTTTAGCAAAACATTAGTTTTCATCGAAGCTTTCGTCCATTATTACAAAATGACGTACAAATATTAGTTACACAGGGGTGAGTCATTATAAAGGATGATATATTGTTTTTAATTTTTTTATTTGTAGAATCGATACCTTGGCCTTGTGGTAAAATGTTTTGCTAGCACCTAGTCATCCCGAGTTCGATTTCCAAGTCAGGCAAGATTTGACCTTTTTTTTAACAAATATACATACGCTGAAGTGGAAGAAGACTGAAATGTACCGTATAAATGCGTGCACTGAGAAGAATACATGAGAAAACAATTCGTGACAGAATACGGGATGAGCTGACTGGAGATGAATGTGATCTTAACCCTTTCCTTACGGTGCTAAAATTGAAACGCGCACTCCGGCGTTGGGTAGTGAGTACGCGATCAAAAATTAGCGATTTTAAATCGGAAAAATAAGAACATTCATAGATAATCCCCTTAATTAATTATAATTGAAGTTAAAAATTATAATAATTGAGATTTATTTGCTGAAAACATTGAAAAACCATCTGGCAACGCTCACGGAACGGGCGTAGGTCTAGTCTGGTTGCAAGCCCAAAAGCTACTGCGGCGCGGAGCGGTAGTGGCTTACTCCCGGCATGGCTTACGCTTGCGACGATTAAGACAATTGAGCTCCTCGCGATTCAGTGAAGTATGCAAGAGTGAGATACGAATATAGTGTCGCGCTTCCTGCATACTCTTCAGCTATCGTCAAGACACAAGATCGAGGCACTCACAACGTTTAAATGTGAATTTGTTTCCGATCTTCACAAAACACCTACGATGTAGTCGATAAATTCTGATTATTATTAATATTATTTTTTAAATCAATGCGTAAATATATTATGGAGGAATACCTAAAATCTTAACCTTGTATTTATTATATTTATGGATATATTGATGGTTATTAGAAGCAACGTGTAGAAGATACCCAACACAAGGAAGGAAAGGTTAAGGTTGTTGTGTTGAATTAGATGAATAAGAGCACTGAAATGGTTTGAGCATCTAGAATAAAGAAAGACTGATAAAACAAATATTTAGTGCAAATGTGCGTAAAATGTGTGATAGAAAAAGACCAAGGAAAGTATGGTTGGATCAAGAGAATGATATGTTGAAAGGAGAAAACGTAAAAAGTCAGAGAAATCGTTTGAGAAGGTTTATATGATAGATGTGGAGGAGGGGAAATAAGTGTATCGAGATAAAAAAAATCAGGAATCCTTTCTCTCCGTTTACCCCAGTAGAGAAATTATTTGATGATTCGTATGTATGTATGAGAAGGTGAATGGATGTAATAGATTTTTATGTCGTTATGGGAAGGTTTATGGCGAACGATGTGTGTCGTAAAATAAATTCCGCCAATATATCTTCTCTGCCTACCCTGTATTTGTGTATTATAAACATTGACGAGGATTTCTATTTATTGAAATTTTAATAAAACATCGCTTTACTTTTTCTTTCACGCTTTTCTATTACCATGGATTTTGAAATATTATTTCTTAAGCGTTTCTCTTCGGACCTTTTACACTAAGCAAACTCTGTAATTCATCTTCATTATCTGCAAACACTACCATGCCATCAGCATACAGAAATCTACGTCCATTCTTATTCAACATTTGTATGCCCTCCATTGTCCTCTGTAGTTTCTTCACACATTAATCTTCACTATCTACGAACACTACCATGCCATCAGCATACAGAAATCTACATCCATTCTTATTCAACATTTGTATGCCCTCCATTGTCCTCTGTAGTTTCTTCACACATTAATCTTCACTATCTGCGAACACTACCATGCCATCAGCATACATAAATCTACATCCATTCTTATTCAACATTTGTATGTCCTTCATTGTCCTCTGTAGTTTCTTCACACATTAATCTTCACTATCTGCGAACACTACCATGCCATCAGCATACATAAATCTACATCCATTCTTATTCAACATTTGTATGCCCTTCATTGTCCTCTGTAGTTTCTTCACACATTAATCTATGTAAATATTATAGAACCAGACATCAAAATTATTCCCAGTCCTGTCTGCATCGTACCCCAGACCACGAGTATCAGCACAGAGCACCGACCATAATTCACTAGAATTTATCCTGCGGTCCGCACCTCCGATTGCAACTCGATCCACAAATGTTGATTGTCCGATAACTGCATGCTCGACTGTGGTCAACGTAAAAGCCATGTTAACAAACATATTTAATTCATACTTTAATTATTTTTTAATGACATTAGAAATAGTTAATGCATTAGAAATATACACTTCAAATGTGAGAGTAAGGCGTTGTAGACCAATAAAAGTAAGGTTGGATAAGTTAATGATATTTTTAAGGAACGAAAACTAAGAAATAAAATTCGTGGGAGCTGTATGAGAAGATGTATGAATGCAGAAGAGTCGAAGTCTCTGAGATGGTTTGGGTATGTAGAATGAATTAATCTATAAAGTCTAAGGCCTCGGCCACACAGGTAGGGCCTCGCTTGGTGCTTAGAGATACGCTGCGAACTAGGCGACATATCGTAGCAAACCAACGCACCACATACTATCGCAATGTCCACACTGCACGCTTCGCATGACGATTAGTCACCTAGTGAGTATCCTAGCGAACAGACGTGTTGGTTAATTTTGTGTCACCAAATGATTTTACAAGATGGCGAAAGTTTTGTATAAAAAGGAGCCTTTGTGGAACCCATCGAGCAAATTATACAAAAATGTACCTGTAATAAAATCACTTTGGAATGAAGTTGAACAGGAAGTAAACAAAGATGGTAAGTTGTAATGAAATTGGTTAGTTTTGAGAATGGCATCGTTTGTTGAATCAACCGTTCCCAAATGTCAAATGAATTTGTGCGAAGCACTTTGGTGGGGCCAAGCATGAAGTCACCTAGTCTATTAGTCACGTAGCACCTAGTGAAGCACTTTGGTGTGGCCTAAGCCTTACAATACAAATTAATAAAACAAATGTGAGCAGAGTGTGATTGGACAGTGAATTATATTTTATAAGATGGAAAACGTAATAAGAGAAATCGTTGGACCTGTATGAGAAGGTGTCTGGATGTTGAAGAGGCTAAATATGTGTGTCTGGCACTCTATCATCTCAGCCTACAGGGAAACAACGTGATGGTTTGTATGTATTGACTTAGATTTTATGTTTATTTATTTTAAAATAAATTTTGAAAATCATGCATTATGTACTCGTATTATTTGTTAATTTTGATTCATTCATTTGTATTTTGTTCTTCAACGTATCCGAAAATGTAATAAGGACGTTTTAAATAGTGCATCAGGGAGACATTATCGTGTTTGATACAATATGAACTTTTTACTAAACTGAAACTCCTTTTTTCAGAGGAATGAAATATCGGGAATTGAATTTTAAACCACTGGGTTTAAGCAAGCGTCATTCTAGTAATAAACATAGTACCCTCGAATCTCGGGTTCCAGAGGCCCAGCAACGACGACATACACGAATGCTAGCGAGGTCCAGCAACGACGACACGAATAGTTGATCCTACATGATAAATAAACAATATACGAGTACGTTATTTTATTCGACAGAAAAAATAAATCGAAAAACAAATGAAAACGTGGATTTAATATTATTTTTAATTGAATATTTCAATTCTATTATCAATCAGTTCGATCTGGACTGATTTAATACTCTCGGGACCACCAAATTAATATGTTTTCATTAACGATATATCAAATTTAAAAAATCCCATATTTCGTCTGATGTTTTATATTATTCGATTGACAAAGCATCTGCTTCCGAATGAAAAATTAATAAACCCAAAACAGATGTTTACAAATGAATGATTTTCAATATTCGTATTAATGCAGAATGCGGTTTTGTGTTTTGACTTGTCAGTTAATTATGACAAAATTTATTAAGCCTTTGTATGAACATTTTAATCAATAAATTGATTGTTTCGAATCCATACAAAAGGGTAGAGTATTATATTAGCACTTTTGCCGTTACTGATTCTGGGGCGTGGAATGTTCTGTCTCCAAGTGTTAGAGATATGGGTGGCGTGTGCAACTTTATGAAGCATTTGAAGCCACCCCGTTTTGGGAGGTCTTATTAAAGTTATGATTATATATGAACATTATACACATACGCGTCTTATTCAAGTTTATGATTATATATGAACACTATACACATACACGTCTTATTCAAGTTTATGATTATATAACATATGAACACAATACACATCATTTTATTCAAGTTTATGATTATATTTGAACACTGTACACATACACGTCTTATTCCAGTTTATGATTATATATTAAGACTACACATATACACTACACTTAACCTTAAGCTAAATAGGTTACTATCACATATCGAAAGATCTACAACGGTTTCTTTGAAGTTCATCGTTTCTTGGTAAGTTTCTGCGGCTTTCTTACCAAATATGTTTTTCTTAACATATTTAGATGCGGAAAGCTCTTTATATAATGCGTGAAAGTTTCTTCCATTGCATATATTTTGTTTTATTTTTAATCAGTCAATAATAGCGGGTTCGAATCCCGAGAAGAGTCTTCCATCTAAATGACGCTATATACATTTTCCTTTTATTATAAATATTATTACTGTTATATTTTTTTTCCTCATTTTTTTTTTAGTATGGTACCTTTCAACGTATCCGAATTGATAATTCAGAAATATGGAAGACCGTGGCTGGGAAACCACATATGTGGTATCGCCCGAATTTTGTTACCAAATGAATACTTTTACCAGACTGGGGACCCTTTTTTATATTTTTTGGTACCATTAGGAATCGAATCTGAAGCCAACGGGTGGAATTCAAGTGTCTTACTAACTAGGCCACGGAGATCATCAGTATAATACGTTTATGATTGAGGCGCATGTACAAATAATACAAGTAAAGCTTAAATTCCGTTTCAACAAGAATTGGCTGAAAGGAAACGGGTCACAGACCTTGAGAAAACCTTGACAGTGCTCTATAGTGCTGGCCATTACTTTATGGAGACTGTCTGGCTATAGAAACTGATTTAAAGGGAAAAAAGGAAGCTACATTCTCTAAAATTTCAGAGATGAAACACATTTTTCTCAAAGCCAAAGTTCTAAGAAACCACTTCCGTCACAACAAAGTCAGAATCAGGCCTAACATAATCCGACGTATAGCTGCATGAAGCTTGTCCCTATTTTGATAGATACATAGACGAGTAATTTACTCAAAGTCCCAAAAAAATGCGGTCTGCGAATTGATCTGGGTGGCCACATAAATTGCTACAGGGTGAAGAAACTTGATTAAATAAAAAAATGCATATGGACAATAATTAATACTATTCAATTATACGTTGTCGTAATTTAAGATTCTAGTAATCAGTGCAGAGAAATATCACATCTTGAAAACCCTTCAAGTATCAATTTCCTTTCAACATAATATATCATGAAACATATTAAATTCGCGAAAAAGCTCGAGGAAATGCCATTCTCGTAACATATTTTACCCCTACTTAAAAAATGGCAAAAAAAACAGTCGTTCTGGTTTGTGACAAACCTGCGATGATGACTATAAAAGCAAACTGATGCAGTCGGGACAAGAGGGAGGGACTGTGCGGGATCCCCCCGGGCACACAGTAGCGTAAAGAAAGGAGCTGACGGGATAGAAAATGGGGGGCAAATGAGAGATGTTAGGAAGTTCCGCAGAACAAGTGCTGACCCTGTATGTCCCGCCCATTGATAAGAGTAGGGTGAACATATAAATCATAAAATTAGTAAATGTACGATTAATTTTAATTATCCGTCTATCGTATTTTAAAGGATTTACAGTTTATTTCCTTTGAAAAAAAATTGCAAAAAAGGCAATTGGCAAAAAAGCATGATAAAAAAAATAAAATATTTATATTCGGTACAATAAACCTTATAAAAATAATATATACCTGAAAAGAGCCTGTAGTCATTGCTTAGTAACATTAAAACAGAATATACAAAAATAATTACAAACAGGTTGATACAAGCGTACAAAATTACATGTTACTATTGCAATACGAGGGCATACAGCCCGCACTGCGCCACACCAGGTATCACTTTTGACATCAGTGCGAAAGGGGCATACAAATAAACGGAAACTTAAAATGTGCAGCCCTAAGTACAATCAAAAACAAAATTCGTCTCCACAACACTCAATGTCTTTAAAGTCAATATATGCATAGTTTTCCTACCTTTTTTTAAAGGTAGGAAAACCATTTAGACAGTCGATCGGAGCGTGGTTGTTATTGCGACAGGATTTTGAGTACTTGGGCTTTCAGGATGAATGACGCGAGGAAAGGATTTATGTGAGCTCGTGAGTGTGGGTTTCTTCTTGTTGTTTTAATTTTGGTTGTTTTTGTATTTGTGTTTCTGTGTATTTTTTTTGTTTTAATTTTAATATTTATTCTTATGATTGTGTGCGGTATATTGTGGGATGAATATTTTTGGTCTTTCTGGAGTGATGATGTGTGAGTAGTTGAATTTCGCAAGATGTTTCTAGTTGTAGTTGAGTGTCACTGTTTGTCAGGTTGATGAGAGCGTGCAGCGGGGTTTTGTTTTTGTGTAATCAAAAATAGGAAAGAAGTATTGATTTATTTTTTCATGCTAAATAAAAAAATAAAAGCCAAGTTTACTGGGGATACGACAAATAAAAGGCAACAAACCCAGATCCAATAAAATTGTACGTCCAAATCAAATTACCTGTTGTTTTTTCTCAAATTGTGTATATTTCTTGTAATGTGTAATAATAATAAATAAATAAAATGCTTTTTAAACATGTTGAGCTAAATTAAGAAAAAATACAGACACAAAAGACAAATCGCTGAAAAACATATTGAAAATAAAACATAAAGGACGGAATCAGGTAGGTCTAATTTCACAAATCTTTCAGCAAAAGAAAAAATAACAAAGTAGATGAAAAAATATCACAAATAAATCGAAGAATTTATAATTCTTTTTATTATATTTTATTGTAGCTAAATGTTAAGTATACTTTATAGCACTATGGAAAGGAAACATGTATGTTACGACGAGGAAGAAGGAAATACATGTGATAGATGCGTTCGATATGTGGTGCTGGAGACATATGTTACTTATCCGATAGATCGCAAGGTGCATCAATGTATGCATAATCCAAGATTTAGTGATTCCCGAAAGACTTAAAACAACATACAGCAGAAATAACTAACATATTCAGGGAAGGTTGCCTGCGAGTCTTGACACTGGTGATCACGGGTAGAGTTGAAGGAAAATTAGCATGAAGAAAGTCTCCTACAAAATAGGTGGACCAATTAGTGGTCCTATAAGATGGGTATAGTTTACAATACCCTTTTTAAAAGTCACATTCAACATGGCCCAGGACTGGAAGGGATTAAGATAGATGATGCACCAAGTTTCAGACATAGGAAAGGAACAAAAAATTCGGCATTGAGCACGCGATAAAGAAGAGTACAATTTATTTTTAACTATTAATTGCTTGTTATAATCTCTTCCGACCAACCAGAAAATGGTTAAACAAACTTCCAGTGAAAACTATATTGAAGCCCTTTTGAAAACATTTGGATACAAAAGGGAATCAAATCCGCAACTCCCGGGCTAGGAGACAGGCGTCGTATCAATCAAAATGAAAAAATCAAAGTAATTTATACTGCAAAGGATTTATATTCGACTTCATACAAGAATAACTAGGATGAAAGACATATTTCTAAGTGAAAATAAAAGGACAAATAACTCTCCCAAATCTAGACTCCAAGAATCAGAAATGAATTCGTTGTAGTATCGAATCAAAGAGCCAAAGTTGATAGAGAGTTGCTGACTAATATTAAAATTCGAAAGGTGTCCTACTTGGGTCATGTATCATATTTAGAGGAACAAAGTACAAATTAGTGCATCTGATCATCCAAGGCAAAATAGAAGGCCAAAGAGGTGATGGCAGGAGACAAATCTCCTGGCCTCGCGATTGGACAGGCATAAGGGGCGTTGGATCTTTTTCGGGCTGCCGGGGACAAAGATGTCTACTCTCAAGTGATATTCAACGTTGGGGAGACCTGACATGACACTGAGAAGAATAAGAAGTAGTATCGAACATTTTTAGAGCCTTGAGATGGAGCCTTGAGAGGATTGTTCAAAGGACTTTTTTTGAAATGTGTTTGAATTGATGATTATATATCTTCTCCTTTATTGTTGATATTATTTTCATTTCCCAAGGAGCTTTGCGTAATTACAACTGACTGATTCAGTCCTTTATATAACATTTTGTTATCAATTTGTTATTCAGCGATCGGTCTTTTGTGTTTTTTTTTATTTCATTTGAAAGCATCTTGACATATTGAGTGGTGTAGGGACAATTTGGGCTTTTGGTTCCGCTTGTACTATGCACTTGTTAACTTTTGTTAATATGCATCAGTATTGCTATTTCACATAGACGTCAAGAGCAACACCTAGTTTGGTGCATGCGGGCTCTTCGCCTTTAGACGGTCTTGTATTGTACTGATGACTATGGATGTGTCTATACTTGTTCATTTCTTATTTGTGAGTTTGTGTATTTGCATACTTTGTGTTATTTATAATCGTTGTTTCTTTATATTTATTTTTAATATAATTATTTTTTTAATATTTTATCTTTTGTAATATAAAACTCTTTTTTTTATTTTTAACGTTGTAATGTACCGTTTATTAATAAGTACAAAATGGTATTTTTCACGCAATTTCAAAAAGAATAATAGAAGCCAAGAATATCCTCACTTTTTATTTTCTCTGTTTTTTTTTATATTTAAGGACACATTTAAATAATTTTTAACAGAAATGAAACGTAAAATCTTAGTTAATTTGATAAAAATTAGTACTTTTTTTAAAACCAAATTAATTTCATCATATAAATTATTGAAATCTATGGTACTCGTAGATCAACAGGTCATTACGATAGCCTAATTCAGTGATTCCAATCGGGGGTAGGTTCATTAGGCATTGAGGTGTACAGAATTATTAATGGGGAGTGGGGCCCTCAAGACAGGCATTATTTTAATTATTTATACACGAGAAGAAACTTTATAACTACATAATTTATGAAAAAATAAATTAAACGGTTAATAAAAATGGACAAACAAATCATATGGATTTTGGATAATCTGAGAGAAGGAAATATGCTAAGGATTCATGCCGAGATGAGAAGACGGGGCGAAAGTATGACTGAATCAAGTGATATTTGGAAATAAGGAAACGTAAAAAGTCACGGAAATCGTAGGAGTTGTATAAGAAGGTGTATGAATGCGGAAGAAGTGAAAGATGTATGTCGAGAAACGGAAGTCTGGCGATTTGTCATTTCTGTCTATCCCAAAAGGAAGATGATGTGATGATACGTATGTACGAGTATGTATGAATGTTTTACACAAAAAAAACGTTTTTAAATTAAAATGTATATTTCTAAATATTTTATTTCAAATAAATTTATTATATGTATTTAGGTTTATAAATTTCATAAATATGAATTATCCTTTGAATATTTTTTGCAACCAAGTAACATGCTTTATTTACTTTCTCTGGTTGGTTGGAAGAGATTGCCGCCTGGCAAAAAACGCGCTAGATTGTATTTGCAATAAAGTATTAAACAAATAAATGAAATGAGGTTGCTTTTATTCTATATCTTTCAAGTTATACAAATGTCCATGGTATAAATTCTCCTATAACTCAAACATTTAATAGCTCTCTCATTAAAACTTTATATAGTCGTATAATACTCGTACTATTCCAATGACACGAACCTGAAAACTTTATATAGTGGTATAATACTATTCCAATGACACGAACCTGAAAACTTTATATAGTGGCATAATACTACTCCAATGACACGAACCTGAAAACTTTATATAGTGGTATAATACTATTCCAATGACACGAACCTGAAAACTTTATATAGTGGCATAATACTATTCCAATGACACGAACCTGAAAACTTTATATAGTGGTATAATACTATTCCAATGACACGAACCTGAAAACTTTATATAGTCGTATAATACTATTCCAATGACACGAACCTGAAAACTTTATATAGTCGTATAATACTATTCCAATGACACGAACCTGAAAACTTTATGTAGTGGTATAATACTATTCCAATGACACGAACCTGAAAACTTTATATATTCGTATAATACTATTCCAATGACACGAACCTGAAAACTTTATATAGTCGTATAATACTATTCCAATGACACGAACCTGAAAACTTTATATAGTCGTATAATACTATTCCAATGACACGAACCTGAAAACTTTATGTAGTAGTATAATACTATTCCAATGACACGAACCTGAAAACTTTATATAGTCGTATAATACTATTCCAATGACACGAACCTGAAAACTTTATATAGTCGTATAATACTATTCCAATGACACGAACCTGAAAACTTTATATATTCGTATAATACTATTCCAATGACACGAACCTGAAAACTTTATATAGTCGTATAATACTATTCCAATGACACGAACCTGAAAACTTTATAAAGTGGTATAATACTATTCCAATGACACGAACCTGAAAACTTTATATAGTCGTATAATACTATTCCAATGACACGAACCTGAAAACTTTATATAGTGGTATAATACTATTCCAATGACACGAACCTGAAAACTTTATATAGTCGTATAATACTATTCCAATGACACGAACCTGAAAACTTTATATAGTCGTATAATACTATTCCAATGACACGAACCTGAAAACTTTATGTAGTGGTATAATACTATTCCAATGACACGAACCTGAAAACTTTATATAGTGGTATATTACTATTCCAATGACACGAACCTGAAAACTTTATATAGTCGTATAATACTATTCCAATGACACGAACCTGAAAATTTTATAAAGTCGTATAATACTATTCCAATGACACGAACCTGAAAACTTTATATAGTCGTATAATACTATTCCAACGACACGAACCTGAAAACTTTATGTAGTGGTATAATACTATTCCAACAACACGAACCTGAAAACTTCATATAGTGGTATAATACTATTCCAATGACACGAACCTGAAAACTTTATATAGTCGTATAATACTATTCCAATGACACGAACCTGAAAACTTTATATAGTCGTATAATACTATTCCAATGACACGAACCTGAAAACTTTATGTAGTGGTATAAGACTATTCCAATGACACGAACCTGAAAACTTTATATAGTGGTATATTACTATTCCAATGACACGAACCTGAAAACTTTATATAGTCGTATAATACTATTCCAATGACACGAACCTGAAAATTTTATAAAGTCGTATAATACTATTCCAATGACACTAACCTGAAAACTTTATATAGTCGTATAATACTATTCCAATGACACGAACCTGAAAACTTTATGTAGTGGTATAATACTATTCCAACAACACGAACCTGAAAACTTCATATAGTGGTATTATACTATTCCAATGACACGAACCTGAAAACTTTATATAGTCGTATAATACTATTCCAATGGCACGAACCTGAAAACTTTATATAGTCGTATAATACTATTCCAATGACACGAACCTGAAAACTTTATAAAGTCGTATAATACTATTCCAATGACACGAACCTGAAAACTTTTTATAGCCGTATAATACTATTCCAATGACACGAACCTGAAAACTTTATATAGTCGTATAATACTATTCCAATGACACGAAACTGAAAACTAACACAATCTAAGATTAAAAATTCATCCAATGATAAGTTTTCTCGTCAAATACATGGTCACCCCATATGTCCCGCGGGCCATGTGGTATTAACGGCCCTTTAAGGTCATGAAAGTTCCAAGAAACGCCATGAATCACATAGCGCCCGGCCGCGGCTGCGGGGAAGAAATATTAAGTAAGAAACTTGAAAAGAAAAGGAGAGAAAGAAAGAAAGAAAGAAACCACCGGCATGTGTGAAGCGTGGACACCCTATTCTCCTAATAATCACAGTCCAAATGTCGAGAAACCGTTTCTTATAACTGTTACAAAAAAAGTTTTTTCACTTCTGACTTATGGTGGTCCTAGGGTTATATTTGCAAGATATGAAAAAGTTTTTTTTCATACATTTTTTACATGATTACTTGTTTTCATTAGTATATTATCCACAATACATGAGAATTAATGATGTAGACATACTGAAGAGCATGGTCCAGAGACAGTTTTTTGTTCAGATTCAGTAATCGATCTTTTGGGATAAGAACCACTGGAGTAGGCAAGTAACTCACAGTTTGCTATCGCATTGGAAATATTATCGCAAGCGGGTAGGCAACAACACTCACACACGTTTGACGCGTGCGAGTATTGTTACAAGGTGAACTCTTTAACTAGATTGGGACACATTTAATTCTATATTTTTGGTAACATCAGGAATCAATCCCAAATCCTCCGTGAGGAAGACTAGAGTCTTGCCAATTAGGGCACGAAGTTCGTCAATTTTATAATTATCAATAAGAATAAAGGATATTTTGTAATGTTTCATAATATGAGCGACCTTCCTGATCCAGTTGGTAAGGTGCATGTATTCCATTTGAGATTCAGCTTCAGTTCCCGATTGTTGCTAAATTAATATTTAAATGAAAAATGTTTAAGTCTTATTTGAAAGTTTGTCATTTAGTATATGAGTGAGTTTGCGTCTATATGTGTGGTAGTATTTCTAATACGTACAATGATGAACTGGTGATATGCCTACTCTAGTGGTTCGTAACCTTAAGGCTCCATTATTGTGATCGATGATGAAAAGGTTGCGAAATACCTAAAAAATAAATTTATATATCTGAAATTAATGGAGAGCGAGGAGGAGATAGAACAATGAAAGGATGGAAGGAAAAAACAAATCATTTAAATTGTTAAAAGTGTTATAATGGCACCGATAAAACGACTTGTGATGCTAACCATGTGCGAGTTATTTATTTTAATGTATTCTTTTAAAGGATTTGTGGTCTAAAAAGCACAAAAGTGTTGGAAATGCCACTTTGTGGTCATCAAAACACAAAAGTGATGATAATGCCAATTTGTGATATTAAAAAGCGCAAAACTTTTGAAATCATCATTGTGGGAGTAAAAGCATAAATGTGATGAAAATTCTGTTTTGTAGTTTTAAAGGCAATCTACTTTCTTAATTGTAATAGAATCAATGAAATAATTTTTTAATTAAGGACAGAAAAAAATTATTCAACCATACCGCCATTCAACCATATCCACGGTGTTATGGGAGGTAAAGATTAGTCCCCATCCAGCGCCATCTCCACAAGAATAACGACATCTTCTTTATCATGAGCGTGCAATTGAGCGCACACGGGAATAATTATTCTGGAAGAACTGCAATTGATTCTGGAAGAACTGCAAATTGGACAGCATTTGTCTTATATAGTACAACTCCGAATCCTCTGATACTTAAGCAAAATTACTGATATGTAAGAATTTAAGTAGTAACGGAAATAAATTGGACAGATTAGAGGCCCTAGAAATGTCTAAGTCAGTACATCGATCCGAAGATCTGGTAAATACATATATCCCAAAAATGTCTCCGCTCCTGGCTGAAATCGTCCCATGCCTCCCTTACCCCTCAGCCCCCAACCCGAATGTCCCCAACCGTTGAAACGTGTATATCGGTGCCACTTCGAACATAATTAAGTCTTATTTGTGCTCCCCTGAAGATGAGGTGTAAGCCTTGAAACCAGTAGGGTTATACCGTTACAAACAAGTGGAATAAACAGTGTTTGATTAAATAAATTACAATGTCTTTAAACCTCCATAGCGTTAATGCCTTAACTATAAACAGTGTATCAACATTTTCAAGTGCCTAAGAAATTCATTTTAATTTTACTTTCTTCAAATGTTTACATATAATATCTCCACCCTACACAACGTAAACTGTCTGTAGCAGCTGTCTCACTAGGTCAGTGATGGGTAACCTATGACACGCGTGTCAGAGGTGACACGCCAAGACATTTTGGGTGACACGCATCGTTTACGGACGATCTTCGCCCAAGAACGAGCGATGCGCTCAAGCGCGACAAACAATTAAAATAATTAAATATCCGGATGTAGTAGTCTACAGTACTTTGAAATTAAATTGTTTCGAATGGATGCAATATGATGATTTGGAGTTGTAACTTGCAGAATTTCAAGACAGCATCTGGGCTCGAGAGTTCGTCTACTCGAGGTCCAAACTCATGAATCTAGAAAGAAATCGTTTGGATAATGAAGAAGAGTGCCATTACGAACAAGATATTTTGAATGCTTGGAACCGATTACCGAACACTTTTGGCACTCTGAAAAATCAAGCGATGGCTTTTCTCACAATATTTTCCTCAACGTACTTTTGTGAGACCTTATTCTCGGCGCTGAATAATATTATAACAAATAAAAGAAACCGACTAACTGATGAAGTTTGTAACGTTTGCTTGTGTTTAAAATGTACGAGATACCAACCTTTAATTGAAGATTTAGCAAATGCAATTCAGCAACAAAAAGTCACTAATGTAAATCAGTACCTCATCCACCTTTGGAAAATTCTTGCATTTGGAAATGTTAAAGACTAGCTCATAGGTCTTACTCCAGTTGCAGACACCATTCATATTCACGTGAAGCTCCATACAGTCTTGAAGAAGATTTATTATTCGAGATATTTTTAAATCATCTGCAAACATTACGTTCATTGAATTCATGATGAATCGAATAATGTTATTAGTTAAAACTAATAGTAATGTCGGACCGATATTTGAACCTTGCGCGACACCTGATTAAGTAGTGATATGTCAATTTTTCGTAGAATTCGAGTAAACCATAAGATATATATTTATAAATATTAGACAAATAATTTGTAAGAAGTAATAAAAGACTTACGTATTAATTTATTGACAGTTATATATAAGTTATGTAGCAAACTCTCCTCAAGGGCGGTTAGAATAAAGTGGCGATATGTTCTCTCTGCCTACCCCAAAATGAATATGGTTTGATGGTGATTATAATGATATCACTCCCTATACTTGAACTGTTTTAACTTAATAAGATATCGGTTGACGGACGGTCGGACGGTTCATGCAATCTGCGAGGGTTATAGTATGCATTAAAGATTGCAATACGTAAGGTCTTAATAGTACTCTCAGTGAATAAGACTGTAAACACTACCACTCATTACGAACAAAATTATACCTAAGGCTTGCACCGCACTTAACGCAATTTTCAAATTCCATAGAATATTTTAGTCGACCTCCTAAGATACCTGTTTTCCAGTCCGTGGATTACGGGTTCGATTCCCTGTGAAACTCAGACTTTTCAAAAAGGATACTAATCTAGTTTTCCCTTAAGGCCTCTTTCACATCTGTCTGATTGCTTGGAAAAGATTTATACGCATCAATAAACCCATCAGATTGAACTATGTATAGAAAAGATGTATTACAATACAATTTAACATTTTATTGTGCAAACCTGCCGATCGAGTGTTCTTCTTCATCTCACTCAACACAACGCTAACTTATACATGCGAGATTATTGCACAAACCTGCCGATCGAGTGTTCTTCTTCATCTCACTCAACACAACGCTAACTTATACACGCGAGATTATTGTGCAAACCTGCCGATCGAGTGTTCTTCTTCATCTCACTCAACACAACGCTAACTTATACATGCGAGATTATTGCGCAAACCTGCCGATCGAGTGTTCTTCTTCATCTCACTCAACACAACGCTAACTTATACACGCGAGATTATTGTGCAAACCTGCCGATCGAGTGTTCTTCTTCATCTCACTTAACACAACGCTAACTTATACACGCGAGATTATTGTGCAAACCTGCCGATCGAGTGTTCTTATTCATCTCACTCAACACAACGCTAACTTATACACGCGAGATTAAAAATTGAAGCATTTAATTTTTTCTACACTGCGGTCAATTCGCTTGAAAGATCAAGTACACATGCAGTGATCACGATTGCTTTGCAAATAGCATAACGAATATAACCTTCGTATTACATATTTTTTGTGTCATTTTAATATGAACTCCCCCATAATATGAACTCTCTTTACATTTAATGCAGTGATAGAGAGCTTTCAAAGTCTTAGTTATGGAGAAAGCTATAAAAATGAGCGTCCCCGCCCTTAGCCTCCCTACCTCCCCAGGGCTTGCGAGGGCGGCAAAGGGAGGCGCTTCCGTTGACAATAAATCAGATGTTACATTTAGAGCGGGACCGGCCCTGGTTTCATCGTATAGAGACGTGTATATACTTCCCTATGTCAACATAAAGTGCTTGTTCTGTCCGCGGTGAGTTCGTATATGTTAGTTCAACAAAAAATATTTTTTATAAATGTAAATTACTTGAAAAGCCTAATACTGATGTCTTGAAAAGCCCAATTTGAATTATGTTGCATTAATAGCTCAGTGGGAATAATTTGAATAGCCTAATGGTAATGACTTGAAAAGCCTTGTGTTAATTTATTGAAAAGCTCAATGTTTCTTGCATTGTATATCCTAATGTCAATAACTCAAATAGGCCAAAGTCAATAATTGAATAGCCCGATATTAATTACTTAAATATCCTAACACTAACAATTTGAAAAACTCAATAAAAATAACTTAAATAACCCGTCATAAATTGTTTGAATATTCTTATGCAAAGTACCTCAAAAGCCTAATTTTTATAGTATAAATACCCCAATATCAATGACATGAAAAACTCAATATTAACACCACGAATACTAAAATATTTATGACTTAAATATCCCAATGTTATTAACTCTAATAGCTTAATGTCAATGACTCGAAAATCCCAATGGTAATGACTTGAATGAATGTATTCTAATATTTTAAAAAGCCCAAATTGATTAAATGACCCAAATTAAATTACTTTTATAGTCCAACAAAAGGTGTTTGAATAGCCCAATGTTAATGATGTAATCGACCCAATGTTAATGTCATAAAAAGCTTAGTGTCAATGACTTGAATAGCCAAATATTAATGACTTGAAAATCCCGATATTAATTATTTGAACAGTTGTTATGTTAATGCCTTGAATAGTTCAATGTTATTAATTTGAATATACGCAAGTCACTTATAATAATTTACGACTATTTTTGACAATTATAAAATACCAGGACATAAATCGGGAGTCTGATAGAATACGGAGTATAAGACGACATCAAAAGAAAATTGAATGTATATATAAAATTAGAAGCCTCCAAAGTGTTGTGGCAGAGAATTTTTGATATATTTTTACATTTATTCAGGTTAAAATGAGATAATCCCGATCGCAAAAAAAACCTTCTTGACCTGTATGCTAAAATGGATCAACTTGGTGTTCTAAATGATCTTTTATGACCTCTTTAAACTATTTCTCTAACAAATATTGGCTTAATTCATGTGGTTTATTCAAATTCTATCGAAAATAAGCATTTTCCTATACTATTAAGGGCCCCGAAGGGCTCAAATATCGATCATTATTCTTAGTTTCCATCAATTATATCGTCCGAGTCGTCAGACATTCAACCGACTAACTATTTGCTGATGATTTAAAAATATATGAAATAATTTATCGTCTTCAAGACTGTGTGGAGTTTCGAATCAATTTGAATGGTACGAGTATCGAAAAACTAAGGTGAAATCTGTAAGCTGGTTTTTAATGTGTCCAAATGCAAGAATGTTAAAGAGCAGGGACCCAACAGTACTCAAAGTACTTTATACTTTAAGTGATCAGTCAATCTGCGCGTTAGCACTGTCAAAGGTCTTGGCATTATGTTCAACAGTAAATATACGTTTGATTTTCATATTACGAATTACGTGTGTTTTTGCCAATGGGAATTGTAATAATAGTTTCAAGAATATTGGTTTATGGCGCTACTATAAAATATCTTTACAATATAATGGTTTGCAGTAAATTAGATTGTGGCTTAATAATATACGAGGGTTATCCAGAAACTAAAGTTACAAGGGCTCCTGAGGCTGGGGGAAATTTTTTGTTTCAAATTTGATGCACCTGGCGTGTAGGAGGGATCCTAACGGTCAGTCTGTTTGATCCCGCGTGTTTGTCGGCCATTTTGTTCAGTCACAGTATTTTTTTCCGATGGAGAGGTCGTCGTGCGCTCCCGCCAACTCTCGTCGTGAAATCTAAATTCAACAAATAAGTTCACATTTATCTGGTTTGATATTTGCAAGTTATGTTCGTGTGGTCTAAATTCAACAAATAAATTCACATTTATCTGGTTTGATATTTGCAACTTTGTGAGTGATGTTCGTGTGGTCTAAATTCAACAAATAAATTCACATTTATCTGGTTTGATATTTGCAACTTTGTAAGTGATGTTCGTGTGGTTTATTTGAGACGCATGATATTTCTGACGTGTGACGATATTGATTTTTCATTTATTATCCGTACATTTGCTTACCATTTTAACGCTCCTTTGAATGTCTTGCTAACAAATTTCTCGCTTTTCATTAATTCATTCTGCCATATTTCATACACTGACTTCACACAAATTATCTGTAGTGCACTTATCATTAAAGAATTAATTTCATTTTTAACTTTATTCTGCAAACTTTAAGTTTCACTATCATACATCAAGGTGGACACTCCCACATTTGATTAATGAGGAAGTAAAAACTGTTAATATGTGGAAAATAAGAGATAAGTTCAGGACAATAAAAAAACTCAACAAAAATCCTTATTAAGAACTCTTCTTTGCCTATACATTTGAGGGAGCGTCTCCACAGAATGCGTCACGTCACTTCAATCACCGTTGAAAAGTGTTGAATTCATCCTCCCGCCCCATCCCCCGAGCTGGCGACAGGCACCAGCCGCCAGCCAGAACGCTCTATAGGGGTGGCTTTTATGTATAAATACGGCGTGATGTTGTTTCACGTGCATTACGCTTGTCAAATTGAAAGGACGAGTTGGTTAAGTGTTCTATTCGTAGAGGGGGGTTGTTGGTTGAGGTACGGTATTTGTAGGCCTGTTACTTAAAAATAGGTATGTTACATTGTTTTAAATAAAATTGAAAACAAATTAACCATATCATTTTTTTAAGTTCCATTAAAAGCATGACTTACTCTTACTCTAAATTTATTTATTTATTGATATACATACAAACATACCATCCCAGTCGGGATAGGTAGGGAAGAAAAAGCACCCGACATCCAATCTCAACATAACCTATACATCTTCTGCATACATGCAGTTGGTATTATTTTTACATACATTCTCATACAACTCCCACAATGTATCTGGCTTTTGCAGTTTCGTTCATTAAACACATCATTTATTTAATACAACCATGATTTTCTTTTCCACCCACTGGATAAATTTGCACTGTATATTTGTTTTGTTTGTAATTTTTTATTCATTCGTTCTTCATTTATTGATTTTTATGACACTAAAGTATTCTTTACAAATCATAGCCCCCATTTATATGACACTAAATTATTCTTTACAAATCATAGCCCCCATTTATATGACACTAAAGTATTATTTACAAATCATAGCCCCCATTTAATAAATAAAATATCAATATATTCAAAAATAAAGTCAATGGTGGTTTGGAGAATATTGTAAGCAAAATTAAAAAAGAAGCGTTTAGATGGTTTGGACATGTGGGAGAGAATGAATGATGAACGAATGACTCAGCGAATATACACACGTTAGAAGTTTTAGAAGTCTTAAAAATCATAACATTGAATATTGTACGACCAGCACACCCAGTCTCAAATATCATGCCAGATAAATGTAAACTCAATTTTAAAATTATGTCTTAAAATCACGTACCATAGAATACCGAACCAAAAGTGCTTAAAATATATTTTTATATATTTTACAATGTTAAATTAACATTACTGAAAGAAAAAAAACTGAAATACAACCAATGAAAATATAACATTTTAAATTAAACCGTTTAGATAAATTGTAAATAATCAACCATCCCATTCAAGACCTAAAATTGAAGAAATGCCAAAAAAAGAATCTACTAATAATATCCACCAAACAAGACCCGTACAGTACTCGGCGGTAAGCAATACACATCAGGTTTAAGAAAGAGACTGCCCGTCATAATCGGCTAACTTCGGCTTTGTAGAGCGTCGTCTCTGTCATTCATGCACGTGTTCCGTAGCGATTTGTCAGTCGTTGTCAAGCTTTCTACGGACAAAAACGACGCTCTACAAAGCCGAAGTTAGCCGATTATGGCCGACGGTGTATTTCTTAAGCCTGATGTGTATTACTTACTGCTGGGTACTGTACATAGTTGTCAAATTAACTGCATTCTCACGATTGATAAATTACAACGTGCAACAATTATTAGCAAAGTTCAAATGCATTTTTGAACAATTTTAATAACTTATACTATAGATACATCAGAGGTACAATACATCAGAGGTAGCCAACTTACAAAACTGCTAAATGTGGACATAACATAAGTAGGGACTCTTAGGATCCCTTCTAACTTATCTGACAGAACTCGGAGAGTTAAATTGGTTTATATCTAGTATACTGGAAAATATAATTTTATGTACAATATTCTTGTATAAATAAAATATATATCGTATTTTTTAAGACATATATTGTTACTCAGAAAAAAAAACAACTTTAAATTATAGAGCGTCTTAAAGCCCTAGGGTAGGTAGGTCCGGTCTACGCAGATAAACTAACGAAAGAAATATTATACACAAATTTATTTTGTTATCTATGCATGTATTTAAATTTAATACCTAAGTATCTTATTTTTTCTTTACCTAAACAGTCTACTTATTAATTTGACAGGTCGTTTAGCGTGCAAAACAAATACAGACGTCCGACACCATCGGCGTTAACTGATGTTCATTAACGTTTATGACATTCCTTTATTGAGAATGAAAATCAACAAATTTGTGTTCATTCCTAGTGTACATCATTGAATTGCCTTTTTTGACTAAAATGAATGTCTACAACATAAGTATATATTATATAATATACTAGTTGCAACCCGTGAGATATTCACGGAAGTAAAACAAATTCTACATTTATGAAAATATTTATTCATAAATGTAGAATTTGTTAATATATATCCTTTATACATCGTCCCCTTTTACACCGGTTCAAAATTTTTTAGCTTAGTATTAAAAATTCGTTCAGTATAGTTTCCATTTTTTAATTTATCACGGACCCACCGAGATTCAAATTTTTAATTACTTTCGGAGAGAATCCAAGTATTCCTCTCTCGCTCTCTTGTATTCAAAATTCAATTCTCGTATTCTTTCCTTGGCGACAACCGTCGTACGGGCTTTAGCCTATTTATACTATGATTTGAGTCAGATATATAACCAAATATATTTGAGTCAGATGGTTGTTGATATTCTATGTATTTGGAGTTTATTTTACAAAGCCATATTTTTGGTCGGTCAGAAAAGATTTCCAGGTTGCACTGTGTACAACAAAAGAGTTAAATAATACAATAATATTTAATTGTTTGAAACCGGTAGTTATACCGTTACATAAAGTGGAATAAACAGTGTTTGATAAAACAAATAACAATGACAATAATATTGTACAATGTCACTAAAAATTGAGTTTTAGTTAGCGTCTCCGCTGACGACGAACTTCGAAATAAACTCTTTTCCACAACAACAAGAGCTCAAGTAAACCTTTTATCTTGATTTCCCTTCAAAACGGGGCATTAGAATTTATTGCAGCCATAACGGTACGAGATTTGCCAGATTTGGAGTAAACAAGGCGCGGCCCTCCATTTGCCGCCGCAAATCTGGAGCAAGTGGGAGATAAAGATCTCTTCTGCTACAGATACTGGGAAAAATACGGCCTCGGGAGCACCGCTGCCAGTGAAGAAAGAAGCCTTCAGAAGGCAATCGCGAGAAACAAAAACTTTGAAGGTATTTGAAGATTTTTTAACTATATTCGCCTTGTGAAGCGCTTGTTATTTGTGTCGTTAAGCTCATCAATTTGTTTCCTAAATCATCAAACTGTAAATGCAGATCCCTCAGTCTTTTAAGAAGAACATACGTTGGACAATGTTGTCAGACATTTGCACGAGTTAGTCTGTTCAGATCAGTTCAGTTCGATCCCACAAACGCTGTTATAGGAGACAAAATAAGTTTCTATTCAGTGTAATCTACTCTTAAAGATTAAGATCTTTAATTTTTTATGAGCGCGATGTCACAAAGTGATGAAGAAGGGACTGCTAAAAGGGACTCCTCCGGTGGTGACACATCTGAACATGAAAAGAATATCAGCGACGAGAGACTTAAGAGCCACATCACGGGAGTGTAAAATGACTCACAGTACAGTTAATATACTGATAAAGCAGGTTAAGATCTGGACTTTAAACATTCCAGCAAGTTGCCAGTACAGAAAATTTCGAATGCAGCAAAACTATCCTTTGACGCCACTAAATCGGAGTAACCAGCCGGTCCGAAGATGAACCGTTGTAACACTGAATGGAGATCACTTCAGAAGATATTGACGCAATTACCATCGTATCCTTTAATTGTATACAACACAATCTGGCAGGCTTATTGCCATGTTTGTGCCCAGTACCAGGCAATTCCTACCAACCAATCAGAAAGAGGTTCAGGAAGGCTGAAGAGAAAACCTGCATATAAATATTTAAAAAAATCATTTCTAACAGAAATCGAACCCGCGACTTATAGGCTTAGAGACTGGCGTCTTACTAACTTAGCTAAGGAGGTTGTCAATCGAATAAATTACCATACAAATTAATTCAATTCATTTCGCTAATGGCGGAATCGCCGAAGGCAAATCGTGAATAAAAATATCGTAAGTGGCAGAAAAGAAGAATTGAAATACGCAGAATACTCGTCAGACGGAGTGCAATTGGAAAGAAAGCTAGGATAGTGAGCCCGACGAGGGGATTGGGCTTGGGTGGAACGATGTTGGTATTGATTCAATCAAGTAATGAGTTTTATTGTGTGAACTGGTACTTTGGGAATGCCAAATATATGGAATGGCTGGCGCTTGACGCAAGATAATCTTTTTTTGTAATGAATACCAACGGGGTTTAAGCCAGCAACCTCCGGGCTGGAAGACAGGTATCTTACCAAGTAGGCAAGTATTATCAAGACATGTTCCTTGCAAGGAAGGTGGAGAGAACAGATTTACAAAGTGTTCTATCCAAGAATACAAATTTGCCTCCTCTACATTCATACAATACGTCATACACTCTATTATTCAACTCTTTGTCTTCTTTTAAATTCTAGTTTAATTGATCCAGTCATATTTTCCTATGGCTGTAAATCTCTAGTATACATACCTTGAACTTAAATAAATAAATAAATATAGGTTTATTGATAGCAATATAGTATGTACATAATATATTTAAATATACTTCAAGAACACTTAAATTGCAGAGAATACATTGAAGACAGAAACTATCAAAAGGCCTGGGCTCATCTAATAACATCCCCCCGGCTAAGATACACCCCACTAATATAAGGCGAGCCCAGCCACGGGGACACCAGATGTTTTTCAGCCCACACCCTAACTTCTGACTTATATACTTGCCTAGTACTTATTTCGTAATTCCTTATGTCCAAACCATCTTAAAGGTTCTTTCTTTGTCCTATTTAAAACATCCATTTTACCAACGAGGTCGTTCTGTATATCATTCTATTCTTTTCTCGGTCTGCTTCTTTCCCACACGTCAACAAATTCAGACAGTTTTTGAGATCTAGATAGAACCAGTAGCTAAAAATCGTCAGTCACAATTATTTTGATAGATTTTACGACGTTCATGGCCTAGATATAATTGATTTCTTCCTGAGGGCTTTGGGTTCGATTCCTGATGGTGTCTAAACAAAGTTAGCCCAGTTTGGTAAAATAGTCTCAAGCGTTAGACGTTGCAAGTGTTGGAGAGTGTCAATATTTTTAAGACGCGACACGATCTTAAATTCGCTCTAGATAATTTAATCTAAAATAATCCAAGGTTTCTGAATATTCTTCTCAATGCACGTTCAGCATTCACTACAGCATTCATTCGACTCCTATCAATATTTTTCCACTTCTACGTTTCACTCCCATACATTAAAGTAGGAACTAAATATTACGTGAACTATATTTAGTACCAACTACCACCTTAACACATTTTGCTACTGTCCAGTTCGATTACACATGTTTAAATGTCCCATTTACTTTATTTCCTATCGCTGCACACCATTCGATATCTTTATTTATTTCTACATACAAACTTACCATCACACCATTTCCTTGTTGGGGTAAGCAAAGAGAAAAAAGCGCCAAACTTTCCTCTCACAACACAGGTGCTTAGCCTCCTCCATATCTATACGCTTTCTCATACAACTTCTAATATTTCTCTGACTTTCTACGTTTCTTTCTTTCAAACGCTGACTAATAAATGTTGATGACCTCCGTGGCCTTGTGGGTAAGACGCCTGTCTCCCAGCCCGCAGGTTACGGCCTCAAATCCAGGTTTTAATTTAAGGCCACTTGAACATCTTTCTGGTTAGTTGGGAGATATTACTACAGGTAATAAGCTCACCAGGTTTTACTCTGTACAACAAAAGTGTTATACAATACAATAAATACGTTTCCTTATAAGTTGACGAATAAATAAATCAGGTGTGGGCAATAAAAGTAGTGGCCCGCTTTAAATACTAGATGTGTTACATAATGCAACAATAAGTTATCTTGACAAATAAATATGGAGTAACTTCTTACAAGTCGGCGTTAACTTCTTGTCACTGGCATTTCATTGAATATTCTGTTTAAAATTTAAAGTCAAATATATTTTTTCATCCGTCGAGATATTTTTTTTAAGTTGACACTTTCCACTCGTAAGAAAGAGTTTTCGTGTCCCCGGGCCTGCCTCCTACTTCTCATCTCCTCGTGATTTCTTCTCAGTTTCCTCGGAATTGTAATAAACGCGAGAAAGACATTAAATCCTGAACCCATTTTATTTATAAACCCAAAATCTTGTTGTCAGCTGTGAGACAGGTACACCAGAACCATGATTAACTTCGTTAAACGTAACGTCTTAAGATCAATTACTAGTAAGAATATTTTATCAAAGGTTTCGGCTTTGTGGCACACAACTTAATAATTTCGCCTGAAGAGATCCTCGGGATAGGAGATAGAAACACGCGTAGCGAGAATTAATATCATAAGTTAAATAACAAAGCAATTTATTGTTAAATATTCTAAACAGTTTATTGATAGCAATGTATAATGTAAATATAAATTTACATCCAGAAATTACATATATAACATACTCGTATGTTAAGGCAATCGAAAAAAAATACACGTGAAATATATATCAAAAGGTCGTGGCTCATCTCAAAACATCCTCATAGTCTAAATACACCACCACCAAAAGGAGAGCGAGTCTGGCCGCAAGGACGACAAATGATTTTGAGCCCACATCCTTGGATATTCCATATTGTAAGTCTGGTTATCATCTGAGGCCTCTTTAACATCTTTCTGGTTGGTTAAAAGAGATTGCCATATGGATATAAGCCTGTCAGGTTGTACTGGATACAGCGAAATTTTAATACAATACAAGAGATTAGTACATTGTGCAAAATGCAGTACAAACAAAATACAGAGCATTTGAATGGAAAAGTGGACTAAAAAAAGACAGAAATAAACAAAATTAACAAAATTAGTAACAAATCAATTATAATTATTATTTTTGACCGCTATTTAATAAATTGTTGTCTTCCAGCCCTGGAATTGTGGTTTCGATTACCATTGTACTCAGATTTAAAAAATGCCCCGATTTGGTTTTCGTAAACCCTTTAAGGTTGATTGAAAAACATTGCCACATGAAAATAAACCCATTAGGTTGTACTGTATACAACAAAGGTATAATACAATTCAATAAATACGACAAGCATTTCAATGGAAAGGCGAACTGAAAAAACAAAAAAACAAACGAAAAAGTTAATTACAAATTGTATAAAAAAAATTAACAGCTGTTAAAATTTTAAAACGACAACCTCCGTGGATTTGTTAGCAAGACAATTGTATTTCATCCAGAGTTTTAGAGTTCAAATCCCGATGGTTAAAACAAACCTTCCGGTCTTTTCCCGTAAGTTTTTTGTTTTGAATAGTCGTTAACAGAAGCGCTTTTGTATCGGAATTGGGACTGCTACCTACCCACTTTACCTTGTTGACAAATGAAGAGAGATCCACGAAAAATGGTGTGTCACGTCGCCTTCGCCGACGGGACGATCAAGTGTAAACGTCTCCCTGCCATCCCAAAGACATCCTCACCCCTCCATCTTCTCTGGTTCTCACCCCTACACCCTTTTTAGTCTTTACTCCAACGTCGTCTCTCGTTCTTACCCTCTAATACTGTAGCGTAGCTAGGCATTTTTACGCCTGAGGTAGTTAAAATATATAACCTTTGCGTGTATGATAAATAATTTAAACTGTTGTATCTTCGAAATGATGATATTGCGTGCTCACTTGCGTTGGTCTGGATACGTAACTCACATATCTGAATATAGATTCTCAAGAAGTATCCCTTTTGTTGTGCTGACGGGAGGTAGAAAAATGAACCGTGGGCAGGGCAACAAATATTAAGACGTACTGTGTGAAACGTTTAAAAACATCAATACTCAATGCAACTAGAAGCAAACAGCAGTGGATAGATCTAAATTGCGTAGAAGTATTGTAAGATATTAAAGAAGAAGACGCAGATAAGCTTCGAGTACTGAAGCTCATTGCCCTTCATGCAACAGCATACGCCTGTCATAAAATGGCTTGCATATTCAATTAGTCTGATCCCTCACTTTGTACTGTCTTTTCTATTATGGAATTGGTTACAAAATGTTCGCAAATGAACAGGTATCGTTAGACCAGATACGACACATAAAAGAAAATAAAAAGATAACAACGCCTTGACATACCTATATAGTAACCCTTTCCCTGAAACCTGTCCTTCCATGTCCTACATCGATCGTGTTTCTCTCTCTTAATTTTGTTCAAACATTATTGTTGTTGTAATAAAGTAATGCAATTCAATTTGGTTTTATTTTTGTGCTCCTTGCATTTTGTTTATATTTAAATATCTATATTATTCTTGAATATTCAAGAACCCGATATCAACAAATACTCAAAGTTTTGAAGACTTTTATTGCAAGTAAACGCGCATCTAATGAAAAAATCATCTTTTAAAATGCTTCCTATATATAAACTCAAAAGAGGGATATACCAAAATTAAGATTGATGCCAACGTATCCAAGTGTGTAAAAGCACTAAACATATGATACTTGTAATATGGGTGGCGTGTGCAGCTTTAGGAAGCGTTTGACGACAACGTTTTTGGGATATAAAGTCGAATGTGTTTCTATCATACATCGGAATATATATGAAGGTTTCTTTATCTGTAAAGGTTTGGTTGTTTTAGACAACCTTGTTGGGAGGTTTTATCAATATTTATGACTACCATATATATGAACACTACACACTACATATAAAATCGAAAGTGTTTCTATCATGTATCGGAAGATCTATAAAGGTTTTTTGTATTTCATCTCCCATTGGTAAGTTGTCAGCGGTTTTCTTACCAAAAAAGTGTTTCTAAACTTATGCAGATACGGGGAAGTACCTTATCTCTAATCACCACCTTCCTATGTTTGCCCTTTTACGTTGGTTGACGTCCATATAAAACGTGTCACGAACGGATACATTTCAAACTTTATCTCTTCGTATACAAGTCTCTCAATGGAATAAATACATTGTATCATTCGAATCTATGCGGTTTTATATTATTGTATTGTATTACGTATTCGATATATACAATACAACCTGATATGTTTATTTCTATGTAGCAATATTTTCTTACAGTGAAATTAACCGATCAAGTTGTACATAGCGATTTAATCTTCATCGCATAAATTGATTATTCAGAATCGATCCAAAAGGACGGGGTAATACAACAGAACCTTTGCCGTTGTTGGTATCATGGCGTAGAACGGTTTGTCTCCATGTAGGTGACGTGTGCAACTTTAGGAAGTACTTGAAGCCAAAGTTTTTTCTTATGTTGGGATTATGATCGGAGTCTGTGAATTTTTTAAATTTTACAACATTGAACACACAGACTTAAAGAACGAGCGAATCATGCAGCAGATGGATATTTCCAAGAGATGTTGGAAGAAAATCGTCTATAAATTATTATAGTTGGATAAATAAGTATCTTTGATTGCTTAAAATAAATGTTCACTTAAAAGGCTGTCAGATTTAAATGTACTCGTACTTAATCAAAGTTTCATCAAATCTATACAAGTCTTAAGTTTGGCACTCCTTTTCAAATTACGCCCGATACAGTTACCCTTCTTACTAAACCCTACTGGTGCGTCTGCCCCATCTCACTTTTGTGGAGGGCAAATCCACAGTCACGTAGGGACTCTTCAAGGGTTGATGATGGGAGGGACTATCAAAGCAATTGCCCATGGAATTAAATGATGGGTTTTATGTGTGATTGAGGAAGCTATTAGCACTTATTATATCACTTCATAGACGTTAACTTGCTTAAATATGTTGTGAAAATATTTTCAAATTCAATATTAACAATTGAAAGACATTTCTTTGATATTTCATTTAATTTTGAAAGCAACACGTACTGAGCGTTAAATGATAAAAAAAAAACTAAAATAAAATGTTTTGAAACTTTCATTACAAATTATTTATAAATTACATTTCAATTACAATTATCGGCAATTTATATGAACCAGCGACCTCCGTACTATAATTGATAAGACGTCTGTATTCCCAACCCTAGGGATGTGCGTTCAATCCCTGTCGGTAATCAACTTGGAATATTTATAGTGACGAAACATTGAGTAACGTTTTAAAATTATTTATACGGTGAAACAAACTTGCACTTTTCAAAGTTTTTAACTTATTTAATTAATTATTTCGCACTTCACTATACAAAGATTTATTGACCTACGGCAATCTCTTTCAAATGACAAGACAATAGCTACATGTGTTATATTAAATAGTAGTGAAGATTGTAACATAATTGTCAAATTACATATATGCGAACAGAAAAAAGAAAGAAGATTGCTCAACCACGTGAACCCACTTTCATTGACAGATTAAAAATATTCCAAAAAGATTTAATAGGAAGGCGGAAGGTCCTACTTTAGTAGATTTTAATTCGAAGGCTCTATTACTGGGGATGAAGACACAATCGGTTGTATCGTCAATGTGGATACGTTAAGCAGTACCATTCAAACAATTGAATAAACTTACTAATTTCTATTTTATCAATTAAACTCACCCCTTATATTCATTACGAGATGGGCACAAGAATATCGATTTATTGACACTATATCATATGTTAATTCTTTATATTATTATTTAATTAAATAAACATATTATTTACCTCAACAGTACAATGGAGAGCCTTAGAGAATATCGTTCTTTTTCTAGCTTACAAATACCCCATTCTTCAAAGGATACAAAACCAACTCCCTTTTTTAGTGACTTTACCCCACTCAATAAATCTTCACTCAGTTTAGAAATCTATTTAGCTTCTCTCAAATAAACAGTGGATGAGAGACGCTTACAGAGTGCCTCTTTACTGCCAACTGGGTACAAACGATCAAATTATTTGCTTCTTTAAGTTGACTTAAAAATAAAATCGACTCAGGTCTTTGGCTTATGCTTGTATGAGTTTAATGAGGTGCAGAATTTGATTTATTTCTCCGGGTAAGGAATGTATAATAACTTAAAAATATATACAAATATAAAAATATGACGTGTGTTATACTGTTTTTGTTAAGATTTTATCGACTGTTTAACGTAGCCAGTAACACTTCGTATTCATTGTTTGTTATTATGATGAAGAAAAAAATATGGCGTGTGTAATACTGTTTTTGTTAAGATTTGTATAATCAAAAATCGGAAAGAAATATCGATTTATTTTTCATGCTATCTGCACTCATATACAGGCAAAAGCCTACTTTACTGGGGATACGACAAACTAAAGGCAACAAACCCAGATCCATTACAATTGTATGTCCAAATTAAATTAACTGTTGTTTTTTCGCAAATTGTTAAGTTGCTGTAAAAGTTTGTGTGAACTCTTAAATGTGATTTATTTTTTATTATTTTATGCAAAACATTGTGAGGGGATATTTTAATTAATGTGAAATGGTGAAGGGTTGATTTACGTGGTTCACACTCTTATAATAAAAATTGTAAATGTTTCTGACCGAAGTATTAAAAAATTAATCAACAATTTGTAAAAAACGTCATATTTTTGCATATGAGTACGTTATTAGTAAGATACAGGCCAAAGCTTAGTTAACTAGGGGGCACAACAAATGAGTACGTTATTAGTAAGATACAGGCCAAAGCTTAGTTAACTAGGGGGCACAACAAATGAGTACGTTATTAGTAAGATACAGGCCAAAGCTTAGTTAACTAGGGGGCACAACAAATGAGTACGTTATTAGTAAGATACAGGCCAAAGCTTAGTTAACTAGGGGGCACAACAAATGAAAGGTAGTAAACTCAGATCCGTACAAATTGAGTTTCCACTTTATATTACCGGTTTTTATGTTATTTGTTTTGTTAATATTAATTTATTATAATAAAAAATTCAACGAAAACCTCCATCAATATAAATAGACAGGTAGAATACAATCAGCGCAGAATTTTGCTAACTCCGGTAGAATTGTGAATGACAAAGTAAACAAAGATGACGATATCTCAATTGACATACGTTTTTCTGATTTTCTACGTTTTGTTCTTTCAAAATGTCATTCACTTGATCCAACTATAATTTTTTTGGTCATCCTCTCCCACGCCTTTCACTCAGTTTATGGTCATCCTCTCCCACGCATTTCACTCAGTTTTTGGTCATCCTCTCCCACGCATTTCACTCAGTTTATGGTCATCCTCTCCCACGCATTTCACTCAGTTTTTGGTCATCCTCTCCCACGCATTTCACTCAGTTTATGGTCATCCTCTCCCACGCATTTCACTCAGTTTTTGGTCATCCTCTCCCACGCATTTCACTCACTTTTGCGACACGTATTTGTTTTGTTAGTTTTTCTTCACTAGTCAGTTCTACATGCACAAACCATGGCGACGACCTCTGTGGCTTGGTGGTAAGACACTTGTCTGCCGATCCGGAGGTTGCGGGTTCGATCCCCGCTGGAACCCAGTTTTTTTTAAATAGGATTCCAGTCTGGTTAACACTTAGGGTCTATAAAAACACATTTCTGGTTGGTTGGAAGAGATTGCCATATGGCAATAAACTCGCCAGGTTAATAAAAAAAAACCAATTCAGAATGCTCTTCTTCATCTTACTTAACACATCAACCTTAATTTCACATTCATCCCTAATCACTACATAACGTATCATCCATTGACATCCCATGTACTCTTCAGAGTGCATGCATATATCTACGGCGTTGATTCGGCTTAAAAAAATAGTAGTAGAAATGAAATGCTTTATTTTTATATTCAATTAACTATAGATTTCCATAAAGATTTCTTGACTTATCTAAATAAATAAAAACACTTCTATAACTGTTTTTCTCGCCATTCCAAATTAATTAGGAATCCATCCAAATATTCACCTAAAGCAATAGACAGTGATTTTACTTTTTAAAATACTTGAAAAACTTTAAATGACTTCGTGTAATGAGCAGAAAATCGGGGATCATTTGTTATAATAATAAATGGCCCAGTAATGAAACAGGAATGCAGGGTTCGGGGTGCAAAAACTACCCCCGAAAACTTTTAATAATGTTCGCCGGAACTTTATCAATGAAATTTATTTGACTTTGGTAATGGCATTGTGAAAATTTCTACCGAATTCCTCGATATAATTTATAGATCCTATAAAGCTTAAAGAATGATCAGTTAAATGTTTTATTTTTTTAATATAACCATCACGTCATTTCCCTGTCGGGCTAGGCAGAAAGGACATACCGCTATTCTTTCATATCTCGACACACTTTCTTAGTCTTTTCTACATCCATACACCTTCTCATACAACTTCTACGATATCTCTTACTTTCCGCGTTTCCTTCTTTCTGAATATCATTCGCTTGATTCATCCATATTTTTCTTCGTCCTTCTCTCAAACGCCTTCCACTCACATTTGCACAATACATATATTTTGTTCCTTTTTTCATTCATTCGTTCCACATGCTCAAACCATATCTACATACTCTTCTTCTACTTACTAAACACACCTACCTTAAGTTCACATCGCTTATCACTTAATTTAGTATTCTGTCATACAATGCAACTCCATGTATTTTTTTCAATTTCTTAAGGGGGTATTCTACTCGAAAAAATCGTTTTAATTGTTTTTTTTTTGCGTATTCTTAAAGTTTAGACCTTAAAAAATATGTTCTGAAAAGAAAATTTTAAAATTATCAATATTTACGAAGTTATAGCTATAAATGAGGCAGCAATTACGCCGCACCGGAATGATTCTGACAATAATCTCAAAACTTTGAACGCGTTTTTCTCGAAACTACTTTTTTCGACCTGGTCGACATAAAATCTCAAGTTTTATTCAACCGATTGCCTTCAAACTTGAAACAAAACTTTAATAAATGTTTTTGTATCGTTTCTACCTTGAATATTTAAAGATATTTTTTTACTATTTAAAAAAAAAAATAAAAAAAGGGTAAAAAAATGTTATTTTTTTTCAGACAGCAGCCATTTTTTTTTGGTACCAACTATAACAATATTATTTTTCATCAAGAAAATATGTATGATTTATATTTTGAATTTACGAAAGGGTTCCAATCATGTCGACCAGTTTACCCCTTTTTTTTTTACAAGATATAACAGTTGATAACATCTTGAATTTTCAATTTTATTTTCCAAATTTTTTTTTGCACATTCTCTAATCATCAATAAACAAGCTTTAAAAATGTATAGGTAAAATATTGTTTTTTTATTAAGATTGAAAAAACGCCCGAAATTCACGCCTCTAAAGTAGAATACCCCCATAAGTCTTTTTCCACGTTTACGTTTCACTCCCATACCCCAAAGTTGGCACCAAAATACTATTATGGATCATCTAAAAATATTTTGAGAATGCGCCTAGTGCTCCATTGACTTTGTTTTCTATCATTACACACCATTCGATATCCCTCTTAACTCTCCCACCATCTTACCCAAATAGCAGAATTCCTTGCCCCAATCTTTCATTTTCATTCATATGTCTCTTGTTATTAATACAAACATATACAACACACCCTTACGCAGTTTCTCTCTTGGAGTAGACATAGAGTGCCACACTTTCCTATCGCGATGCACATAGTTCAAAAGAAAAATCATTTAAGAAATTGAATATTTATTTAATAATTATTATATGTTATTAACATACTTCACAATAATTCAAATTACTTATAAGGCCCCATGCGCAATATAAATTGAAAGCCTTGTTCAAAATGAAAGTGACATTTTGTGCAGCAAAACTTTTTGGATTTCCCCCCCTCATAAACTGATAATTTCGTTTATGAAAATGAGTCAAGCAGCGAGAATTTTTTTGATATTCCCCCAAAAACTAATCATTCAGCCATAATTCCCCCAAAAACTAATAAGAAAACAATTCGTTTCGTTAAAAAAAATATGCATATGATTTGTTATTGTAGTGAAGAATTTCATTCTTTGTCATTCTTTATGCCTTGCCACAAAAACAACTTCCGCGTGCCACTAGGTGGCATCAACTTATATGTGCAAGAAAAAAAAGATAAGTGCACAAATATTCATATTCATGCATAGATAAAACTAAGCATCATAGTCAACATAATGTACCACGAAATCATAAATTACATTTTTCAAATATGTAGGTTATATATAAAAAAAAAATAAGTGCACAAATATGCATATTCATGCATAGATAAAACTAAGCATCATAGTCAACATAATGTACCACGAAATCATAAATTACATTTTTCAAATATGTAGGTTAAATATAAAAAAAAGATAAGTGCACAAATATGCATATTCATGCATAGATAAAACTAAGCATCATAGTCAACATAGTGTACCACGAAATCATAAATTACATTTTTCAAATATGTAGGTTATATTTAAAAAAAAGATAAGTGCACAAATATGCATATTCATGCATAGATAAAACTAAGCATCATAGTCAACATAATGTACCACGAAATCATAAATTACATTTTTCAAATATGTAGGTTATATATAAAAAAAAATCTATACAAGCAAAAAATTTAAAACACCAATAAAATAACAGGAAAACCTTTGAAAAAGGGATAATTCATGAAGTCTTTATTCGAAATACGTAACATAATACGAGTAGGTATATAATATAGTGTTTCCATGTTCCGCACACATCTCAAAGAATGGAACCTGAGAACCCATCGTAAAATATCAAATAAAATATTTAATTGCGCAAAACAAAATATGGTTACAAGTTCCTTTCTCTGAGATGTGTGCGGAAGATGGAAACATGTGTGCGGACAGTTTTTAACAGATGTGCGGCCGCACACGCGCGCACCTTAGAGGGAACGTTGCTCCTGTGTCCTTATTTGGAAGAGGTACTTATTAATCATGTGAAAACACAAGATCATGAGAGAAAGTGTTTACTTTGTCTTATTATTTGACATTAAAACACAAGATCATGAGAGAAAGTGTTTACTTTGTCTTATTATTTGACGTTATCGATTTAAACCTCTATTAAATACGAGTACATAAAAAATAAATAAAAAAATTGATGGTTGCATGTGCACCAAACGTAGAAGAAAGTAGGGGTGAAAAATTGAAATCCCATAAGACCCAAAAAAATCCTTCTCCCTCCCCCTGCACACCTCCTGTCAAGGGCTTAAGTAAAGTAAAGTTCCAGGAATTATAATTGAATAAGCGGATTAAGATTTAATCTAAAAGTTTTTGCACAAGTCGACACGATGCGGGGTGGGGTGGAGTGGGATAGGGATGGACTAAGGGAGGTGCCCAAATGAAGTGAATACTCGCGAATATTATGCTAACTGAGTTATGAATATAATATTAATAAATGTGTTAGTGCCGGCTTCGTTAGCGACGATGGCTACCTGAACTCACACTGTCTTTGAGAATATTTCAAGAATTTAGAGTAAAAATACACTATGTCCATATTTTGAAAGATTTTTTTCATTTGTATGGAATCCAAATTTATCATAAGGGTACGCAGCCACCACTTTCCTATCCGTATACTCAAATAGTTTATTTTTTTATTTTTAATAAAATAAATAATAAACTTATTTTTTTATTTTAATTCCCCACTGTTTTATTTGAGTTCACTACCGGTTTCAAAGACCTCCGTCTTCCTCGTCAGATGAAGTTGAACTAAATTATGTCTTAAATACATTATTAACCAAAGATCTTCAGCACGTAAGTCCAGTGTGCTACCGGCCATGCACCTTTACCATGATCAAATATTTACTAAGCAAAACATAAAATTTGAACACAATTTAAAACACGTAGGTACAGTACCTGGCGGTAAGTAATACACATCGGGCTTAAAAAAGAGACTCGGCTAACTTCGGCTTTGTAGAGCGTAGTCTCTGTCATTAATACACGTATTCCGTCGCGATTTGTCAATCGTTACCGGACCGGACTGTTAGCGCATCGTGCCACAGAGACGACGCTCTACAAAGTCGAAGTTAGCCGATTATGGCGGACAGTTTCTTTCTTAAGCCTGATGTGTATTACTTACCGCCGGGTACTGTAACATAATATCACCAAAGTATGAGTATAGTAAATCAAAAAACAAATTCTAATTTATTCAACAAAAATACAAAATTATTTAAATTACAAATAAAACAACAAATTGAAAATGGAAATACAAGTCTCCCAGTCAATACCTAAGTTTGAGAAAATGTCGGAAAAGGACCCTTCTGAACTCAACACCATTCAGGTGAAAAATATCCACCAAACTTGAAATGGAATAATCCGATTACTGCATTATCAAAATTGATTAATTGCAATATACAACTGAAGTTAGCAAATTAATTTTGTCTTTGAATTATAAAAGATTCCGTATAGTGTTTCTAATTGGTGTGTAAAAACCTGTTTAAGTCAAGCTATCGAGGCTATCAACGATATTTTGAATAACATCATATAGAAAAATCAAATCGAATGTAAACTTATTTAAAATACTGTTTACTTCATAAGTTTTTTTTAAATGTGCTTTTTGCAATTCCACACCGTCTCACTGAAGAGAGAACTTGTACTCAGAATGTTGAGAAGACATCTCAGCTCTCTCCATCTCATTAGCGAAGATTTGGCCCCAGACTCTCGCGCTGGAGAGACAAAAAGGAAAACGCAATTGTAGAGGAAAAATTTTCAACGGACATTGCGCAATTCGGACGTCGGAAACTGAAAAGTTCCATTACAGAAAAGTCTTTATTCTGTCAGTTTAATTTTTAATGTGAGAAGAATTTTTCTATATGATGAGTCCCTTAATACGGTGTATCCATTGTGTCTTTAGAATCTGTGTCTGAGAGATGTTCCTTCGGAGAGGAGTATAACTTTGTGGTCCATTTCGTTCATCGTATAAATTTATTGTTCTTAGTCGATTCAATAGCGCGGAATATTATGACAGAACTTTATTTATTTATTATTACACGTGACAAGAAATATACACAATTTGAGAAAAAACAACAGGTAATTTGATTTGGACATAGAATTTTAATGGATCTGGGTTTGTTGCCTTTCATTTGTCGTATCCCCAGTAAACTAGGCTTTTGCCTGTATCTCACTGAGGATATTTAGCATGAAAAAATAAATCGATACTTCTTTCCGATTTTTGATAACACAAAAAACCCCGTTGCACGCTCTCATCAACCTAACAAACAGTGACACTCAACTACAACTGGAAACATCTTGCGAAACTCAACTCCTCACACATTATCACTCCAGAAAGACCAAAAATATTCATCCCACAATATACCACACACAATCATAAGAATAAAAATCAAAACAAATTCAAAACAAAAAAAAAAAAAAAAAAGAAAAACACACAGAAACACAAATACAAAAACAACCAAAATTGAAACAACAAGAAGAGACCCACACTCACGAACTCACATAAATCCTTTCCACTCGTCATTCATCCTGAAAGCCAAAGTACTCAAAATCTTGTCGCAATATCAACCACGCTCCGATCGACTGTCTAAATGGTTTTCCTACCTTTACTTTTATTGAAGTCGGCACGCCATTGTATGTAATGGGAGCCAAATAAGCATATTGCCTTTGGGCAAAAGAGGTTTTAACTCTAGGGATGGTGAACATTTCATTAGTTGCCATGCGTGTCATGTGTGTGTGCTGAGTTTGCATCTTCCCCTCATCTCGATGGTTGTGCCAGAGAATGGATTTGAGAAGTAAATTTGCTATGTTCAGGACCTGATACTCTCTGAAAAGCTCCACCGTGGGATACCGAGCAGGAAGTTTATTGATTATTTTCACAATCAATTTTTGGGAAACCTGCAATATGTGTTTTTGGGTTAAGGTGCATCCCCACCAAACTGATATACCGTAAGAAAGTGCTGACTGACATAAGGCGAAGTATATACTTTTAAGAATATTTTCACTGAGCACTTTGCTGATGCTAGTTCTGTGGTGTGGAATGGTCTGTCTCCAAGTATTCGAAATATGGGTGTTGTGTGCAGCTTTAGGAATCACTTGAAGTCAATCCTCATTGGGAGGACTTATCAAAATTTAAGATTTTGTATGAACACTACATATACACACTGCATTTAATCTAAAACGTATTACTATCACATATCGAAATATCTACAAAAGTTTATTTGTAGTTCGTCTTCGTTCAGTAAGCTTTTTGCGGTTTTCTTACCAAATACGTTTATGTAAACATATACAGGTGGGGGCAAGTATCTAATCTAATCGCATCCACCACTTTTCTATCCTTCTTAACTTAAATATATTTATTTTGATTTATTTTTAATCTGTCAATGTCTATCAGGGTTCGGATCCCGAGTAAAATTGCTCTTGAAGAGAGTTTGCTCTCTAAACGGCGCTATATAAATTGTCCTTTCCTAACAACTATTATAATAATATAGCTCTTCAAAAAAAATTGTGCATCTGGCATGAAAATATGTTTTGTTACAGGAATTTTTGGATTCTGAATCTAATGGAGAAGACATTTTGTTTCTATAACGTTACTTCAAAATATAATATAGATGAGATGTATGATATACAGTCAGACCTCTTGAATGTTAATTGATGATCAAATAACACATCACGTCTAAATAATTATTAATTTCATAATTGAATCGAGGATGAAAATGTATTATTATTACTTTAAATTTTGTGCCAAATCATTTTTTTTTTCATTGTAATTTATTTTTAACAAACACTGTTTATTCCACTTTTTTGTGACGGTATAACCCTACCGGTTTCAAAGCTTTCACCTCATCTTCAGGGGAGCGCAAACAAGACTAAATGCTGTTCGAACTGGTACCGATATACACGCTTCAACGGTTGGAGGCTGGGGGGTGAGGAAGGCACGGGACAATTTTGGCCAAGAGCGGAGAGATTTTGGGGAAATAACTGTTCAACAGATGTTCCGATCGGTATACTGACTTTGAAATTTTTTTTTCTTCAAAAACGTCTTTTTTATTCGATACACACATAGCATATATACATAGTTGTTAGGGGATGCAACACCGTCCTATCAGCTCTAAAGTGAACATCATATACACGAGGTATGCCTGCTAGTGAACTGAAGAGGTCCTGACGATCAAGTATCGGAGGCATATCCGTTTGTAGAAACCAACATTTTGATCACACACAAGGAAAATAAAAATTACTCCTTCCTGAATGACCTCGTCGTCTCAGTTCTTCTGTGTCACAGGATAACCACTTTAGATATGCAGCCCAAGTAAGATCAGAAACGTGACAAATCCAACTAAACTACACGCAGCCGATAAAACAATGATGGATCGTAAAAATTGTTATCTGGTTATAAGTTAGTATGAAGGTGTTAACTATTAATAAGAAACTCTCTCCCTGGCTCCATCCCAACTCATTGTCTGCGAAGACTGTTGGGGTCAGCTCTCCTCGTCCTCAGGTTGTATGCTCTTCTGTCACGGACTACGTCCCCCAGGCCGTGCCTCTGCATCAGGTTATCTTTTTGCACCACCCACGAATTCTTTGGTCTTCCTGTGGTTGTTATTCGAGGAAGATCCATGGAGATTGCCTGGTTTACAATGTGATCGGGTGCTCTGCGTCCAACGTGCCCATACCATCTCAATCGCCTCTCCTCCATCTTGCTGTTGATGTATGTAACACCCAGGCTTCCACGAATGCGTGAGCTTCTTATTTTGTCTCTTAGGGACACACCTGCTGACCATCTATTTATAAGAAACTAAATATTCAAAATATACATTAAACGTAGTAAATTTAAATTAAGTGAGTTTATAGTTATAAAACATAAATTAGTTTTTAAGATATAAATTTGTATGTAGGTGTAGCATTTGACAAATGTTTTTATTGTAGATTATTACCTTATTAAATTAAATAAAATATGGATTGTTTCCCTGATCACCCACATTGTATTGTATCTTATAGTATACTTGTCAGAGGTAATGAGCATTCAATTCAGTATACTCGTACATAGAATGATTCACCTTTATTTTTAACACTGCAAAAATATTTTCGGTGAAATTTAAAGTTTTTATAACCTTTTTTAAATGTGTAAACTTAATTGAGGAAATTTCAGAATAAACGCGATGAGGACTATTTAAAAATTATGTTAATTTACAAGGATTAAGAATCTGCTTTGTAAAATATATATGTATAGAATAAGATAAGATGCATACTCAGCAGAGACACATGACACGCATGGCAAGTGATCAAATGTTCACCATCCCTAGAGTTAAAACATATTTTGACCAAAGGCAACATGCATATTTAGCTCCTATGACATACAACGGGCGCCGAATTCGATAAAGTAAAGGGGGGGAAACAATTTAGACAGTCGATCGGAGCGTGGTTGTTATTGCGACAGGAGTTTGAGTACTTGGGCTTGCAAGACGAATGACTTGTGGAAAAGGTTTGTGTGAGCTCTTGAGTGTGGTATTTTTTATTGTTTTATATTTTTGTTTTTTATTTTATTTTTATGATTATGTGTGGTACATTGTGGGGTGGATGTTTTTGGTCTGTCTAGAGTGATGAAGTGTGAGGAGTTTGATTTTGCGTGATATATACATGTGTAATTGAGTGTCACTGTTTGTCACGTTGATGAGAATGTGCAACGGGGTTTTATACGACCGAAAATCGGAAAAAAAATATCGATTTATATTTTCATGCAACATATCCTCAGTGAGGTACAGGCAAAAGCCTTGTTTACTGGGGACACGACAAATGAAAAGCAACAAACCCAGATCCATTAAAATTGTGTCTCCAAATTAAATTACCTGTTGTTTTTTCAGAAATGATGTTCATTTCTTGTCAAGTGTAAAATAAATAAATAAAAATAAATTAATTGATCACAGCTCGTCAAAGTACTGAAACAGTCGCACGTTGATTTACTTGTGAGAGTATTATTATCAGATGAACTCTTTAATCAAACTGGTATACCTTTTTTATGTCTTTTTGGTACAAAATTGACTTCTAGTGCAGATAAATATCTTACCAATCAGGCCACGATAGTAAAGATTAAGTTATCACAATTTCAAATATCGAATGAGAATACAAAAAATAAAAAATCAACAAAGCCTAACCTAAACAATCAAAGATCTTAACAGGTGATACGAGTGAATAAACTAATAAATATTTATTACCTATTCTTAAGAAACGTTTATTGCTAATGTGAGAAATCCTAAATGGTGTTTGCCTTTGAAAGATATAAAGTAATTCCCCCAACCCACCTGACTGTAGAACGGCTCCGTCGCCCCGTGCAACAAAGGGGCAATCATTCTGTATCCATTCGCTCAGTCAAGAGGCAGCAAATAGGATGAAAATGTTGAGAAAGCATTCCGTTAGCATGTGGGATCGAGTTAAAATAATTTTGTTTACGAAAACATTTTTTTTCCGGTAATTGGTAAAAAATATTTTTTTTAATGTATTTTTATTTATTACGAAAGTTACTTCTGAATAGATACAGCTTGCAAAATAAACTAAAAATATGATACTGAATTAAAAAAATGTACAAAGACGTTTAAAATTCTTTGTAAGATATAAATTTCAAGCATAATTTATCAGTATGATTAAAAGAACGTCTTCAAAGAATATGTCATACGCAAAGAAAATTAAACATTATGGTTTTAACAACGTCAATGATTTATTATTTTGATAAATGACAATTTATAATTTTTAGATACACAAAGTTAATTATAATTCATCGAGAACTTAACAAGTAAGCGATTTTTAAATGTTCTTAAGGCCTCATGTTAACGACTTTAAAAAATTCGGTAATGGAATTTTAAAAAAATATTATTTTTCATCATTAGGTGGCATTGGTTTGTATATTATGGATAATTATCTAAGGCAACACACTCACTGATTGTTGCTCCATTCAAGTTGGTTATGCGTGAGGTTACCCAGAACCAACCTACCTTTTGAAATGTCATTCGGTAGAATCACACTATTCAACCATACATTCCTTCAGACGTATTTCATGTGTCGCTACCCCTTTATGGTAGCTAGGAATGTGGAATATTTTGTGATAAATAATGCTGAACTTTTTGACAAATATATAAGAATGGTACATACTCGTACATTATTCAGTAAAAAAAGCTTATTACAAGTCAAACCGAATGAATCGCAATTAATGTATTACTCTTTCATTGTATACAGTATAGTCTGACGGGTATATTGTCATTTTGCAATATCATCCAACCCACTGAAAAACAGGTCATCAATGAGACCCATATTCATTCATTCAAAGGATAGTTTTATATAGCGCCATTTAGAACGCAAACTCTTCTCAAAAGCACTCCAACTCGGGTCTCGAACGCAGCACTATTGAACAAATCATATCTGGCAGCTATAACAGCACCCAAACGAATCATTTTTAACACTTAATTTGTAAACAGTACATGCTGAAAGATATTTATGAAGCCTTAAATGAAATTCAGACAGAAAACAATTTTTTTAAACTGAGTTTCAGCGGGAGTGTTGTCTGATGATTTTTAAAAAAGACAGCGGGATGCCTGTCTCCTACCCGCAACCTCCAGGTCGGAGACAGACATCTTAGCAACTAGGCCACGGAGGTCGACAAAACTAGAACTCTTAAAAAAAACGGGTACCAACAGGAATAAAACCTGCAGCCCTCGAATTGGAAAATCGAAGTCTACGGGGGTCATCAACAAGTGTTTTGTGTTGGAGAATATGTAATGCGTTTGAGTGAAAAGTGAGAAACGAATAATAAAAAGGTTAAAATAAAATAAAGTGACCAATGTCACCATGGAAGGCTCCGATAAAGGAAACAGTAAGCCGCAGAAGGACACGGAAAAGGTGTGTCCGCAAAGTCCTACTGGCTCAATCCGCCATGTAAAAAGGTAACGCCGCACCGCGCTACATCGCGTAGCGTCGCGTCTCGCTACCTTAACGACGCAGTTTGCCATATGAGCCTTCCAGGTTTATGGTGTTGTCAGGGATGGATTTGGTGTGCACTTTGTGTCATATATGAGATAGTTCAAATAATATTGCATGACCAAGTTTTCCGGTCATTTCATTACTTTTCTTAATTTCAGAATATATATTTTACGAACTAGTCAATTTTATTCGGATATTTTTTAATGAACATTTTGTCATTGAAAAAGTTTATGAACTCTCTTTTTTTTTAATCTTTAATTATTTAAAATTTAATGCATGCACTCGTGTACAGGAAAATATCAGAATAATTTATACTTTCAAAGTTATTAAAATTTTATTTTTAAAAATATGATACACTTTTTAATTATTTTATTAAAAAATTCAATTAGTTTTTAATGTTTAGGGTTAAAAATTTCTATAAGTGTAACCATCATAAAGTAGTTGACTGTTCTCACCATTTTTGTTATAATTGAATGATGTCAATTCAACTAAAGTTATCATGTCAACGTTTGAAAAATTACAAAGCCAGGACTCAAACTGCTATAAAATATATCATCATCATCATCATCATTGTCAACCAGGGTCGATCCACTGCTGGATGAAGGTCTCCCCAAGTTGACTCCAAATAGTTCGGTTTTTTGCTCGTTGATGCCATGTAATGCTGCCATGCTTCCTGATTGCATCTATCCAGCGTACCTTCGATCTTCTTCTAGGCCTCTTTATGCATCTTGGGTACCATTTGATTATTTCGGATGTCCACCGGGAGTCTGACATTCTGGCTATGTGTCCTGCCCATTGCCACTTCATTCTTTTGCTCACCTTTTTAACGTCTTCTACCTTTGTTATATTGCGAATCCAGGTGTTTCGTTTACGGTCTCTTTTATTATACCCCAACATGTATCTCTCCATGCCCCTTGTAGGTGGCATATCGGAGGAAATATCGGAGGTGGCATATCGGAGGAAATAGCACGAAGGACAAAACTAGCGTGGAGCTCATTTGGACGTTTGAACAACATCTTCAAAAGTAATCTCCCAATATCCTTGAAGCGAAGGGTTTACAACCAGTGTATTCTCCCAGTACTTACGTATGGCTGCGAGACATGGACGCTCACAGTAAAGAACACACAAAAGCTCCAGACCGCACAAATAAAATATATAGTTTAGAATATATCAAGTATCTAACGCCAGTAAGCTGGCGGTGTTTCCCCATATCCACACCGACACGAAAACATGTAGATCTGGGGTTTCCAATGAAATCGCAGTGGCATGATACCAGCGTTTAGCTGTATTATCTGTCTAAGATTGTTTAGCTGTTGTATATGTTTAACATTATTTACCTGTTGCATCTGTTTAACATTGTTTAGCTGTTGTATCTGTCTAACATTGTTTAGCTGTTGTATCTGTCTAACATTGTTTAGCTATTGTATCTGTCTAACATTGAAAAAGCTTGTACGTGTACTCATCTTGCGTAGCAAAATTTATCCAGTATTTCAAATTTCAAAATGTTTAACTCAATAAAAAATTCATTTGGATTAATCGTGTTTTTCAATTATCAGGGCTCGAGTGTCCTTCAACTACCACGTATAATCGGGGCTCTTCTGTAATAAAAACTCGTTCTACTCAATATGGGAGAAAACAAAAGATTAAAAACAATTCAGAGTAAAAGCTGTATAGATACACTAAATATTTTTATTTTGAAAGAATGGCGTTATCTTGAATGTCCTGATTTTTTCTTAGCAGCATTCAAAATAGTATTTTCAATACACACAATGCTGAAAAATATTTTCAGGGAACTCCGTGCTACAGGATAGTTAAACTTGAAACTTTTTAAAACATTTCGTAGCTTCCAAAAACGAAACCATCGAGTGGTATTGCTCCATATTCATTATCAACGTATTCTGTTGTTACTGCATGTATTATATGATTTTCAGATCCAAAGGTTGTCAAAATGCCATACAATTTGGAAGTAAAAATTCAACATGAACATGTTTTAGCTCTTTTGATTATTTGCTGAGCTATTATCAAATAAAATATTGTAAGACTTTTTATTTGAGCGTCCAAATTTATAAACCATTCATTAAGTATCGTTTTGGTCCAAACCCGTTAAGTAATTTTTATTTATTTATACATTACAATTTTTTTTATAAATACACAATTTCTGACAAAATAACAGATGTTTTAATGTGCAAACACAATTTTATGGATCTTAGTTGGTGGCCTGTCCCAAGTAAAGTAGGATTTTGCCTGTATCTTATTCAGGACTTAAAAGATGGAAAAATAGGTTGATATTTTTTTTCGACTGTGAATTTTAATTTGCCTTATGGCAAACTCTCATCAACTTGATAAATAGTGAGACTTAATTACATGTATGATATGTATCATATATATCACGCGAATCAATCCTCGCATACTTCACTCCAGAGAGGCCAAAAAGTCCATCCCATAATGTGCCGTACATAATTATCAAAAACATACCACACTAAAGAGTTCACACAAACCTTAGTAACAAGTCATTCCTCTTGCAAGCAAAAGTATTTAAACCCTTGTCGCAATAACAACCACATTCCGATACACTGCCTAAGTTTTTGGCCCCCTTTTGCCTTTATTGAATTCGGCACCTTGTTGCATGTCACGGGAGTCAAAATAGGCATATTGCCTTTAGATTCACTCATTTTTCACTAAAAAATGTTAGTTATATAGAAATTTTTATTTCATTAAAACGAGATTTGTTAAAAGTATTGTTTTGTATAAGTTGTATTGTAAACACTTTTGTTGTATACATTATAACCTAGTGAGCTAATTACTATAAAGCAACCTCTTTTAATCAACCAGAAAAATGTAAAATAGGCTTTTAGGGAAAATCAGACTAGAATCTTTTATTTAAAAATCTGGGTTCCAACAGGGCTCGGCTCCCCAATCCCCGGGCTGGAAGACAGGCATCTTACCAACTAAGCCACGGAGGCTATACGTTCGTTCGATTCAACAAAAAATATTAATCATTAAAAAAAAATCGTTACTTCGGTATTCGTTGTAATGATATTTGATCTGTCTTCGGTTTTCAAAGTATCTCAGCAATTGTGGTCTGGATGACATAACTATAGATCATGTATTTTTTTATTGTCCTTTGAGAGACATATTTGATTTACTAAACGCCATATCTTAACCGTGTTTAATGAATGAATTCCACAAGAATTCCATAAATAGCTCTGCATGGGGTGCCAGATAGACGTCGTCCACCAGGGAGACCCCCGAAACGATGGAGAGATAGCTGGAGCTTAACATCACAGGTGGACAATCCCGCAGTAACAGACTCTTGAGTCTATAGAAAGTTTAAGAAAAAGTTTAATGAATGTTGCGTTTCTTTTATCTTTTTGGAACTTTCTCACTTATAGATGGAATGTTAAATTGTTGAAACTTAATCAGTTGAAATTTTAACTTTCCTAGCATTGATATTTTCTTAAATTCGTTTTATTATATTAACTCATATAATTGCACAATAACTTTAATTTGGTGGCCCTAATCAGCCTTGTTTGGATGGATTGCATATTAAATTTTAAAAAATATAACAGATTATCGATCTACACGGATTAAATGATAAAAACTTATATGAGTTTTAAATTTTCCTGTAATGTAGTAAGTGAGGAAAATACTCTGCCTGCCATCACGATCCCAGTACATCCCCACAGTACCCTCAGATGATAATTCTATGCGCGTTTCTCCACCCGAATGACATTTCAGCTGAAGTGATTAGAGGAATCTACATAAAACTCCAATCTTGGAATGTCACAATCCAACTCCGACCGTAAGTCACATTCCTCGAGCGTAATTAATTCATTTTCTTACACTTCTTCTATCCTTTAACGAGTTTCAATGCCTTTCTACAATATATCCTTACTTTACAAAAATAAATTTTAACATTTCCTTTTTAAGTCACATAAATATTATAAAAGTTTTTTTAAAGGAAAGTTGTGTTCGGTATATTCTCTACCCTTTAGCCATCAGGGTTCGGACATCAGCGCTACAATGGTACTCCTCCGTGAGAGTTGATCCTGGGTGCTCTCGGAAACAGTTTCCCAGTTCAGCTGAATTCTGTTATTGGATAGGACCTAGTGAAATGAGTAAAAAGCTTGGTGCGTGCTGGAAGAGGTTTTTTTTTTAATAATCATAGTTTTGTATTTTTATACATAATTTCATCATCATAGTCGTTGCTGGGCCTCGTAGTCGAGGGTCCCCTCACCGTTCCTATGTTAATTCGGTAAAAAAGCGAAGCTGTGCCGTGAAGTTATTTTTTTAAGTGAGTGGGATGTTGCACACCAGCAAACTCACCAGTCATACCGCTGTACTGGATTCGATGACACACCGAAATTAGACGAGCGGAGCACACCAGCATGTCTTTTTTTTAAGAATAGATATGACCAAAGTCATATGTATCCTTATACCCTCGAACACTAGGCGGAAAAAATACCTGTGTCATTCGAGAGGAGTAGCACAGCGTGAAGAGTAGAACCGACAACCTTCTACACGGAAGTCCAGTGCGTTACTGCGCGGATATGCACTTCACATATAATACATAATTTCACACTAAATACGACTGACGTATACACTCTGATAGACATAATTTCGTACAAAAAGGGAGGAAGATAAATGGTTGGAGCTTATGATTGTATTGGTTTATTATGTGCAAGTTGTTGCACTTTAGCAAGCACACAGTCTAGACAAATCAAACCAGACAAATGACAGAGACGTCAATGGGACATATAGTGTTCGCCTGCAACACCACATCCCGAAGGCAACTTTTATGTTTCTTTCCTTCCTTTAGTAATTTGTACGAAGCAAATAAGACTCCAAGATGAGCCATCGTAAACGTTCTCCCCTACCCTCGGGATCGTTGTGTTAATCCCCTAACGTCCTTTATATAAAGGGTTAAAATAATTGTAGATCACACCGAAACTAGTTCAACCACATCTTCGAAGGACGTGAAATACTATACTACTAATTAACTTGGTAGAGGTGCTTTTTTTATTACTTTTTATGAGAAAAATGAAATTTGAGATACACATCAAATTATCAAATTTAGAGATAATCAGAAATTATCCACATATATTGGGAGATAACCAATAATTGTTAATGAAGAATTGAAATAACCCATCGAACTCTTAACCTATTCTAGAAATTATGCACATATATTGGGAGATAACCAATAATTGTTAATGAAGAATTGAAATAACCCATCGAACTCTTTACCTATTCTAGAAATTATGCACATATATTGGGAGATAACCAATAATTGTTAATGAAGAATTGAAATAACCCATCAAACTCTTTACCTATTCTAGAAATTAAATCAAAACAGTTAACCCTTCATCTGCCGAAAAGTAAAATGGGCCTTCCCTCATAAAAACATTTCATTACAGTTCAAACCAAGGGGGAATTTTAAATATGTATTTTAACATTTTCAATAGGATTTTGTAAGCGGCGCGAAGCAGATGTGTTTCGCTTCATTTCTAAATATATTAAATTTTCTTGGGCAAACACAGAACAATGGTATGCACAAATAATACAAGAGAATAATAATTTTTCATATTGTACGACCACTTGTGTATGCTAAAGGAATTATATGTAAAATTTTACCGCTCTTGCGGATTTCTCTTGCACTGAAATTTAAAGGGTGACCAAATGTACATATTTTAATTACAATTTAAAAAAAAACGAATACAAAAAAATTTGTTCCAAGATTTTTAACCCTTCCTGTCCTGTGATGTGTAACTAGTACACATTGCTTATAAAAACTTTAATATCTCTATAAATATAATAAATACTGGGTTCAGATTTTAGGTATTCCTCCGTAATACATTCACGCATTGAATGAAAAAAATAATATAAATAATAATTAGCACTTTTCGGTCACATCAGAGATATCTTGTGAAAATCGGGAATAAATTCACCAATACAATCAAACGTCTGCCAGTGTGTGACGTAGGTATATTCATTCTAAAAACACCGCTATGGGTGAAGAAGTGATGCTATTCACGTCGCACTCTCACTCTACTTCGGTATATGGGAACTCGTTTAGTAGCCTACCAGCTTCCGTTCGAGGTGGTCGCTTTGACCGTTTTGTGAACGTCGTCCGATGTTTTTTTTTCATGTTTTCAGCAATTAATATTCAATTAGTATCACTTTTGACTTAAAATTTTATTAATTTAAGCGATTGGCTATGAATATTCTTATTTTTCCGATTTTAAATCGCTCATTTTTACATATGTATTGGTGTGTATTGAATACACATCACCGGAACAGGCGGATTTTTTAGTACAGGAAGGGAAAGGTTAAACACTAAAATATATTTTTATAATAGGCAATCCTCACATTCTAGGACGGTTGGTTGTGACACCAAATCAGTCAATATAATAAAATAAATGTCATAAAATGACAATTTTTTTAGATATTAAGGCTTATTTCTTATAAAATATACTATAAAACAGCGAGTTTGTTGCCAAACGAAAATCTCTTCCAACCAAGCAAATAAGAGTTATATAGAGTATTGCCAATTGCTAGGTGCAAGGATACAATGTTATTTTTAAAAGAAAAAAGGAAATCTTTAATTTAAAAAAGCAGTAAAACTGTGCCAATATCGCTCAAGAATGGAAAATGAGAAGAAATATAGAATCAGACAACAAAGAAGGAGTTATTGAGAAACATACTTCGTCATTCAAGAGAGACGTAACATTTTATAAGTCGTTGTTTGAAGAAAGTCAAAAGATTACTCATATTTATGAAATTTATGGACACATACTTATTAAAGTAAAAGTGAGATATCAACAATCAAAGGAGAAGAAAAGGATAGTGCAAAAGAAATTAAAATCAGGAATGAAATACGTTATATTACTGACTAGAAATTAAGCGTTATTTCAATCGCTTCTTAAAGCATGCCAAGTATGGAGCGAGTCTAAAATTGCTTTGTAACTGGTTCCAGAGTCAATAGATGGACAGTCAAGGAAAAAGAAGAGTGGTGAATAGGGAAAGCCAATAAACAATCTCTGTTTGAGCGTAGTGGAAGTCCATGATCCAAAGGAGCTAAATTTTTTCAACGAGATGTATCTCTTTGAAACCGAGGTTCTACCATATAGTATATGTTAAGAATAAATACAATGGAAGTGTGAATTTTTTATCGATTGAGGACGGGCCACATGTTGACTAGCTACCTTTACAGAATGGTTTATTAAAAAATCGGCTGTAATATCTTTAATTTACTAATTGCCATAGCTATGTCACGTCCAATGAATGTTGTTTTTTTTTTAATTTCGCTTTTTATAGATCGATGATTTTTAAGTCGTCTAAATAATAATTTTGTAATGTCGTTTATAATGTCGACCCTCTTATTGATGACACTTTTCATTCTAGTATCAGTGAGTAATTTTAAATTAAAAAAAGATTATTTCCGTAACTTATTTGATAAAAAGCTTGATTTTACTAAGAAGATATCGTGTTCGATTCCCAACAAAATACAAAATAATATTGAAAAAAAAATTATAAGAATACTTGAACGATCTGAACGCTTGTTATATGCCTACTCCAATGGAGTGATGATGTGTGAGGAGTTTCGCATGTTTCCAGTTGTAATTGAGTGTCATTGTTTGTCAGGTTGATGAGAACGTGCAACGGGCTTTTGTTTTTGTGTAATCAAAAATCGGAAAGAAGTATCGATTTATTTTTTCATGCTAAATATCTTCAGTGAGATACAGGCAAAAGCCTAGTTTACTGGGGATACGATAAATGAAAGGCAACAACCCCAGATCCATTAAAATTGTATGTCCAAATTAAATTACCTGTTGTTTTTTCACAAATTATGTATATTTCTTGTCATGTGTAATAATAATAATAATAATGGTTCTTAAACCGTTCGTTCAATTAGTGGGAGCGAAGATGGCATTATTTCCCGTCTATGCTCTTTAATAGGTCCGAATCACTAATTCTAATTTATTGATGAGTGGCTTACGAAATAAGAATATAAACATTTAATGAATATTGGTTACCTCACCTGGACCGACATGCTGGCTTACTTTGGCAAAGAATCGTGATGAAAACTTCATGTTAACGAAGTTTTTGCGAATGTCGGGTTGTTTTAATCCACGAGAGCGGCTGTAAAAAACTAAGAGTATAATCTTAATTTTTAGTGCTAAGCCATATTTTAAGTGCTAAGCCATATTTTCAGTGCTAAGCCATATTTTCAGTGCTAAGGCATATTTTCAGTGCTAAGCCATATTTTCAGTGCTAAGCCATATTTTCAACAATTGTTATAGAAAAAAAATGCTATCTTATTTTTTTATTTGACTTGTTTACTCGATAAGACTAATGCAAATTCTTATTTCTCCAATAATTGACTGTGTGAACGTATGCTATCTGAATATTACGGAAGAACATTCTAGAACCGCTGAGCAAATTATGAAGAATACAAAATAATTGTGTAACCCGCTTTATAGAATTATGCAACGCTTTATTGTAATAAGATTTTTTATGAAACTTGTAGAGAGAATGAACGATGAATGAATGATAAGACAGAATTGTAAGGCATGTGTGGAAGAAATATACTGAGGAAAGCGTGGCTGGACCAAGTGAAGATTTTGAAAGAAGGTAAAGTGAGAAGTATGATTTTTTTTCATAACAATATGTATGAATTTGAAGAAGGGGAAAGTTTATATATTTGGATAGAAAAGTTTGTAGATCTGATCTCTCCGTCTACCCTGCACGATGTGGTGATATGTACGAAACATGTTATACTATAGCACGACAATTATTATGTTATGTGCAATATTAAAAGGGCCCAGAGTAAATATTTGAGACATCTCAATTTTTGTCTCAGCATCCCCCTTACTTAACATACATACTTGAAAATGATCTCATTGAATTACATCCCTTTTCTGAACCTTTCCCTTCCTGTGCTAAAAAATTTAGCGCGTTCCGGTGCTGTGTATTCAATACACATGTTAAAATGAGCGATTTAAAATCGGAAAAATAGTAATATTCATAGCTAATTGCTTAAATTAATGAAATTTGAAGTCAAAAGTGATAATAATTGAAATTCAGTTGCTGAAAACATGAATAAAACATTGGCCGACGTTCACAACACGGGCGAAGAGACCACCTCAAATGGATGCCCGCGAGCTACTGAAGCGAGAGAAGCGACCGAACTGAGATTCTACTTCTTGCGTTCCCATATACCGAAGCAGAGTGAGAGTGAGACGTGAATAGCGTCGCTTCTCACCCATAGCGGTTTTTTTAGAATTAATATACCTACGTCACACACTGGCACACGTTTGATTGTATTGGTGAACTTATTCCCGATTTTCACAAAATATCTCTGATGTGGGTGGGTTTTGTTTCGTTATAAAGAGGGCTTTTAATATATTTAAAAGGAAAAACTGGACTTATGAGATAGTAGAAGGATATAGCTGAAAATAATAAAACTGAAAATATTTTGACTTAGGGAAAAATAAGAAGCATAAAAAATTAAGATAAGAGCATGCTTGATGAAATGATTAAGTGTGAACGAGGCAAAGAATATTTTTTATGGAAATTTGTTCTCAGATTACTCCAAATGATATTTGGCATGATGGTATGTGTATAGGTATGAACTTAGAAGCCTTTTGTAATCGACATGATGCTGATAACATCAATAAAATTATACGGTTAAATCGATAAAGAACATAATATTTTGAAAATATAAATTTAAACTAAGCCTTTCACTTAAATGTTTAAATGTACAAATATAAAAGACAACACCTCTTAGGACTATAAAACAACCCTTAATATTTAAAGTACTGTTTAATAATTACGGTACATAAGCCATACTATTATATTAATTTTGAACTTTTCCCGATTTCCTCCAGCGGGGGTGTTAAAAAAATATTTCTCCTAGGGTACTCCAGTAAATTTTCCCTTTCAGCACACCTCTGAACTTCTAATACCATAATGGGTTATGGAAAAAGTTAGACCCTTACAGGAACCATCACATACACCCCTAATAACAACCTCGGGGGTACAAACAGGGTTGTGTGTCTCAATAATATTTTAATTTAAGAATTTTCGAATCACCTTGTTGAAAAAAGTAGCCCATGCAATCAAAGGGATTGCGTCCAAATGTTTCATATAAAAAATAATGGATAACATAATTTTTTTTATAACTGGAGACATAATTTTTTTTAATATTAATATGGACATCGTAAATTGTCAACTTGACATAGGTTCTTCATTGGTTACAGGTTCAATTCTCGTTGCAGCCCAGATTTTTTTAAATAGTATCCAGTCTGGTTGCACTTAAGACATTTTTTGCATCGTTTTGGTCAATAAACTCGGAAGGTTTTACTATATGTAACGAACTTATTATACAATACAATAATGGTATTCCCATTACATCTCGAACGTTTTCGCGTTTCAAAAAAACAAAAAGAGGTATTTTGATTACAAGTTCCAGATGTGAATTATGGCAATGGGATATCGAGACACATATATTTTATAATATATAACAAAGAGCTCTAAACTCCGTATGTCGGAGATTTTGTAAAAAAAGTAACAAAAAAACATTAGACACTTATACCACACGCAGGACACTAACTCTGCAAATAAGGTTCTGTTTAGCGATCTGATGGGGCGTAGGATAATGGAAAGACCAAAGTTGAGATGACCATATGGTTTTTCAGAGGACTTCCGCACACTGTGCATAAACATTTGGACGGAAAATGTTGCTGAAAGAGATAAGAAAATCCTGAAATATCCATCCAAGGCTGTAATGCTTATAGGGGTGATGATAAAACATAAGTTCAAGACTATAGTTTTGTATATTTTTGCTATCCTATTCACCAACCCCTTCATCTTTTACTAACAACAACCTACAATTAGTCACTTCCATTATTTACACTCGTTTTGTTATATTTCTTTATTTTGTATGGTATTTTAATAAAGATATTTATTTGTTGCTATTTTAATATAAGGTATACCATAATAAGTCACTCGATTTGGTTTGTCTATAACTTTTATAAATTAGAAATGAACTTTATTTACTGATAATTAAAGAATAACTTTAAAGAAATATAATGAAATACATACTGAACATACACTGCAACGTTGAGCTTAACGTACTGCACTCCGATAGCCAATATTCTGGCTTTTGAACATTTGGTTGCTAGCTCCGATAGCCAAAATAGTGGCTTTCCCGAGCGGTAACTTTGAACCTTGGTTTTCCCCATTTACCGATAACATTCTGTTCATTTTATTTCACAATGGTGTACATAAAGGTTTAAATATTCCCTAAAATGTCTTAATATTTAAAATAAATTAAATGATTAGCTTATATATTGTTTCTTAGAATTTTGGCGTTTTTGGGCTGCTTCGTATTTTTCTGTGTGCCGTTTTATTTGGTCAGTCTGTATCGGTACATTGTTCGCTGCGGAGCTCCTCCTACTACTGTGGTGACCATTATTCTGTGAACTTTTCAAAACTAAAACTATTGAATATTTTTAACTATATTTTTATCACCATGGATCGATTTAAGGAATATTTTAAAGAAAGCAAGGAAAACGGCGTATTTAGTAATATTAGTGAACATAGTGAAATTATAAATCAAAGTGTAAATAATATTGAATCTCCCTTGAATAATGCTTTTGAAAACATTGAAGACTTCCAGCCTGACTGTGATGATGACCTTTTGATATTTGATAATGTTGACTCTATTGTGAATAATTCTATGTTAAATGATAACGACTCAGATAGTGGAAGTGATATCCGAGTGCGACCAAGTAAAAGAAGGCGAGCTGTTTTTTCAGAAAGTGATACAAATAGTGCTACCTGGGAAATTTTAAGTAATATTTTTCAACCAAAAGTGTATAATTTTTCCATTGGTAGCAGACGCGTCGGTCCTAATATTCCATCAAATTGTAATGAGCCTCTAGATTTTTTTCAAATTGTTCTTTACTGGTGAACTAATGAAATCCATAGTCAGTAACACTAATAATTATGCAAATAATATTATTTCAAAAACTCAAAATTTAAGTAAAAATTCTCTTTGGCATTCTTGGAGAGATTTGGATGAAGGAGAATTTAGAGCTTTCTTGAGAGTCATTTTAAATATGGGAGTGAGACCACATCCTAATCTCCGAGATTTCTTCTCGACTGCTTTTGTCGCTTACTCACCATTTTTCAGGAGTGTTTTTAAAAGAGATCGTTTTTTACAAATATTTTGGATGCTACATCTCAATTCCAATGAAACAGATAATAACGAAACACTTGAAAAAAGAGTTGAAAAAGTAAATGGATTTATGCAACATTTAGATAATAAATGTAGAGAACATATGATACCCAGTAAAGAAATAGTGGTAGACGAATCTGTAGTCAATTTTAAAGGCAGGATTTGTTTTAAAACTTATAATCCAAACAAACCAAATAAATGGGGAATCAGGATATACATTTTGGCGGATTCGGGATCTGGTTATATTTATTCATTTATTCCGTATTATGGTGCCGTAACCACAAATAGGTTAATTAGACCTGATCTCCCATTTACTTCAAGAATTGTTTTGCACCTATACAACAATTTATTAATCTCCATTCCTGAAGCTGAAGGCTATCATATGTTTACTGACAGGCTATATACAAGCGCGCAATTAGGAGAAGAATTGATGAAGTTGAAAACTCATTTAACAGGTACAATAATGACGACTAGAAGGCATATCCCATTACAAATAAAAAATGCTAAATTGAAGTCAGGTGAAACAATTACATGTGTCAAAAATAACGAATTTCTTCTTGCTTGGAAAGACAAGAGAATAGTTACAGTATATACCGATCATTATTCAAACGATTATAAAACTGTAAGAAGAATAATGAGAGGTGGCGAAGAAGAAACCATAATAAAACCGAATATGATAATAAATTACACTAAATATATGGGAGGTGTGGATACTGCAGACCAGTATATTGCTACCTACCCATTTTTGAGAAAAACTTTGAAATGGTGGCGAAAATTATTTTTTTGGGGTCTTGAAGTTTCCGTTGTCAACTCATATATTTTATATAAGGAAAAACAAAATCAAATGAACTTAAAAGTTATGACACATCTTGAATTTGTTGACAAACTCATCATTCAATCAGTCGGAAATAACAGAGGAGGATTAAACTGTACAAAAGGCGGACACTGTCTCGATCCAGAACAAAGGTTGGATGGAAAATTACACATACTAATGCCTCAAAATGAAAAAAAATGTCGTGAGTGTATAGTGTGTTCAGATAAAAAACAACGAAAAAGGACCATATATTTTTGTAAAACTTGTGACAGCAAACCTGCTATGTGCGTTGGAGAGTGTTATGAAAAATATCATACCTTAAAAATTTATAAGTGATTAATTTAAATATGACAATAGACATTTATAGTGTTAAGTTATATGAAAACGAACAATGTATCACTGCAAAACTTGTGATAACAAACCGGCACTTCATGTGGGAGAATGCTTCGAAATATATCATATTGTAAATAACTATAAGTGATGGTCATTAAATAATAAGCAGTGAGAAAGATACATTTATTATAACGTTTAACCGAATCGACAGCCTTTTTTATTGTGATAATAATACCCAAAATATGACAACCAAGGTCGGTTATACACAATTATTGCTATGTAATATAAGAAATTATGCAAATAAAACATATTGGAAGTAAATGTATTATTTTTAGTTACTTTAAGTGTGATTTAGCGAGCATTTTTTGCGAAATGTACTGTGAGGAGTATATTAATTTAAGTAGTCAAAATGGATAGTAAAAATTCCCAAATGTACTATATGACGCCATTCTGATCTAAAGATCAGTCTTACAAAAATTAGAATCTCAAAATGTCGTTAAATTTCTGTACATTCAGTTAGAGCGTGATGTCTGTATTATTCAAAAAATAAAGCTCGTGATCCAAATATTATTTGTTTTTAAAAAATATATCAGAGGCGGTAACCAAAGACTCGGCAAAGCTTTCATCTTTTCAAGGTTCACCGCCACCCTGCAGGTGTGTTGTAAGTAGTATACCGCCGAGCTAATAGAGTCAAGTATGATTCTGATAATTTCATGGCTTAAATAATTGAAATTTACTCAACCTTAAATAAAGATAAGAAATAAATAGAAATTAAAAGGGGTCGTAACAGTACCAAAAATCCAATGGTCATACGAATTATCAGACAGTGTCCCAAAAATAGCGAACCAAAATTTTAATTTTTAACTAAAGAATATTATTTTGTTTTTTATTAAATCATGTATTTCATCCAACCCTATGAAAGTTTATCACTCACTTGACCTATTTAATTTTTTTATTTTATAAATACGTCAGAAATTTTAATCCGAGTAGCTAATTAGTTCTGAGAAAAAATGGTCAGAGTGGAAAAGGTTAAATGTTTCTAACAAAAAAGACACTTCTTTTACAAAACAAGTACCTTTAAATTTTGAAGAAATATATTATATTATTATTATATAGGTTTAGTAATTAACTTAATTTTAAATAATTATGTTTAGTGACTTTCTTCGAATAATGTCGTTCTAATATGTTATCGCGTTACAATGGTTACCCCATACTAGATATAGGTTGTCTCAAAAGAATGAGTGAAATAATAATATTTTTGTATCTTTTAAGAAAATTATGTTTATTTTTTTCAACCCCAGAGTAGACTACTGGTCATTAGTAAATCCAACAGGAGTGCAAAGTGTTAAACCATTTTGTTGTACGTCAGAAGAAATAATTCAACAATACCCTAAGAGCATTGCAATTGATTATGACAAATAAATATCAATTTTAGTTGAGTGGGTCTGTAAAAAAACACAGTTGGAATTAACTAAAAAAAACACAGTTGGAATTAACTATAAAAAATGCAGTTGGAATGGAACTAATTATCTCAGAAACCAACGCACCCATTCAGACAGTCCACATCATAGATTCCCAAACTTATTTGACTCGACGCCCATTTTTCAACGTCAATATTTTTTATCGCCCACCTTTGGAAAAGTATCTCTATTTAAGATAATAGTAAATAGTAAGCGTGTATATGCGTATTTTTTTTATATTCACCAATATATTCATGTAACATGTGCATTTTTATAATTTCACATAGGAAGTTTGGAAATAAAATAATTTATTCATGCGTTTATGAAACGATGGTAAATTTTTAAACTTTCGTTAACTCACAACACTTTCTTGTTAACTTTGTTCGTTGTATGTTGAACAGTGTATGAATGATATTAAACTAAATACAACATTAAGATGAAGTAGCTTAAATATAATACAAGCAAATATAAGTACGTAGGTTTTGTATTATGAAATTTCGAATAAGGGATGAAAATAAAATTTTCGGAGTTGCGAAACCTGAAAAGAAATGTTTCCTTTGACAGCTGGTCGGTTAATGACTAGCAGAAATTAGTGTTGTACAATTTTGGGACTGTGGATTACTTATCTAAGTACCCATACTTCTGGAAAATGGGTTAGAGTGGCTATTTTAATATACCCTAAAACGCATTATATTTCATGCAAAAAATATTTGCTTTACATATAATATAAAATGCTCAAAACATTTTAACATGACATTATTTTTTCAACAATCTGTTATTCCCCATTTGACTCCTCACATCGCCCACAAAATTCTTCCAAAGCCAGTATTGCCCACCAAGATTGCTTCATCGCCCACAAGTGGGCGATATTGCCCAGTTTGGGAACCTATAGTCCACATGAAACCAATGCACCCATCAAGATAATTGCCAATTGTTTTTAGTATGGTTAGCATATTTCAATCAAATTGCTCTTTTCGTAGCAATAATGATTAGACCTCGCTGTTGCAGTGTGCCATCCCAGTATAACACTTTTAAATTTAATATTTAACTATTTGCAAAGAAAAAATATTAAATTAAGTTATAAAACTTATAGGTAAGCCAAATATGGTGACTTTTGTATCACACTCTATAATACAAGTACATTGAGAACGATAAACGAACCTTGTCCACCTCAGTGAGTGGCCTTGTTAGTAAGATATCTTTCTACCCTTGTTACGGGATCGATTCCCGTTGGTACGCATATGTGCACTTAGAATAATAACAAATCGATCAATAAGTCCCGGGACTAACCAACAGATGGCGCCTGTAATAACAAATCCATACCATTCTCAGTTAGTACCAATTTTTAGAAGTTACGTGTCAAATTTTCATGACATTCTGACATTTTGTCGTTGAGTTACAGTGGTTTTAGTGACGCTACTTTTGCTATTTTCAAAACAATGGAAAAAACTGAATTTCGTGTGTTGATAAAACATTGTTTTTTAATGGGGAAAAAAAAGTCGATGGTAACGATGGCCAAATTGCATGAGTTGAACATCGAATTGCTTCCGCACCCACCATATTCTCCAGATTTGGTCTTTAGCGACTATTGGCTGTTCGCAGACCTCAAAAAGATGCTCCAGGGAAAGAGATTTGGCTCCAATGAAGAAGTGATTGCCGAAACTAACGCCTATTTTGAAACCAAAGATAAATCGTTCTACACGGCTGGCATAGAAAAGTTAGGAACGCGTTGGAATGAATGTGTCTCTCTTGAAGAAAACTATGTTGATGGATAAAGAAGAATTTTGACAAACAAATGTTGTTTTAGTAGTTAGTCCCGGGACTTATTGATCGATGTGTTACTATAAAACTGATTCCTGTCAAAGTTCACTTAAGGTTTGTTGTAATTTTTATTTGTTGGAGACCAAATAACATTAACCAGTCAGTATAGTTTAGTACAAAATATTACAAAGAAATTTTCATAAATACAGTGACCAAAAAACCGTATTTTTCGGCATCCCTGTTTCAACCCCAATCCACCGAGTGCGCCATATTGAAAAACTATAACGCTTATAAAAAGCTAACAAGAAGAGGGTTTGTATTAAAATATATACTCCGACTTTACTGCTGTAAGGTTTTATGGGGTTAAAAGGTTAACTTATTATGGACTTATTTTGTATTTTTATACGGTGAATTTTTTTAGGTAACTACCACGAGTTTCAGTATGAATTTCAGAGAAACTGTAAATTACTTTATTTAAAAATTTCAAATAGAACAATTAAGTTTCTCTTGTGATATTGTTACGGTTAGTTATAATTTTATATGTGACTTTCTCCAAAGTTATGGCTTTTGAATCATCTTTACATGTTTTGTGATGGTCCGCATATTAAATTGATTTACGAGCACACGTAGCAGATATGTAAAATATTACCTTTTAAAAAATGATGATTTATGAAATATTTAATAAGAAATTAATAAAAAAACTATATTTATAGCCGATAAGATCAAATTATTAATAGCCGATAAGATCAAATTATTAATAATTATTAAGATATACCAAGAACTCAATACTTTGGACTTAAAAAAAGGTTAAGGAGTATGTGGTGACGTTGCATTGTAACACGATGCCGGAAAAATTAAAAAAAAACGTGAAAGATTTTTTTTACTAAACGGTAATATGGGACTGTATGAGAAGATGTATGAATGTGGAAGAGGTGAAAATAGTATGTCTTGATTGAAAATATTTTCATTTTGTCCCTTCTGATTACCCCAAAGCAGAAATAGTTTGATGGCTCTCTGAAACACTAATTTGAATTTATTGACAGATCTCGTTCGAATGAGTGAAAACTGAATACATATTTCAAGTGTTTTCGTATTATTTTGATGATTTCGGAAATGTTCTAATTTGAAAAAAATGACATTTTTACTCATAAAATATTGGAAAACGGTACTGCTGTCTGAAAAAAATCTTTCATATTCCTGAAACATCTCTTGCCGTCTCAGTGAAATCTCTCATTTTTTTTAGTTGGAATAACGTTCGTGATTTACGAGCTCTTCACAATATATAAAACATGATTTATTTTGGCTCTTCTCAGCATAAAAAATGCCATACAAATAGATCCTTAACCATCATTTGTCACCATAGCTTTTAATATGTCCACGAAGTATTGCCTGAAATTGCTGAAAAGGTGCGCAGTACTTTCAAGATTTCCCCCACTGAAAGGAAAAGAAAAATATACGAGAATTCATATCTCTCAAGGAATTATTTTTGCGGATTTCGTTTCATAAAAAAATATCATTACAAATTTCATGACAAAATGTTTATTTCAAGTTTCTCTGTTTATACTATGGTGTTAAGTTCGTGTTGTTTGTTTAGATTCAATAACGAGCTCTGTTGCCTAGTTGATGAGACACGTGCGTTCCAACCCGAGGGCTGAGTATTCGTTTCTCGTTGAATCCCAGATTTTTTAAAAGGATTCCTTTCTGGTATTTACATAAGGCTTGTTAACATATTTTTGATTGGTTGGAAGATACTGCTACATGGCATTAAATCTGCTAGGTTGTTATATTTATACAACAAAAATCTAATGCAATACAATTCAATGTTCATTTAATTAATGAAAAAGTACAAATTCCACAGCGTTGTTTCGTGAGCAGACCACTTTTCGACAGACCCACGTGAGTAGACCAATTATCGACAGATTAATAATACGTATTCCGAAAAATAACATATGTTGAGTGTAAGAATAAAAAGTTATGAATATGGCCATCACATTAGATACCTTTCCGTATCTAATATACGAATACATATGTTTTAAAAAAACGTTTTACAAAATTTAACGCACAAATCAAAAGTGTTTGTGTTTTATTAACTTAAAATTACCTATCTCAAGTGCCAGGCTGGGCGACAACCAGATGTTGAAAGTAACAAGTCTTTCAACCTTTTCAGACAAAAGAAAAATGATTGAACTCAAATTTATCGTATATCATATAGGATAGACTGCTCATATTTTCACACAAGAACTAGTTCAACTTGTCAGACCACACTTTCTCTAAAGATCCACAGGTTAGTTTTAGGCCAAGAAAAAGAATTTATTCAAGAATGATACAGTTACACCTTACTTGTATAGCGCTTGTATAATAATACTTCACAGATCGGCCAAACAATATGAGCATTATGTTGATTTTCATATGACTTTGAATTCTTTCAAGAGCAAAGTAAAGAAGTTGATCTTGCCAGAATGAATATAATAAATTACATAAGTTTGTTTTTATATTGCGTAAGGCTGATCATTTTCTGGGTTTGTCTTTTTTCTATGGTGTTATATAACACTGCCTAGTATTATTTTAACAATTTTATGATCTCGTGATTTCTCGTGATTTTCTTGTTTTTTTTTCTGGAACATATGTTCACATCACCTTTTTTGTTTAATTCACTTTGCACGGATTTCTCATGTTACACAGAGATAGTGTGATTCTAGCGTTAGCTTATTTGTTAGGAAGAATCTCTGCCAGGATTCTTCTCATACTGCAAGACGGTGCCGAGAATATATCAACAGTGTCATTCAGTTGGTTCAATATCTCTATACCACGCGAGACTGAGTGTTTAGCCATGATATTCGTCCTGTAAGTTGGTATGTAGAACAAAGGGTGATTCATTGCACGGCTATATTTATACATATAAACTTAGTGCTTCTTTAGGTACATATAAACTTAGTGCTTCTAGAATCGCGGGACAGTTAAAGCAACCTTGAAAAACCTTTTCGCAATGAATTCTTGCCTTGTTTTGAGGCTTCTATAGTTACACACCGTGAGAAGTTCGGTATGGTGAGCATATTTTGGGTAATCGCCCTTTGTTCTGTACCATAGATATCTGAGGATTTTTTTTGTATTCGTTCTATATTGTTTTTATATTTGAGCTGATGAGGAGCCCAAACCGTAGATGCATATTCTAATTTGGTTTTAATTAGATAATTATATAAGTTTTTGAGGATATCGGTGCTGTTAAATTCTCTTGATATTCTCATTATAAAACCGAGTAGTTTGTAACAGTCCGATATCAAACGTATCCGTTTTAAATGCGTCATGGTTATTATATTCTTACTTTTGTGTGGCGACAGCAGAGAATGAGTTACTTCGAGTTACTGTCCTAAGAAATACTTATATGCTAAAATCTATTATAGATTCCACAATATAACATAGTTATTTGATTCTATTATAATATGAAGGGTGGTCGATAAATATCTTCAAATGAAAATTAAGTTCGAATCCTTTAACTTCAAACAAACACACAAATCATTTTACAAATGTTTCAAGTTTTAGTATAATTCACTAATATGACGCTAATGTCGATTTACCAAATAAATTTACATTTAAATCAAAAAGAGTTATATCACAAATCACCGTTCATAATATTATCTTGTACGAAAGAGGAAAAACTTTGTAGTCTACATTTTTATGCATTCTGTTTCTATCTCTGAGCACCTCCCCATCGTGTTTATAAGCTACAACCCCCTTTCTCACCCCATTCGCACCCCATACTGTGCCGTCCCTTACTTACAAGGCAGATTTTCTCACAAAGGGATGCAAACTCAAAAGTTCCACCCCAAGTTTGTCTCACCGGCAGTTATTTGTCACTTCTCGAGTGATAAAATGGGACTTAATTACTCTCATCATTCCTTGTAAACTGTCAGGAGAGTATTTTGAGGAGATTTTGCAAAGTAGGAAGAGTTAAAGCTAGATACGTAAATTTACTTAAGTTTTTTTTACAAAAAATAAAAACTATGATTTACTTTCATTTTACTTATATCAATACAGTTATGACACTTACAACTGTTTTAAATCATGAAATGGTTATTTTGTTGTATTGCGCTTTCGTCATATATATTATAGCTAGTTGGTTTATTACCATATGCAAATCTCTTTCAATCCACCAGATAAATGTTTTTAGACCTCATCCTTGTTGATAAAACGCCTGTTTTCCAACTTGGGAATTACATATTCAATTATCTTTGGAAACTAATTTATTCTAAAACGAGTTACAGTATTTTTTCCACTTAAGGCATCTTTAAAGTGACCTTAAGTGACTGGAACGCTTTTAAAAAAACAGGCTTCAACAGGAATCGAATATATTGAAAGGGCAGACCTTATGTACTAGGCCACACAGGTTGTCTTTGTAATTTTATTGGTTTCATAATCGTTTAAGTTTTTTGTTTTTAAAGTGTTTATTTAAGTATCTTTTATAATGAGAACTCTTCCAAAACTGGTTGGATTGCAAAATAAATGTGTAAAGTATTAAAAAATTATAATAGTGAAACATTAAAAAAAACTTATTAGTGATTCTATGGCGCCACCCTGTGCCGATAATAAATTGATACAATAATAATAATAAAAAAAACATTAACGAGTGTTCATGAGCTTGTTTATTCGTTTAATTTAAAGTTTCTCATTAATTTTGACCAAAAGTAAAATTTTTATATTATATTTTTATTGATATTTTATTCATATTATACGATCTTATTGTTCTTTTATTAGTTTCGGCATTCATTTGCGACAAGTCACATCCCATAGCGCTATTTCTAAACATAAGAAAAAAATTGTTTCAAAATTGTTTTCTCTTTAGGCCTCTTGAATATCATTATGATTGGCTGGAAGAGATTGCTACATTGCAATAAGCCCACCAGGTTGTATTGTATACAATGAAATTATTATATACTACAATAATACAATAAATAATGTAAATATTTTTGATTGTGAGACAAACCGGTGAGTTTGATACCTTTATATTTGTTGTGTCGTGGCGTGCGGACAACTATACTGATATTTTTATAATGTTTCAACAGGGTTAGTTTATGTAAATATACCTCAGGTGTTTCAATTAAATAGAGCTATCATTTTTTAAAGCTGAGAGTTATCATAACTTACCAGGAGCTGCGTTTGTTGGATTTTCTATTAATGTACACTAACTGACCTAAAACAGGCAATGATCCTAGTGAGGCGTTCGATATAGACAGTTTTCTTGTGTTGAATGTATGTATACACATTAAAAAAACGTAAAGAAGGAACTGAAATCGTACCCCCTATCTCATGAAGTGATCAGGTAAAGAAGATTGCAAAGTGCTCCTTTCAAGAGATAGTGTCTGAAAGGGGTGGTTATCACAACCATAAGAATTTAGAACACGAATGAAAACATCCCCTGGAATCTCAGTTACACATGTCTGGGAAATTCCCCGTATAAATACAATGTCCAAAAAAGAAAAGTCACTTGTGTATTGATCGCATGCATAAATACACAAAGCATCCCGCAACATTTGTATAAAGATATCAAGCGGGTGCGCTGGCTGGGAAATGTCACAGAGTGATCGTGCAATTATGAGAATTTTGTCCAAAAAAGTTCATTATATTTATGACGCAATTATTTTTAATAAATATTTCTTAGAACAAACTAATCTTTCAATGCTTAAGTACTTTTTTCAATTGGGTCGATCTTTTTCTGCCTCAAACTGTCAGGGGTATGGGAAGCGTATAAAGCTTTAGAAAGCGTTTGAATACAAACTTTTTGGGAGGTCCTATCAAAATTAATTTTATTTACAAATTCATTATTCAAATCACATATTTTATATCCTCGAATTTGATCATTTTTAAGGTTGACAATGAGAAACTATAAATAACAATAAAGCGGTGCATGGTCATGCGGCAACGCACTGGACTTCCGTGCGAAAGGTTGTCGGTTCGAACCCCGCTCTGAGCAACTCCTCTCGAATGGCGCAGGTATTTTTTCCACCTAGTATTCGGGGGTATAAGGATACCTATGACTTCGGTCTTATCAATTCTTTCAAAAAGAGGGTGGAAACATGTCGGTATGCTCCAATCGTCTCACTTCGGTGTACCATCGGATCCAGTATAGTCATGTGGTCGGTGAGTTTGTTTGTGTTCATTGGCTGACTCACTTAAAAAGAAGAGAAAAAGGAGGAAAGAAATAAATCTTAACGGCATAGCTTCGCTTTCCAACTGGATTGGCGCTGGAATGGCGAGGAGATCCTTGACTATGAAGCCCAGCAATAATGATGATGATTAATAATAACGTTTTTAAATAATTTAAATAAATATTTCCTGTCCAGAACACAATTTTAGTATACTGCGGTAGATCTGGATTCAGAATATTGGTATTGGGAATAATTTCTGACTATAACCTGATCATAGCGAGATTTCAAACGGTAGTACCTTGTTGACAGTCTAATGTCACATAGAAAGTATTCAACCCTTGGTCCGCTGAGATTTCGAAGAATTCAGCTGTGCATGGATAGCAACTACACCCCGGAAACTGCGTGGGCTGCAAATTAAACTTATTAAAGAGGCACAAAGGCAGGTCACTTCTGTTTCTGTGTTTTCCTTATCCTTTCTCCTAATTTTTCCAGTTCCGATCCTAATTAGTATATCTCAAAATATTTTCACAATTTTCCTGCTTTCACTTTACATCTACAAGTGCATCTTTTATCTCGAACCTAGTATTATACCTCAAAACTCAGCTGGGTTCACAATATAACATATACTCATACAATATGGATACAATTCCCATAACATGTACTGCAGCGCGGAAGGCAATGGGAAACCACTGCACTAGTTTTCTCGGGAAAAGAAAAGATTTTCTCGAAGTCTCGAAAAGACCATCATGCCGGGCAATGTTTCTGGTAGGAGATCAAGAGACCCTTGCGTTGGACCGACTAGGTCAACGACTTTACCAACTTCACTCTGTACGAGGCTTCACATCTGACAGAAGACATAAATGGGTGGCGAAATATTGAACAGGCTTCATCATAAATATCATGACCCTCAACCATGAGATTGGTGACGAGAGAGAGAGACAATGTATTTTGTTTGATTTCGACATATTAATTTTTTTGAATCTTTATTATTTCTCTAATAAAATTACCTTTGTGATATGTGTTTCTACATTCCATCTCGAAGTTCTCTTTAGGTGGAATAATCCCGGTTTGTAACGAAAACAATACTTGCGGCCAACTAGTTTATGTTTTATCAGAAGTGTGGGTATTCTATCGATAAAAAGTAGTTTTGTTTTGATGAGAGGTGTATTTTTTACATTTGATTTTTTTTTAAAGAATGCATATGACCGAAGTCATAGCTATCCTTATACCCTCGAATACTAGACGGAAAAAATGCCTGTGTCATTTGAGGGGAGTAGCGAAACACGGGTTTGAACCGACAACCTTTAATACACTTGAATTTTTGCTTATGGCTTCATATATTTCTAATGTTTTTATATTATTTTTTTTTTAAATTAATTTTGCTGAATTTTACGGGATTAACTTGAATTACTAAAGATCTTTATAAAAAATAAATATCTTCTTTCGAAGGACAGGTTTTAAATTTCAGTATAAAATTATTGATTTAGAACATTCGTAAGTTTAGAGAACACCCTACTGCGTGGTGCCACCAAGTCTAGGCATTGCGACGCCGAGAGTCTCATCCCGAGCGGATATAGGGTGGTTACCCAGCGGGTGTCCTTTACGCACGATATATTATATTTATTTATTTATTTAACACTTTTATTGCAATACAATCTGGCGGGCTTATTGCCAGGTGGCACAATATCTTCCAACCAATCAGACAAAAGTAAATGAAGCAAGTTACGTGGTCGCATAAATCATTCAAATGACTATCCATCCCCACGAAATCCATAAACATATACGTTAGAACATGCCCACGAACCCCACAAAGACGGACAATCACCCGAACATTCTTTTTCATATAAAGTGAGATATCATCAATCAAAAGAAAAGGAAGGGGTGGTGAAGAGGAAAGGAAAAGAAAAATCAGGAATGAAACACGTTATTTTACTGACTAGAAATTAAGAGTTTTTTCAGTCGCTTCTTAAAGCATGCCAAGGACGGAGCGAGTCTTATATTGGTTTGTAACTGATTCCAAAGTCTCACTGCATGGACAGTAAAGGACGACATAAAGAAAGAGGAGTGGTGAACAGGAAAGGCCAATAAAAAATCTCTGAGCGTAGCGCTAATCCATATGATCATAAGACAAAAATATTTTTTCTTCAATGATACTCTGAATTTTTTCCTCATGAAAAATATTTATAGTTATTTGTTAATTACTGACGCATGCAAATTTGACGAGGCATGAGTCCAACTATTGTAAAATAAACATAAATTTAATTTAAATGTTTTTTTTTACAATTGGTGCATGACCACGCGGTTACGCATTGGACTTTCGTGCGGAAGGTCGTCGGTTCGAATTCAGCGCTGTGCCACTCCTCTCGAACGACATAGGCACTTTTCCGCCTGGTGTTCGAGGGTATAAGAATGCCTATGACTTCGGTCATATCAATTCTTAAAAAAAAAACTCTCCAAGTATTTGTACTCAAATCTTCAAAAAAGGATATTTTTAATTTCTCTACATTTATTCATGAGATATATAACGTTACAATATTTCAAAAATGTTCAAGTTCATATTAAATATGTTATATCAAAATGTTCAAGTTTAAATACATTATATCAAAATTTTCAAGTTCATATTAAATATGTTATATCAAAATGTTCAAGTTCATATTAAATATGTTATATCAAAATGCTCAAGTTCATATTAAATATGTTATATCAAAATGTTCAAGTTCATATTAAATATGTTATATCAAAATGCTCAAGTTCATATTAAATATGTTATATCAAAATGTTCAAGTTCATATTAAATATGTTATATCAAAATGTTCAAGTTCATATTAAAAATGTTATATCAAAATGCTCAAGTTCATATTAAATATGTTATATCAAAATGTTTAAGTTCATATTAAATATGTTATATCAAAATGTTCAAGTTCATATTAAATATGTTATATCAAAATGTTCAAGTTCATATTAAATATGTTATATCAAAATGTTCAAGTTCATATTAAATATGTTATATCAAAATGCTCAAGTTCATATTAAATATGTTATAATCAAAATGTTTAAGTTCATATTAAATATGTTATATCAAAATGTTCAAGTTCATATTAAATATGTTATATCAAAAAACTTACCATTAACCACGTAAATTTGTTAATGGCGCATATTTTGCTGGATTTTTTATTTGCACTACATACGGTTCTGGGCCTTCTGGGCTCTGGTCTGTTGTGTGTGTTAGTAAGAATGTACTTCTTTTTTATAGTACGAATCATCTTAGGGTTTTAATATTTATGTTTTAATTTTCATTAATCATTTTGTATTTCTGCATTCACTTGCGCTCGTTGTAAATTTGATTGTAAATGAATTGTGATTATTGTAAATTTGATGATCGTAAATTAATGAATAAATAGATAAATGTTCTTCATCATAAAGATCTACAATTGACCTCATGATCCACGTTCAAGCAACCATGTCTCAAGCACAAGTACTCCACTCAGGAACATTCCCAAGCGTCGCATAATTTCTCACTTCCTTCCACTTGGTTTGTGGACACTATTGAACACTCTGCTCGCTGGTAATCCCCCAAAGTTCAGGCAGTAAGTCCTGGATTTATCAATTTTCACAATACTTCCAGCCTCAACCAGTCTTCTAACTTTCATCACGGAGACTATGTTGGGTTATATTAATTATAAATAAAATTCCAATTTATATAGTGCCGTTAAAAGAGCTATTGCTCTAGAGCGTTTTTACTTGGGATTCGAACCCACTATTAATGACATATTAAAAATATTACCAAAAAAACTAAGTGACATAATAGAAAGGTAATGGCTTTGGCAATTAAACAAGGAAGTTAGTTCTCTGCATCTACTATATTTTGAAGAAAATATATTTGATAATATTATCAAAAGAACCCAAGGTGTCGTAAAAATATGTACCCACAATTTTAATGATTATAAAGTCTTTATTTATAAGTATACAGTTCCCTTTCAACGTTCACAATAAACTACATAAATATATTTTTTAATGCTTAGCGCCTGTTTTCAAAATGATGACCATTTTTACTGATGACCATTTCAAACTGATGATCATTTCAATCTGATCCACCTACTAGACTTACTACTATCAGATGGATTCGAGATAAGTTTGAAGCAGATGGAACAGTTCAGTATGTCCATAAACAACGTTCCGGAAGACCAAGAACATCGACGAACGCTGCCATGGAAGAAAAGGTGTTAGAAACGTATCGTCAAAATTTAAAAACACCTGTTCGGCATGCTTCTCGGTCTTTGCCTTTCTACAGCGTTTTCGTACTTCCATTAGCACTTTAAAATAAACTTTCATAGTTCAAAATTTAGTCTGGTTTCAGCCATTATTTCTCAATGGTTAAATCTAAAACAAAAATAAATCAATAAATTACCCGCTATTAAAGTGTGGATACAGTTTGTATGTACCCTGTAGTTTTGAAAATAGCCATTTCAAAAAAATTTACCTGCGAATAATTGATTTATGTTGATAAAAAAGGTGTGGTTTGTGGACACTATTTATCGCGCATTAGACTTTATTAGTTTTGAAGCGTCAATCAGGTGGTATCATTGAAAGAAATAATTATATGGAGTAAGCTAAAGGGATCTCCATGGAAAACCGATGTATACTGCGTATGGTGAATCCGTCGAAATTTTCACCTTTCAATCCATATTCAAAAAATACATCTCTCCCATGAACATCCAAAAATTAAAAGAGGTAAATACAAGTGTCTATTGTGATCATTAGAAAGAGAACTCAATACTTCAAAATGGCATGGCAGCACCAAGAACTGGTGGTAGTTGCCACGGATATTTTTTGAGGTTATCAGTCTCGTGAAAGCACTAGCTCTATGAGGATGAGGCTCGATTGAGGCGTCGGAACTAGTTAAGGATAAAGAAATTAAAATACGCAATGAAAAATGTAAGTTTTCAATCAATATATACTATCTACTCATTTTGTACTGACAACAAATATTTCAAGTAATTTGTAATTTGCAGAATTTAAAAAAATATATCATAGTATAAATAGGTCAAAGCCCGTACGGCTGTCGAATACTTGGATTCTCTCCGAAAGTAATTCGAAATTTAAATCTCGGTGGGGATACTGAACGAATTTTAAATACCTAGCTAATAATTTTTGAACCGGTGTAAAAGGGGATGATGTTTAAATGAAATATATAAACAAATTTTACATTTATGAATTTATATTTCCATAAATGTAGAATTTGTTTTACTTCCGTGAATATTTCACGGGCTGCAACTAGTCATAAATGAATTGAAATCGACAATTTCAAATTTGTGTTCTATTGAGATACAGGCATCCTTAGTGAGATACAGGCAAAAGCCTAGTTTACTGGGGACACGACAAATGAAAGGCAACAAACCCAGATCCATTAAAATTGTGTGTCCAAATTAAATACTAGTTGCAGCCCGTGAAATATTCACGGAAGTAAAACAAATTCTACATTTATGAAAATATATATTCATAAAAGTAGAATTTGTTTATATATATATATATATATATATATATATCATTTATACATTGTCCCCTTTCATACCGGTTCAAAAAATGTTAGCTAGGTATTTAAAATTCGTTCAGTATGGTTTCCATCTTTTCATTTATCACGGACCCACCGAAATTCAAATTTCTAATTACTTTCGGAGAGAATCCAAGTATTCCTCTCTCGCTCTCTTGTATTCAAAATTCAATTCTCGTATTATTTCTTTAGCGACAGCCGTCGTATGGGTTTTGGCCTAATTATACTATGATTTCTTGTCATGTGTATGATAAAATAAATAAAACAATAAAATTGAATGAAACACTTTAAAAACGTATTCATAGATAAAACAAATTAGTTTTCTCCTTAATACATTACTCCTAAGTATTTTTCTCCATAGTAAAAAAACATTTTGTGTACTAAAGTGAAGAGTATTCATTATTGTGTATATCATAGAAAAACATTCATTTTGTCGAAAACACTTTACCTAAGATAACAGATTTTCATATGTGAAATAGTTTTTTTCCATCTTTTCAAAAGAAGAAAATAACATGCATTTTTAATTTCAGTCATTGCAGTTAAACGCTGTCTGCAACTGACGTAAGCAATAAAGACCATTTGACAATAGTCTACGTTTTTATACGAAACCCCTTGCATTTGGCATGCATCCTTCCGCACAATGGAGATATATTTTACCCTTGTCGGGTTTTCCTCATCACCTTCGTTCATTCACCCCAACAAACTCGTAAAACAGAGTGAAGAATACGAACTCATTATTTTGATGAAAATATATTCAAAATATTCAGAATAAGTTTTCAAATTATTAGAATTTTACTGCTAACTCAAAAGAAAGCTGCTACAAATGAAATCAAAGTGTACTATAATGATACAAAAACGTATTTAGAATGTTTTATTGAGATAAAACTCCTTAACTACTGTTTAACTAATTTAATACTCAATATAATTTCGAATTAAACCATAGCTTAAAGTTTAAAATATAAAATTGAAAGGGTCTGAAACTATAATATCTTTCTTTGAAAACTTTTCCACATTTTTACAATATATTACAATAAGTATTTGACAAGAAAGTATACAGCGTGTTTTCTATGTATTATAGACTTATTCATTTAAATATTTTTTTAATTTATTTATTGAAAAAATAAATGACAACGAACCACGAAATTTAATTTTCTTTACCATGCATGTATCCACTTTGCATCTTTGTAGGGACGTGAAACCTGGACTACCTATAGTCAACACAAAAGAAAACTCAACAACTTTCCCATGCGGTGTATATATATCGGGTGTTAACATAAGTTGTGTCCGTTTTTTTTTTCAATTTAAAAATGAGCACCAAAAGTAAAACGAAATGTAAAAGATTATACGTCATTCGAAAGAAAATTTTTTGCTCTACAAGATATTGTGTTTTCTTTTACGTTACATATATTATTTTATTTGATTACAAGCCTTCAAAATGGAATGTAAAATAGATGAAAGTGAGCATTTTCGACACCTCCTTCTGTTCGCGTTCAATCGAGGCAATAAAGCTGCCAAAGCTGCTCGCGATATTTGCGAAGTGTACGGTGAAGATGCTATGAATTAAAGGACAGCTCGTTGATGGTTTTTGCGTTTCAAAGACGGTAATTTCGACCTGAAAGACATGGAGCGTTCCGGACGGCCAGTGGACTTCGATAAGGACCGCTTAAACCATATTGTTTATGAAAATCCCCTTCAAACTACCGTCGAATTGGCTGAGCAGATGAATTGTAGTCACATGACTGTATACCGCCATCTTAAATCAATGGGAAAAGTCCAGAAGTTCGGCGCATGGGTTCCACATGTTGTGAGTGAAAACAACAAAAACCAACGTTCGACAATTTCTGCTGGTTTGCTCGCGCGTCATCGAGCTACGCATGGCCACAAGCAAAGGTTCCTTTACCGCATCATTACTGGTGATGAAAAATGGTTTGAAAATGGTGATGAAATACGTGTGATTCATTTTTGAAAAAAAATCTTTCGAATGACGTATAACCTTTACCATTTTGTTTAACTTTTGGTGCTCATTTTTAAATTTAAAAAAAAACGGACACAACTTATATTAACACCTAAATATTATAATACATTCTATTGTTTAACAATAACATCACTGTGCATCACCGGTACAAAGACAGTAAAATAGGTGGCTGCCGCTCAATACTCGCAGATTCCGGTTTACTTCTTGCGTTTTCGGTGAAAAGTAGCAGGGTGAAGAGATTTTTTTTTAGTAGGTAGAAGTTTGTCGTTAATAAAACACAGCAGACGTTTCAGAAACTGATAATATATTTTGTTCATTTTTCGTTCCTTACGTGCAGCCCATCGTTCATAGTAAGTCCTTTTATTCGCCCGTGTATGTCGTCGCGGCTTACTAGATACCATGTATAACGCGCGTTCTCTGCATGCATGGACTGTTCGATTATTTATAGTGATTATTGCGAAGGTCACGCATAAGGAAAATTTCATTACAATTCGTACAGATATCAACTTGACAATATTTACACAGCAATTACAAAAATAAAACGATATAATTTAGGTAACACATACATCCGATACAATCACAAATGCAGAATTACATAAAAATAATGTTGAACAAATACACAAAAAATATATCAGATATCCATGGTTCAGAACAAATGGTGATTACCCGAAATATGTGCACAATATCAAACTTCTCGCGGTGTGCAACGATAGAAGCTTCGAAACAAGAAGGCAAAAATCCCTTGAGATATTCCTACTAAAGGTTTTTCAAGGTAGTTATTACTGCCTCGCAATACTTGAAGCACTAAGTTTATAGGTCCCCGATAAATAGAGGTGCAAGGAATCACCCCCTGTTCTATATATCAATTTACAGAATAAATATAATGGCTAGCACTCAGTCACGCGTGGTATAGAAATATTGAACCAGCTGAGTGACACTGTGGATATATTAAATATATAAATAAATTAATATGGGTTTATTGAAAGCGACATAGTATGATATTATATATTTAGATACACTCCAAAAACACATAAATGGCAAAAAATATATTAAAGAGAGAAGCTATCAAAAGGTCTGGGCTCATTTAATAACTTGCCCCCGGCCAAGATATACGCCCACCCCCAATATAGGGCGAGTCTAGCCGCGAGGACACCCAATGTTTTTCAGCCCACACCCTTGCACATGTAGAATAAGAACAAAAAAAACTGAAACTTAATAGAAAAAACAAAGCAAATCCACAAATACCACCTCAGATTAATTCAAACAAATAAATAAAGGTTCCTTGACAGCAAGCAACGCAACATATTCTCGGCACCGCCTCGGCATTCGGCAACAGCATAATCTCGACACCGCCTAGCAGTACGAGAAGAATCCTAGCTGATATTAACATGAGAAATCCGTGCTAAGTGGATATAAAAAATATATATATTTAATGCAGTAGCAGCCCTCAAATAAAAAATGCTTCTCTAAATCCCTCGAATTGGAAAAAAAATCTCAAATATGTTATGATAAAAAAACAAGTCTGGAATGACAAAAGCTTAGATTACAGGATACAAACACACATTCCTGATGTAACATAATACCAGTCTGATCTAAGCACTGCTCTCGTAACAAATTGGGATCATTCCGCATGAAGAGAGCCTCGGAGTTAGAGGTAGAAACACGTGTAACGAGGATAAATCTAGTTAGTAGAATAACCAAGTAATTGATTGTTAAATATTCTAATGAATGACACAAAGTTAAAGCGGAAACTTTTCTGGTTAGTTCGCAGAATTTAATATAATATACAGTATTTTTAAATATATTTTAAGTCAAATTCATACGAATTCATTGAAAAAAATGCAGGGAAACTTTTTATCAAAATATTATAAACTAAATTTTATTTCTTTAGCATATTTTTACTATATTTAACGAACACACAATGTTTTTTTTTTAAACACTACGAATCAAATTCCCGTAATGCCAATAAGGAAGTCTTTCCAGGGATGTTTTTTGAAACAATGAAAAACAGTAAACAACCCCATATCTTATTTCTAATTAGCAAGATAAATCAAGAGAAATCTCAACGCATTGAATTTAATTCCTGTTTATAAACAAATACATTTCAAAATGAAGATAGAGAAGTAAAGAGAAATCTTCTAAGGGTCTTGATTAAACTGTATAATTGTGTTTTATAAGTACAAGGAGGAACGTATCTTAGTTTCAAGAACATGTATAAAAGTTATCTCATTGATTTCGAAATGGATACTCCAAGCAGAAACATCTTGCTAAAGATTGTCCAAAGTGGAGAGATATGTTTCAGACAGGAAAGGTTTTTCATAATACCAACAGTTACTGATTGAGGGCGCTGGAGATTACGAGTGGTTATCATTTTTCAGAATTTGCAGTGAAGAAAGTAAATCGTAAACAGTTGTGGTTTGTTGTGTGGCATGAAATACACCATAATCTGAAACGGAAAGGATTAGAAACGTAAGGAAGGGATGAGATGTTACAAACTGTTTATGTATATAGTATTTTTTCATTTTTTTTATCCACTTTACACGGATTTTTCCTGTTACACAAATAGTGTATGCTTCTAGAGTTAGCCTATTCGTTAGGAAGAATATCAGCCAGGATTCTTCTCATACTGCTAGGCGGTACCGAGAATTTATTAACAGTGTCATTCAGCTGGTTCAATATCTCTATACCATGTGTGACTGAGTATTTAGCTATGACGTTCGTCATGTAAGGTTGTATGTAGAAGAGAGGGTGATTCCTTGCACGGCTATATTTATTAGGTACATATAAACTTAGTGCTTCTAGAATCGCGGGACGATTAAAGCAACCTTGAAAAGCCTTAACCAGGAATATCGCAATGAATATCGCATTGCATATCGCAGTGTCTAGAAAACTGAAGCAAATCGACAACAGGCCGATCGCCGATAAATGGCGGCCCCGTTGGACGGAGTGTGACATTTAAAACAAGCATCTTATGGGTGACTCGACAGGTGTACTCTGGATAAAATCACGGAGTGGGCTGTACTGCATATGATAGGTACATATAGGACCTAGCAGAGTCGTTTTTCTATGAGTACACGTATAGGGATATCTAGACCATGAGCCACATAGTTAACAGCTGTCCACTTCATGCATTTTCTGGATGCACGTAGGTCTAATTAATTTAGCACCAGACTCTGTGACATGGTTACAGACGACATACTGTGTGTTAAAGTCAAACGCAGAAAAATAAGTTGTCTTGTTAATTTTCGATTTTTTTTAAATTAAATTTCAGTTTTCACTTTACTGTAGCATATTTTGGGCCAAGTATATTTCGTAGAATTTGTTTTATGAATCTAAGTAACTTTAGTTGGTATATAATTATTTATATTTAATTTGATAAAATTTAATAATTATTCTTTTCATTTCCAGATTATTCCTTAATCGAATTACAGAGCTAGATTACCTCCATATCGTTGCATCACAAAAGCTTTGTTCTCTAGGTGTGAAGTTACTCGAGAAATGGTTCTTCTTAGTTGGACCAAAGTCGGACTAAGTTACAGTATCGCCCGTCTTGGCTAACTTTCCCCAACTCACACTGCCTTCCAAACTTTTAATTTCTTAAGTTTGAAGCTGAAAACTGGATATTTCCTATGGTCGCTTAAAATTTTCGTTTTCTGAAGACGTGACAATGTGTTTGATATTTTTTTTGTTTAAACAAAACTTTACAATATCTTTAAAGTTAAAAACGAACGAATGAAGGAAGTCCAACCAAGCAAATATGCAATGCAAATGGCAGTGGAATGTGGATGATAGGCGCGGAGATCATGAAAAGTATAATAAGATCAAGAAAATGCTATTTTGAAAGAAGAAAATGTCATAATTTAAAGAAGATGTAGGGTTTGTAAAGGAATACACATGGATGAAGAATATACTAAATATGTGTGTCACTCTCCCCTCTGCCAACCCCGGCAGATCGTGATGTTATGTATGTACAATTAAGGACAGCATAGTTTAATTAGGTAGAGGAAAGTTTAGTTCAATTAAGCACATAACAGTTCAGTAATGGACAATAGAGTATAATATATTACTAAACAGCTCAGTGTAATCGTTTTTTTTTCTTTCGCCTAGTGTTCTTCAACATTTCCGAATTGGTGATTCTGGCATATTGAAGAGCGTGACCGGTAGACAATGTTATCTTAATTGAACTTTCGCGTTTATAGCCACACTCTGCGAAAGAGGAACCTTGCAACCTTTTCTCGAATTCGTTCATCCTTTTCTCGTAAGTTTCGGGTCCATTTTTTAAATTTTTAACTCCAATCCCTTTATTTGCCACTCTTTCAAACTTTTTTGACAGTAAACCATCGTTGGCCGTAGACAATCTTTTTATAAATTACGAAACACCAACTGAAATAAATTAGTTCAAAGCAATAGATTTACGAAATGTATTTTTTTTCTTTTGTTGCACCCTTCAACATATCCAAAATGGTTATTCGGACACGTTGAAAGACATGGCCAGGAAACAATGTTATTTTGACCCCGGTAATCTAGCCTTCGGGTTTAGAACTTTAAGAAATAATTTGTAGTAGGCGCGAACTCGCGGTTCGTTATTGGACGTGCTGGTAACATTGCCGCATATTAAGAGACAGCAACACTCATACACGTACTGTTATTGTTTTTTTTCTTTTTTGGTACCCTAGAAAATCGAACTGAAAACCCCCATCAAGTGTCTTATCAAGTAGATCACGGAGGTCTTCCAGTCAAGTAATGTGTAGTTATAGTACAATCCATTTCAACAATATAAAGACCTTTTGATGACCAAATTCACTCTTCATACCAATTTCAGTATTGTAATGGTAAGACACTTGTATTCCAGCCAGGGAGTTGGGCGTTCGATTCCCATTGGAACTCTTTTAAGACCTTTTTAATATATTTCTGGTTAGTTGGAAGACAAAGTTACATGGCAATAAGCTCGCCAGGTTATGTTGTATAAAAATAAATTGTTATACAATACAATGGAGCTAAAACGCCTATATGTGTAAACCCACGAGAAAAATAACTGATTTTATTACCCTTGACCACCATCGGTAATCGACCCTATAATGCCTGATTAGAACACAAGCACTTTTTTACTTGGCCAAGGATATTGAATTATATGGATTTACCATATATTGTCAAAGATTGTTCACGCATGCAATGAAACACAGCTTCCCAAATATTTGTTATGACTCCAATTTGCTTTTTATTATTTACAAATAAATATCAATTCTCCTGCAAAAGAAGAAAGTCATTGATGAAAATATTTAAGAAGCTGTGTCTCATTGCATGCGAGAACAATCTTTGGCAATATAAATCCATACAATTCAATATTCTTGCTCTAAGCACTAGATTCAATATTGTTGTTCTGAGCTTAAAATTAGAGCTTAAAATTCATGTTCTTGGCCAAGAACTCAAGACTTTAGAACTAAGTTCGATTCAATTAACTTGTTTTTTCGATTTAATTCTAACTTAAGAGTACAAAATAATCCATAAGTGAAGTATAATATTGAACAGTACCCCAATAATAAGGTTTTTTTCTAAGCTAATAAAGCTTTAGTCTTGTTTTAGCTTAAAGCTTGTCAGTCATTAAATAATATTGTTTTAAGCTAACAATTCAATATCCTAACTTTAAAGTGATTTAGAATAAAATATTCTTGTTCTAATTTAATAATTCAACTTTCTTGTTTTTAGTCATCAATTCCATATTTTTGTGTACTTAGTTAAAAATTTAATGTTAATTTTCTAAGCTTACAATTTAACATTCTAGTATTAAATAAGCTATTTAATATTATTTTTCTTTGCTTGCAATGCAATACCTTGGTATAAGCGAGCAATTCCAGATCTTCGTTCTGAACGTGATGACATAGAGAGCATTGAAGATGATCAACGACCTGGACCATCATTGACAGTTCGAATTAAAGAAAATGTTCAAAAACTGACTGAAATTCTTCGAAATAATCGTTTCGCGTCTACTAGGCTCATCGAAGAGCTCACTGGAATTCCTAAATTCACTATCCATCTTATTTTAACGGAAAATTTGGGCAAACAAAAGGTCTGTTCTGATCCAGACTTCATGTCAAGCATTGTAAAAAGTGATGAAATATGGTGATTTTAGTATGAATCGCTTACAAAACTCCAGAGCTCAAAATAGAAGGGTTCACAATCTCCGAAACAAAAAAAAGTAGGCTTGCAGAAGAGCCGAATCAAGAATCTGCTCACCGTTTTCTTTTATTTCAAAGGTATTATCCATAAAGAATTCATAAAAAGAAGGTCAAATGGTGAACGCCAATATGTGCTTGGGTGTTTTGAATAGTTTATCAGCCAGGATTCTACGAGTTCGACCCGAATACTAGGAACGAGGCGCATGGCTTTTGTTGCACAAAAATACACCGGCGCACAAAAGCAGGATTGTGCGCAATTTATTGGCTAAAAAAAGTATCGATCTCCTCGTATTCGCCTGATTTGGCTCCATGCAATTTCTGACTATTCTCGATACTGAAATTGGCGATGAAGAGAATCCAGAAGGCTTCGACCGCGATTTTGGAGGTAATTCCGAAGGATGAGCTTATGGAGTGCAACAGAAAATTTTACAACCGCTTCCAATATTGTATTGAGTCACAAGGAATGTATTTTGAATAAAAGGTAATGTAAACTAAAAATAAACAATGTCTTGTATTTCAATTCCCGTCAGTCAGCCTTCACATTGGACAGACTGTATATTGTTGTTAAACTACAGTATTTTTGTTTGTATGCACTTGCTTACTTACGTATAACGAGGGTGGTCCCAAAAGTACCCAACCTGACGTATAGATGGCGGTTGTTGCTTTAAAAAATTACTATGGTAGAAAGTACTAAGCTTATAAAGCTTAAGTTTCAAGTTTTAAGACGCTACGTTGTTTAGTATTTGTTTGGCAGCCATCAATAGTGAACGCTCTCAGTAAATTTGTAAACATGGAAAAAATTGGTCATCGTTATGTGATACAATACTTTCATTTGAAAGGTCTAAGTTCAACCGATATCAAAGCCGAGCTAGATTCTACTCTGGGGGAGTCTGCTCCTTTGTTTACAACAATAAAATATTGGGTGGCAGAGTTTAAACAAGGCCGTACGAGCTGCCAAGACGAGCATCGCAGTGGTCGACCAAATGAGGTGACCACGTCAGAAATGGTAAAAAAAATCTACAAAATTGTATTTGATGACCGTCGATTGAAAGTGCGCGAGCTAGCAGACATGGTAGGCATTTCAAAAAGTGATGTACATCGCATATTGACTGAAAATTTGGACATGAGAAAGCTGTGCGCAAGATGGGTGCCGCGTTTGCTCACAAAGAGGATGTTTCAATCGAGTGTTTGGCGATGTTTCATTGATTATCTTCAAAAAGGAAAAACAATCAACGGCGAGTATTATGCGAACTTATTGCAGCATTTGAGTGATGAAATCAAGAAAAAACGGCCGCATTTGGCGAAAAAGAAAGTGTTGTTTCATCAAGACAATGGGCCAGTTCACACATCCGTTATCACGGTGGCCAAAATCAATCAATTAAAGTTCGAATTGCTTCCTCACGCACCCTATTCGCCAGATTTAGCCCCCTCGGATTATTTTCTTTTTCCAAACTTGAAAAAATGGTTCGGTGGTAAAAGATTTGCCAACAATGAATAGGTGGAATCTGTTGTTGATCGCTATTTTGAGGCGCTCGACGGCTCTCACTATAAACAGGGTATCGAAGCTATTGAACATCGCTGGGAAAAGTGTGTCGAGCTGGAAGGAGACTATGTTGAGAAATAAAAATATTTTTTCCCAAATTTTTTGTGTTTTCTTTGTTAGGTCGGGTACTTTTGGGACTATCCATGTATATTATATCATATATTAGTTAAATTTGTTTTGTGATTTTATTTGCGCATTTATTGAATGTCTTAAATTATTTGTTTTTCTTTAGTAATGAACGGAGCCCTAACTGTTAACAGTTTTAATATACATACGATACAACGTCACGTTGACAATTAAATAAATAATCATAAGACCATACCTTCAAGCTGTTTTGAAATAATTTCCCACCAAACCTCTCTTTACCCTCCAATTCTTCACTTTCAGTTATCTGATTAGTGTCAGCGCCTTAACATTTTCAAATTTTCTTTTCTCGCCAGTAAAAGCCTGTCAATTTATATCATCTTCTAAAAAACCCCTCCTGCTTCTGTCTGTAGATTCAACGTTATATTGAAGTGATTCAAAATGTTTTTTTACATATTTTCTGTTATTATAATAAAATCTCGTTTATGAATATCAATAACAAAATAACAAACAAGCATTGAGATGGTTTGGACATATGAAACGAATGATTGAAGAAAGACTAACAAAATAGATGTATAGTGCAAATGTGTGAGAGAAAGAACAAGGAAGTATGATTGCAGCGAACGGCGTGTTACAATAAAACATGGGGCACTAAAACATATATACATAGGTACTTAAACTGGGCAGAATAAAAATAATCCAAATTAATTCACAATTATAATGTTTCTGTACCTCCGATTTATGGTAGTGAAATGTGAAGCTAGAAAAACTCTGAAAATAACCTTATTAATACTTTAGTTATACGTGCACTGGAGAAAAATACATGGGTTGACAATTTACGAAAGAGCACGGAATGCAGTGTTTAGGGGTGAATGTGAACTTTATGCTTATATGTTGAGAAAGACAAGGAAGAACATTCTGAAATAGTTTTGGCATGCAGGACGAATGGGCATACAGGATGAATGGGCATGCAGGATGAATGGGCATGCAGGATGAATGGGCATGCAGGATGAATGGGCATGAAGGATGAACGGGCATGAAGGATGAATGAATAAAGAAATACTGACAAAATTAATATTAAGTGCAAATGTGAGTGAAAGGCGGGATAGAGGAAGACCAAGAAAATTAGATTTGTATCAAGTGAATGATATTTTGAAAGAAGGAACAGTAGAAAGTTGGAGGAATCGTAGAAGTTGTACGAGAAGGTGTATGGATGTGAAAAAGGGGAAAAATGTGTGTCAAGATAGGAAATTCTGGAGTTCTGTTCTTTCTGCCAGGGTAGACAAGGAAATGCCGTGATGATATATATGTATGTAAGTCTGAGGTTCATGGTTGCGCGTAACGTATTGGACTTTCTTGCCGAAGGTCGCCTATTCGAATCCCGCACTGTGATACTCCCCTCGAACGATACAGGCATTTTTTTCATATTTGTAAAATTGTAAAAATTTTCAGCTGTCACCCGATGAAAAAAAAACAAATACATCAATATATAAATATAAATTTTCACCATCATGCCACATTTATGCAAGGGTAAATAGAGGAAACAGATAACGTATACTGTGTCATGCACCATACCAGAAACCTTCAGGTGGAAACGATCACGTAACTTCGTACCAGAAGGCATTGAATGTTAGAAATAGACGCCAAATTCACATACTGTCTCTATTGTATAAGATCATTAACTGTCTCACCGCCCCCTCTTATCTCGCCGAAATTTTTCAGCGTCTTTCCAATCATGGATTAGCGCTACGCTCAAACAGATATTGTTTATTGGCCCTTCCAGTTCACCGCTCCTCTTTCTTTACGTCGTCCTTTACTGTCCATGCAGTGAGACTTTGGAATCAGTCACTAACCAATATAAGACTCGCTCCGTTCTTGGCATGCTTTAAGAAGCAACTGAAAAAACTCTTAATTTCTAGTCAGTAAAATAACGTGTTTAATTCCTGATTTTTCTTTTGCTTTCCTCTCCACCATCCCTTCCTTTTCTTTTGATTGGTGATATCTCACTTTATATGAAAAATAATGTTCGGGGGATTGTCCGTCTTTGTGGGGTCCGTGGGCATATGCTCACGTATGTGTTTATGGATTTTGTGGGGATGGATAGTCATTTGAATGATTTATGCTACCACGTAACTTGCTTAATTTACGTTTGTCTGGTTGGTTGGAAGAGATTGCCGCCTGGCAATAAGTCCGGCAGATTGTATTTGCAATAAAAGTATTTAATAAATAAAAAAAATGGAAGTCAAATAGAAATACCCCTGACTTCTACCCGGGAGTTTCAACCTCGATTCCTAAAGGTGCCAAAAAGGACCTTTCTAGTAAAAGAGTATTTATCTCTTCACGTGCGACAGTATTGCCAAAAACGTGCGATTACGAAGAGCGATTCCCATACCTACTATAATTGTTCTTAACCCGAAGATTCGATTACTGAAGCTGAAGAAAATATTGTCTCCCGGCCACGTTTTTCAATATTTATATATATATAGCCAACTCAGATTAACTGTGGGGTACTATATTAATAAAAAAAAATTATGTGGCATAAGTGCAAATAATCCAGAGGTCCTTCATTTTTTGTGCGAGAAAACCAGTACATTACCTATATTTCATTTCCTAGATGGACTCTTATACTTAAAATAGGTCGTGCGACGTGGCACATACCGTACAGGGTCGTACCAGAGTAATTGTATTCGTGCAACTTACATGAGTGCTGTTTTTTTTTATACCATAATATTCGGATGTATTCTACAGAATGAGGGTCTGAATAATTTATTCCAGTGAAACAAGACAAGAGAGGATTCTTTTCAAACTGCTGAGCGGTACCACGAAAATATCATTTATCCTCTGTGTTATTCAATTGGTAACACTTTTATTCCCTTGAGAAAGGTTCTATTTTATTTTGTGTAATTGATTGAATTTAATTTAGAATATTCAACAATAAATTATTTTGTTATTCCATAAATTAAAATAATCTTCACTTAACTTGTTTCCAACTTCTATCCCAAGGCTGTCTTCAGGTGAAATGACTGTTGATTAATTTCCTCATGAAGAGATCCTCGAAAAAGGAAGTAAACAAAGTTATTAATTGGTGAATAACTTTAAAATCGAAATTTACGAGGAATTTTATTTATTTTATTATTTAATTTTTTTCCCATTCATTTTTATTTATTTTAGCTAATGTTGAGCCCAAACTTCCAAGGCATATTTAAAATTAAAATGAATTTAATAATATTACAAATTTAACAGGACATCGATATTATAAAAATCTCAAGAGTCCTGCGAATAAATAATTTGAAAGATAATGATTTAGTTCAGTCAGAATTAATATGATTAATTAATATATTAATATGACGACCTCCATGGCCTGGTGGAAAGACACTTGTCTGCCAATCCGGAGGTTATAGGTTCGATCCCCACTGAGACCCAGATTTTTTAAAATAAGATTCCAGTCTGGTTAACACTTAGGGCCTATAAAAACATCCTTCTGGTTGGTTGGAAGAGATTGCCACATGGCAATAAACTCGCCAGGTTAAAAAAAATATGCATGCAAGATTTAAGGTACTGTTGCTCGTCATACACAAATGTGACATATTTGTAAAACCCCCAAAGTGTTTTTCAATTTTTTTAATTTCACGTAGGGATAGTGAAGCTATATGTTTATTAATTTTTAGTTGCTGTCGTATCACATATACTATTTCAATCTTATTGTTATATGTATCTATAATTAATTTGTGTTTTTTTGTAAATGTAAATGTCATAATAAATTTTCTTTATAAATGACATTGAAATAATAATTTATTCATTTATTTATTATTACACATGACAAGAAATATACACAATTTACGAAAAAACAACAGGTAATTTGATTTGGACATACAATTTTAATGAATCTGGGTTTGTTGCCTTTCATTTGTCGTATCCCCAGTAAACTAGGCTTTTGCCTGTATCTAACTGAGGATATTTGTCATGAACAAATAAATCGATACTTCTTTCCGATTTTTGATTACACAAAAACAAAACCCCGTTGCACGCTCTCATCAACCTAACAAACAGTGACACTCAACTACAACTGGAAACATCTTGCAAAATTTAACTCCTCACACATCATCACTCCAGAAAGACCAAAAATATTCATCCCACAATATACCGCACACAATCATAAGAATAAAAATTAAAACAAAAAACACACAGAAACACAAATATGTCAATTTATATAGCGCCATTCATAGAGCAGACTAACCTCAGAGGCAATCTGACGCAGGATTCGAGCCCACTATTTCTGACAGATTAAAAAAAGTTTTTATAAAAAAATAATATAAATTTGTTTCGAGTACAGAGAGGAAGTGACTGTTAAACATATATTAGATAAAGAAACCGCAGAAATTTATCGAGGGGAAGACGAACTTCAAAGAAACCTTTGTGAATCTTCTGATATGTGATAGTAATACATTTGGCTTTAGATATAGTGTAGTATATGTATGTAAAGTTCATACATAATCATAAACAGTTGAAGACAACCCTTTTCAATCAAAAAGGGTTGTTTTCAAGTGCTTCCTAAAGCTGCGTACACCACCCATATCTCTAAATTTTAGAGGCAAACCATTCCACGCCACAACGGCAACGCCAGCAACGGCAAAATCTCTGTTATAATACCCTTCCCTGTTGGACCATGACTTAATCAATGACTGAATTTCGCAATTTTCATTCACGGATCTTTCTCTTTACATCTCTCACACACTTTACGTTTGGTTTATACTTAATACAATTTTGTTTTATAAATATTTGTTGTAAACGCTTAAATGTCGAATATTATTTTAAAGTTATTAAAACGTATTTGAAGATTTTGCAAATAAACGATTTATACCTGCCCTGCCTCACTGCGATAAACTTAACTATAACAACGGTTACTACAGCGCTCCAAATACTGCCAGCCATGTTTGAATTCAATTTGATTTACTCTCTTCCTGGTAGTTAAGTTATGGCCGTCCATTTCTTGTTGTTTATGTTGCAAAGTGTAGAATATGTGTGTATCTACTCTCTACAGTAACTTACCCACTATTCCGACTAGCAAAACATGTGGCATATAGAGCTGAAAGCACTATAGATTTTTCATGTCAAATGTAAATTCAATATTCAAAATGTACAATTAAAATATGACAGACGATCTTCATTATCTAATTAGTAAAACGCATATATTTCGACCCTGAATTTGGGTTAAGTTTCCATGAATGCCTGATTTTTTTTAAATATATTTCAGTGTAGTTTTCACTGAAGCTAACGGTTTGCGTGCCACTAGTGGTACAGTACCCGGCGGTAAGTAATACACATCGGGCTTAAGAAAAAGACTGTCGGCCATAATCGGCTAACTTCGGCTTTGTAGAGCGTCGTTTCTGTCACACGATTACGGCCATAATGACTGATATATCGCGACGGAACACGTGTATGAATGACAAAGACGACGCTCTACAAAGCCGAAGTTAACCGACTATTGCCGACAGTCTCTTTCTTAAGCCCGATGTGTATTACTTACCGCTGGGTACTGTGCGTGAGCCTCAGTATAGTAAAGCCTTCAAGCAACTGAAGTTCAATGAAAATTCAGCATTATTTACAATATGTTAAGGCTTCTTATCTTATAATTACAGAAGTAACCTAGGGTTATCCAGTCAAAATACAATTAATTGCATCACAAAAATTAGATTCGCTAATCCTGGTTTGTGCGTACATTTTAAACATGCCAACTCAGTTAAAAAACATCACTATGTCAATTACGCAATAAGTAAAGATAATTGTTATAGGAAGTTTTATTATGAAAATTAGCTTTTGAAGAGGTATGGAGTGGAGGAGGTATTGTGAAGGATACTAGTCGTTAGTCACTCTTTAAAACGTTCATTAGATGGTACAGTTTAAAAAGAGTTTGCAAAGCCAGACTTAAGGTGCAAGCAAAGTTATTTTTTGGAAGAGATTGTCACATGGTAATAAACCCACTAGGCTGCACTTTATATAACCAAGTGTTATACAAAAGTATAAAACAAACGTCTTTACAAAAAGTCTGATATTGTAATTTATTTTTAACAAACACTGTTTATTCCACTTTTTTATGACGGTATAACCCTACCGGTTTCAAGGCTTTCACCTCATCTTCAGGGGAGCGCAAACAAGACTAAATGCTGTTCGGACTGGTACCGATATAGACACTTCAACGGTTGGAGGCGGGAGGGGTGAGGGGAAGGCTAGGTATTATTTCGGCCAAGAGCGGGGAGATTTTGGGGAAATAACTATTCAACAGATGCTCTGATCTGTATATTGACTTAGAAATTTCTAGGGCCTCCAATCTGTCCAATCTATTTCCGTTGTCGCTAATATGTAAGAATTTGGCATCATTGATAGAAAAAGTATGATTCTCACGGTGACAATGATTAGCCATTTCAGAATAAATTAGAGGATTTGTTAAGGCAGATTGGTGTTCACGAAATCTCTTTTCAAAAGATCTTCCTGTCTTTCCTATATAGAAATTATCACAGTCAGCACATAAAAGTTTATACACACCGCTGTTGTTAAGTATTCCATTTTTGCCTTTCCCATTAAATAAGAGTTTCCGGAGATTGAAGTTAGTGTAAAAAGCTGGCTTTATGTGACTTGGAATATTTTTGGTTATTTCATTTGATATATTTTTTATAAATAGGACTTTGCTCCATTTATAGGTATGCTTATAGGTGTCGTTAAATATATAATCTTTTATGAGTTTCTTTTTTGTTTTGTTTTTTAAAAGTGAATCAATGAGGCTTCCAGGATAGCCATTATTTGTAGCAATTTTTTTTATGGTTATTAATTCCTTTTTAAAATTGTCGTCGGTTAATGGGACACTGAGCAATCTATGAAGCATACAGTTAAAGGCGGCGAATTTATGATTATTAGGATGGTTAGAAGTTGCTGGAATTATGGAGTCTGAATAAGTATTTTTCCTATATATATCAAAGTCAAATGTGCCTTTTTTCCGAGATAATGTTAGGTCCAAGAAATTTAATTTTGTATCTTTAGGAGTAATTTTAAGCTAACCAAAAATGTTCTGTGCTGGTTTAGGTATGCAGATGACATTCTTTGTGTTTGGACGGGTACCGATAGACAATTACACCATTTTCTTAAATATTTAAATTCAATAGAAAGTTTTATAAAATTTACATTAGAAACAGAACAGGACGGAAAATTAAATTTCTTGGACCTAACATTATCTCGGAAAAAAGGCACATTTGACTTTGATATATATAGGAAAAATACTTATTCAGACTCCATAATTCCAGCAACTTCTAACCATCCTAATAATCATAAATTCGCCGCCTTTAACTGTATGCTTCATAGATTGCTCAGAGTCCCATTAACCGACGACAATTTTAAAAAGGAATTAATAACCATAAAAAAATTGCTACAAATAATGGCTATCCTGGAAGCCTCATTGATTCACTTTTAAAAAACAAAACAAAAAAGAAACTCATAAAAGATTATATATTTAACGACACCTATAAGCATACCTATAAATGGAGCAAAGTCCTATTTATAAAAAATATATCAAATGAAATAACCAAAAATATTCCAAGTCACATAAAGCCAGCTTTTTACACTAACTTCAATCTCCGGAAACTCTTATTTAATGGGAAAGGCAAAAATGGAATACTTAACAACAGCGGTGTGTATAAACTTTTATGTGCTGACTGTGATAATTTCTATATAGGAAAGACAGGAAGATCTTTTGAAAAGAGATTTCGTGAACACCAATCTGCCTTAACAAATCCTCTAATTTATTCTGAAATGGCTAATCATTGTCACCGTGAGAATCATACTTTTTCTATCAATGATGCCAAATTCTTACATATTAGCGACAACGGAAATAGATTGGACAGATTGGAGGCCCTAGAAATTTCTAAGTCAATATACAGATCAGAGCATCTGTTGAATAGTTATTTCCCCAAAATCTCCCCGCTCTTGGCCGAAATAATACCTAGCCTTCCCCTCACCCCTCCCGCCTCCAACCGTTGAAGTGTCTATATCGGTACCAGTCCGAACAGCATTTAGTCTTGTTTGCGCTCCCCTGAAGATGAGGTGAAAGCCTTGAAACCGGTAGGGTTATACCGTCATAAAAAAGTGGAATAAACAGTGTTTGTTAAAAATAAATTACAATGTCTTTAAACCTCCACAACGTTAATGCCTTAACTATAAACAACATAAAAAAGTCTGATACTTTTCCGAATTGATTTATTCGTAACATATAGCAATCTCTTTCAACTTGGGGGTCGCGGGCACGATATCCGTTAAAATCCAGATTTAAATAATATATATTTTAGTCTTATTTTCGCTTGAGGCCTCAATTTTCTATTTGGTTGGGAGAGATTTTCACATGGTAATAAGCCCGCCAGTTTGTCATCTAAACAAAAAAATTACAATGCAGTATACTCCAATATGATTGCACTCGAGATATAGACATGTTGAATAGCGTGGCTGGAAGACAATATTGACATAATATTAATTTGTACGACGCTTGATTTCAAATATATCGTTTTCGTTTTCGTAAAAGCTTGAATCACAGTATTTTAGCACTACTTTGATGTATGGAAGGGAAACGTTGACATGAAAAAAAACTGAAAGGAGCCAAATAAATGCTGTAGAATTGTTTGTACTAAAAAATGCATAGGGTGACAATTTATGAAGATTTATGTGACTGCTTTGTTGAGAATGAAGAAAAGCATTCTGAGATGGTTTGGGCATTTAGAACAATGAATGAAAAAAAAGTAACAAAACAAATAAACAGGGGAAAACTAAAAAAGTATGGTTGGCTAAAATGAATGATTTTTTTAAAGAAAGAAACGTACAAGCCAGATAAATCATAAGAGTTGCATGAGATGGTGTGTGGATGTGTCTCGATATAGAAAAGTCTGGCGCTTTGTCTTTTTTGTCTACCACGACAGAAAAAATAGCGTGATGGTATGTATGTAATATAATAAAATTCCTCCTTTCTTCTTCTTCCTAGTGTCATGTCAGGTCCCCCCAACATTGACTATCACCTGAGAGTAGGCATCTTTGTCCCCGGCAGCCCGAAAAAGATCCCCAACGCTCGTTATACCAGTCAAATCACGTATATTGCGGAGCTAGGAGATTTGCCTCCTGTCAATACATCTTCGACCCTCTATTTTGCCTTGGATGATCAGGTGCAGTAATTTGTACTTTTCTCCTCTAAGTACATGACCCAAACTAGACACCTTTCGGATTTTAATATTAGTCAGCAACTCTCTATCAACTTTGGCTCTTTGAAAAACTCTTGTGTTGCTGGCCATGCCTCCTTTAATCTTCATTAATTATTTTGTTGTTCCCTTCAAACGTAAACTCGTATCATTGATCAATTTGGATTGTAAATTTTAGATAATCTAAAAGGACATCCTTCCATAGTAGCAAAAACCTTTTGGTTGCGAAGGAAAGTTGTGGATTTGAAAGAAAGGTACAGAATCTATAAAATATTATATTTCCAATTAGTTCAGATTGTATACCTACTCGTATTTCCACAAACCAATACAAGTTCAACTTCTTTAACTGCTAGTTCCTTCTCTCGTTTTGCATTCGTTACAAAGTTGAAAACATTAATTCTTTCAGCTAGATTCAAGATCTCCTATATTTATCATTCTTCCGTTATTTTTTTTAAATTTGAATTTTACTTACAAACATGCATGCCATGACGTCGTTTTCCTCTCGGGTAGGTAAAGAGAACGGAGCGCCAGACTTTCCTACCATTCATACACTTTCACATACAACTTCTACTATTTCTCTGACTTTTTACGTTTCTTTCTTTCAGAATATCAGTAGTTTGGTACAACCATACTTCCTTGGTCATCCTCTCACACGTTTTCGACTCACATTTGCACTATGTATTTGTTTTGTTAGTCTTTCTTCATTCGTTCGTTCCACGTGCCCAAATCATATCTACGCTTGTTTATTGCTTTGTTTTTGTTATCGACACATATCCGTTGTTTTTCTATTTTGGAAAATAAAGAGCCAGCTATTCTCAGGCTGATGGCGCCTCAACAGTTACACGTGTGAGAAAAAGTAAGCGTGTTGCAAACATGCGTCGTCAGCATTACCAGGTGACTCAGCAGAATCCACGTGTATGTGGCGTCTGCAGGAGGAAGTATGCATTTAGTATCGGGCTGTCTCACAAAGAATGACATGATCGACGTGGAGGAGGAGGTTCGAGATTGACTTTGTAGTGGCGAATGGATCTTTGACTACAAGTCCCAGCAACAACGACGATTTCTCTGACTTTGAAAGTTTTCTTCCTTCAAAATATCATGTAGTTGATCAAACCATACCTTGATAAAGTACGTGATATTATGTACTTGCTCAAACCATACCTTGATAAAGTACATAATATTATGTACTTGATCAAACCATACCTTGATTAAGTACATTATATTATGTACTTGATCAAACCATACCTCGATAAAGTACGTGATATTATGTACTTGCTCAAACCATACTTTGATAAAGTACATGATATTATGTACTTGATCAAACCATACCCTGATAAAGTACATTATATTATGTACTTGATCAAACCATACCTTGATAAAAAACATGATATTATGTACCTGATCAAACCATACCTCGATAAAGTACGTGATATTATGTACTTTCTCAAACCATACTTTGATAAAGTACATGATAGTATGTACTTGATCAAACCATACCCTGATAAAGTACATAATATTATGTACTTGATCAAACCATACCTTGATTAAGTACATTATATTATGTACTTGATCAAACCATACCTCGATAAAGTACGTGATATTATGTACTTGCTCAAACCATACTTTGATAAAGTACATGATATTATGTACTTGATCAAACCATACCCTGATAAAGTACATTATATTATGTACTTGATCAAACCATACCTTGATAAAGTACATGATATTATGTACTTGATCAAACCATACCTCGATAAAGTACGTGATATTATGTACTTGATCAAACCTTGGTCTTCCTATACAGAGTCTTTAATTCATATTTGCGCTATATGTTTATTTTGTTAGTCTTCCTTCCCTCATTAATTCTATATGCTAAAACCATATCAAAATTCTCTTCTTGATTTACCATTCACTCACATATGCACTATATATTTGTTTTGTTAGGGTTTTTCGTACCATCGTTCTACGTGTCTAAACCTTCTCAAAGTGCTATTCTTCCTCTTACTTAACACATCAGCCTTAACCACTTGACAGTTTGGCCCGAGCGGGACTCGGGCACAAAGTTTCTTTTTATACTGACAAGCCCGAGCCTCGTTCGGGCAAATCTTGTTTCGATTTGGGAATGTTTCTCCCGAGCGTCGTTTGGGCAGATCTTGTTTCAACTTGTTATCTCCGAACGGAATATATTTTCGTATAGAATTTATTCGTTCACAGTTCGTCATTGTGTTACGTCGCGTGTTAAAAAATCCGACTGTTATGTTAAGTGGTTAAGTTTACATTTATCCCTTATCAATAAATTCTGTATTCTGTCATACTTTGTCACTCCATGCATTATTTTAAGTACACTCATTTTCACCTTATTTCAGTTTTCCCACATCCACGTTTTACTCTTGCACATCAAAATTGATACTCAAATACTGTAGTGAACTGTTAATGTGTTAATATTTTTTTAATTATTATCAATCAACAGGAAAGTTGAACATATTAACATAATATTTTTAGTTCATCTTGTTTCAATCTGCATATTTGAAATCCCCAAGAACGGTGATATTTAAACTAAATTCTGAGGAACATTTTCAGGGGTGTGGATTTTTCTTTTGTGAATAGAAATTTTGGTTTGTTGTATCATTTTGTGACATTTTTATTTTGGTTGTTCAAAAATTTCGTTACATACAAGTACATACATGTGTACCATCCAGTGTTTCCCTATCGGGGTAAGTAGAGAAGATATATCGTCAAACTTTCCAATCGTGATAATCTACTTTCGCTTCTTTTTCAACCATACACTTTTTCATACAACTCCTACAATGTCTTTGATAATCTACTTTTCTTTTCACTTGATCCAATCATACCTACTTTGGTCTTCCTCTACCCTGCGTTGTTCTCACATTTGCACTATACATAGGTATTTGTCTTGTTAATCTTTCATCATTCATTCATTTTAAATGCCCAAACAATATTAGAGTCCTCTTATTCATTTTATTCAACACATATCTTATCAATTCATTCTGTATTCTGTCATGGTTATTTTTAGTGTACGTATTTCTATAGCATTTATTCGGATCTTTTTCCATGCCCTGGTTTTCCTCTCATACATCAAATTTAGTAATAAAGCACGCTAGTAAACTTTAATCTTTATTACTTTCAATGATTATGAAAAACAGGAAAAGTGAGGCATATATTTCAACGTAATGTCAATCTAAATATTTTAATCCTAACATATAGAACAGTGATATTCAAACATTTTTCGGGGTTCGGCAACTTTTACACCAAAACAAATCTTATTTGTGCTCCCCTGATAATGAGATGAAAACCTTGAAACCGGTAGTGTAATACCGTTATGTTAAGTGTAAAAAATAGTGTTTTACTAAACAAATTACATTTCTTTTTCTTGTCTATTGCCTTGAAAATATGTGTGTTTAATTTTGGTTTTATATCTACATACCATGTCGCTATCAATAAACTAATATTTATTTTTATAATTATTTCACCTAGGTCAATAATATTATTTTTTAGTTTGTTATTTTTACGATAAAAAAATGTATGCCCGTACTTGTAGCTGCTTTTGATTGAAGACAGCAAAAATGTATTCGCGGTTCTCGAAAACAAAATAATTGAATATTAAGTTGACTGTTGTGTATTGTTCAGTAAAAGATTTCTTAAGTACTGGGAATTTCTTAAAAGTTCTCCTGAAACCAAGGGGTTGGCCGCACTGAAAATATACTAATTTATTATATTATTGACTATAAGCAAAAAACATCCAACCTTCAAAACAATATCTATCTATCTATATAAATAAAAATGTAAATGTTCGTTAATTATTTGTAGCTAATCTCCGGAAGTTCTCTACCGATCGCTTTGAAATTTTGAGTAAAGTTAATATTCGTCAACGGAAATGTTTTTTGATTTTTATTTTTATATATATATCAGTGTATATAATAAAATTTTTAATTAAGAGATGAATATTTACGCGAACCTGTCGGGGACAAGGATATCAAATATTGAATATCAACTGTCAAATTTGACAGTTGAGCATATTGCATTTTCGAGGTTTAGTAATTAATATTTGATATTCAATGATTTAGTCTATAACCATAAAATATAAAATAATTTTATGTTTGATAATAAATATTTCCTGTTGAATAATAATTTCGTAATTACAGACGAAAAATAGGTTAGAATCCAAGATACGTCAAAATAAAATTTGTGTTAATAAGGATAAGTTCCATATTAAGGATAAGTTCCATTGTGTCATAGCAGCTTGAGAAAATCTTAATATGGCTGAGTCTAGACTTTATAGCGCTAGCGCAGGAAATATATTTGGCAGAACTAATAGTAAATTTGTAAAAAATATCCAACTATAATTTTATTTGTTTGGAAATATTTTGAGTATCGTTAAAATAAATATAATCGCTAAAACAAATATAGCTTATATGTATAAAGAGATCTAAAATAAATATAACTTACATGTATAAAAAGATCGAGGATCGCTAAAATAAATATAACTTATATGTATAAAAAAACAGATGCGTGATACTCTCGCGTGGTAGAAGTGAAACTTCTTAGCTCCTAGGAAAAGTTGATTTTATGCATTGCTTTTTTTCGATTTGTTAACGATTTTTTTTAGGATTAGGAAATGGTTCTGTGGAATTTAATTCAAGAAAGTCTCTTTTAATTCGATGAAAAAACTATTTTTTTTTATTTTTTATAATAAACAATAATAAATAATAATTTTAATAATAATATAATACACTTAATACAAGAAAATTTATATTTTTTTAATGTTAAATATATTAATATTTTTATATCATTATTAATTATTCAATGAATTATTTTAAAATAATTATTTAATTATTTTAATTATATTATTAAATAATGTATTATTAGAAATGTTATTTTATTAAATAATTTTTTTTGTATAGTACCATCTGCGCTAATTTATCCGCCATTTTCATTTCATAATGTGCGTTGTTAACAAACCTACCTCTAAGATTATCTTTTTCACTTACTTTTTTTAACTTATTTTTTTATTTTTCTGTTCAATTAGCGATAAAATTTAATTGTGTTGATTGATTTTCGTTTAAATTCAAATCATATCGTGAATTGATCTCTTGGAGTGACGCGATTATTTGCTTCACAGAGACAACGTGATGCTGGTATGTACATTTTTGACAAACGTCATATTTATTTTAAACGAACTGACAAATTTTTGCTTATTTGTAACAAGATGTATTAATTTGTCATCATTGTTGTTTTTTGTAATGTATTTACCTAAATAACTTGCTATTTATTAGAATAGATATTTATTGTTCATTAATGACGCGTCCAAACATGTCACATCCAAATTTAATTCGTGCGTAGTTTGCAATGTCTTTCCTTAACATTTAATGAATTCCAATAATCTCTCTCTTTGCTTAACATTTAATTCGTTCCAATTATCTCTGTATTTCCTTAACAATACTCCTATTGGACAAATATTTGACAAATGCGTGTCCAGCTGCAAAACGATCGATCAGCTGAGATATTCTCACATCAATTGCTGGAAATTGGGAACGGAAAGGTGCAGGTTGATATGACCCCAGGATGAATTTCACTGTCTCATAACTTAATGTTTCACAATTTCGAGGAAGCAGCAGAACGACGTGTAGCCGGACTTGAGGATGCACGGTTGCGAGCACGGCGATCGCGTTCTGCAGATTCAGAACTGGTTCGTTCTCAACAGAATGTACGCGACAGGCTGATAGTGGCTGAAATAGGTCATTAGGAATATCAAAAGTATCTTTTTTATATAGAATTTAATTTTATCTCTACGTTTATATTTCAAAATATATCAAATCGTATATAGAAATGGAGATTTTTTAATATGTTTGATATTCATTCGTTTGAATCAGACCAAGCTTCGCTCTGAAGAATACGTTCATTTGCGAGATACAGTTGTAAATGACGGTAATACAACTAACGTTTGAAGACTAACGATTTGGCCATCTTCATATACAGGCAGTCCACGTCATATGCATGAGTATGCTCAATATGCAATTGCGTATGTTCGTCACTACGGGTGTCCAGACCTATTCACTACATTCACATGCAATTCAGCTTGGGACGATATACAACAGCTCATGGTAAAACATGAAGTGTTTCGGTCTGTGCGCTGCTGGATATACTCAGTGGAATAGCAAAAGAGAGGATGGCCACATGCACATATATAGTACTAATCTGGCTCTATAACAAAATCACTTCAAACGAAATCGACAATGTAATGTGCGCTGAAATACCCGATGCCGACGTCGATAAGGATTTGCATGAAGTTGTGACGAAATATATGATACATGGACCTTGCGGTACACTGAATCCAAATTCACCATGCATGATAGACGGAAAATGATCTAAGCGATATCCTCGAGCATTAGTATCCAACACGGTTACAGGAAACGATGGATATCCTTTATAAAGAAGAAGATCAACAGAAGATGGCGGGAAATTAGCAACCATACAAATGTGAAATGGTGACATCAAAGTAGACAACCATTGGGTTATTGCATATTCGCTTTTGCTATCAAAAGCATACAAAGCGCACATAAACGTGGAATACTGTAACCCCGTTAAATCGATCAAATACATTTGTAAGTACAATACGTGAATAAAGGCAGCTACATGGTAGTTTTTGGCGTGCAACCAGAATGCGGGATGGGAATGCGGTCATACATATCGATGAAATCGCACAGTATCAGGCTGGAAGATACATAAGCAGCAATGAAGCTGTATGGCGAAATCTTTCATTTCCCATACATGAACGAAGTCCAGCTGTTGTTCACTTAGCAGTACATCTAGAAAATGGACAACGCGTTTATTTCGCAGCTGCAAATGTGCAACAAATAGCCCTGAATCCACCGGCTACAACGTTAAATGCTTTCTTCACGTTATGTCAAAATGACGCGTTTGCGAAAATACTGCTGTATCAGTGATTGTGACATCAAAAGAAGAATTGGTTGAAAAAGTATTTACCAATATTCAAATCAATTATAAAAATCACGATTGGCTGAGTGAACGAGCTATTGTTGCCGCCAAGAACAAAGACGTTTACGAACTTAACAATATTATTCAGTTCCTTTTTTAATGTTTCGCAATTTTATATGTTTTTGTTATAACTTTCTTTCTTCTTTTTCAGTGCAATCGATCTTTCATTTGAATTCAAATCATATCGTGAATTGACCTCTTGGAGTGATGCGATCATTTGCGAGCACGGCAATAAACGCGACAGACTGAGAGTGGCTGAAAGACATAAAAAATATTGTATACCCACAAGCATTGTGAAATGAAACATATTAGAAACGTGTGCTTTCTCTTTTCTTTATTTTCCATTTAACCAGACTGAGCCACAGCAACGCGTGCCCGGGTACAGCTAGTTTTTAAATAAAAATATAATATTCTGCCTTCTGAATAGACTAATGTAACTAAGTAACTAACTAACTAATGTAAGTAACTAACTAAATAATGTAACTAATGTAATTAACTAACTAACGTTTTCATATACAGTACAACCTGCTGAGTTTATTGTCATGTGGCAATCTCTTCCAGCCGAGAGTTGTTCAAGACGCCGCTAGTGAAATTATTAACTTTTTTAAAACAATGTGGTACCGACGGGTAACAAATCCGTAATATCCGAATCGGAAAACTGGTGTCTTAGAAATAAGTCTTTTTTTTTTTATTTTTATACCACATGAGTAAAATAATATTGCACAAAAAAAACGACAGAGTTAGTCCAAACATTCAACTTGACTCACCTAAATGCCTTTATATTGGTTTAGTTAAAAAAAAAATCTCGCTGGTGGTAAAAAGTGTTAAAAAACCAGGTTACACTTATGTATAATATGTTAAAAGGCCAGGTTACACTTATAGTAAAAGGCTAGGTTAAAAATGTTACAAAGGTTTAAAAAAAAGGCGTATTCTACTATATCCAACAGTGCAAATGTTTTTTTTACACGTATGGTTCAACTTAGTTTTGATTACGTAATTCCTTTGTGGTTGGTTGAAAAAATTATGCTACATGGCAATAAGCCCCACAAAGGTTATAATTTAAACAACAAAACCCAATATGTGATAACCTCCATGGCCTAGTTGGTAAGACACTTATCTTCCGACCCGAGTTGGGAGCTCGATTCTCGTTTCGAACTCGATGCATTTTCCACGAAGTAGTGATTTGTAAATGCTGAAGTGTTTTAGGTTGCACATAACAGATCAATGAAAACAAAGACGTCAACTATCTTATGTAGATACATTCTACATGATGACTGACTGACAACCATAATTCGTAGTCTAATTGGTAAAATGTCTGTATCTCAACCTGTAAATTACCGATTCAATTCTCATTAGTGTCCAATGTCTTTAAAAAGGATTTCAGTGTGATTTTAACATTAAGCTGTTTTTTTACACCTTTATGATTGGTTGGAAAAGATTGCCACAGGGTAATAAACAGGGCAAGTTGTAATGTATACACCAAATATGTAATAACGGAAAGTATTTTATTATCACCTAGATGAGTGAATGCTATAGAAATGCGACCATTTGAGGAGAAAAATACATTGGGCGACAATGTTTGACAGAATACGGAATGAAGTGTTTAGGAATGAATGTAAACTCAAAGCTGATGTATTGATTAAAATTATGAAGAGTACGCTGTGATGGTTTGGGTAAGTGACTGACGAATTAATGAAAAAATACTAACAAAATAAATATACAGTGCAAATGTCAGTGGTAGCGGACGACCAAGAAATGTATGGTTAGATCAAGAGAAATGATATTTTAAAAGAAGAAAGCCACATAAATCATAGGAGTTGTATGGAAGTGTGGGTTGAGATTGAAAAGTCTGGCACTATGTCCGCCCTACCTACCACAGCAGGAAAACAGCTTGATAGTATATATGAACACGATTTGTCCTGTGGGAAACGGGACTGATTTTATTTTCGCGTAACCACCAACGTCATCTGTGGATGAATAAATGAATTAACTACCGACACATTTCGACTATGTTTCGTAAACGTTTCAAAGCGTTGGCATCGCGAATTTATTCGTAACATCGTAACAATTGACAGTACCTTCTGAGTCTCAGTCGGAAAAGGAACAATGGACCAACGTTCCAACATTAAATTGCCAAAAGGTCAAAAGTCAAATGGTGAACGCCGATGTGTACTTGGGTGCTTTGAATCGTTTATCAGCCAGGATTCTTCGAGTTCGACCCGAATACCGGGAACAAGGGGCATGGTATTTGTTGCACGTTAATGCACTGGCGCACAAAAGCAAGATTGTACGCGATTTCTTGGCCAAAAAAAAGTATAGATTATCCCCCGTATTCACCTGATTTGGCTCCATGCAACTTCTGGCTATTTCCAAAACTGAAATTGGCGATGAAAGGAAAGCATTTTGACACGATTTCAGCTATCCAGAAGACTTTTTCCAGCTATTCAGAAGTGCTTTAGAAAATTTTACGACCCTTTCCAGTGTGAACGTATTTTGAATAAAAGGGAATAAAAACTAACATTTCCCACCTTTCGCATTGGACAGTATGTGTATGTACAAATTATTATTGTTTTAAATATTTTAATATGGAGTGTCACAAAATAAAACTCGAAACTTTTTCTAAACCTTTAGATTAGTAAGAAGAGATTTTTACACGACAATAAACCGGCCTATACAACAAATGTGTTAACCAATACAACATGTACAAAAAAAATAAGCCAGGTATACTGTGGGTGGGAACTTTATGGCTAAAATACGTCCAAATAAACTTAAAAGTAATCTTTCCGCTGCACAAATGTTGCAATGCGGAAATATTTTCTAGCTTGAAAAAAATTTCCATGACGGATAGTTCAAAACTTTTAATGGTATTTGATGTTTAGCGACAGAGAAATATTTTTTGATTGGAAAAACTTGTTTTCTGACTCGAATCAGACGAATATTCAAATGAGATTTTGATATATTTTTATTAATTTCCAACAAGTGTTTCTAATTGCAATTTTAATCGTTATTTATTAATTCAAACATGATTTTTTCAACCCTTGTTAAATAGCTTTCAGGTTAAGAACTATGTAAGCAATTAACTTATTATCTGTAATCGTACGTATTGGAAATACTACTGCATGTGGAGAGACAACTGTTGTAGGTGCAGGTGATAGATAGTCTAGTATGAGCGAAGATTGTTACCAGAAGAATTCTTTAAATAGACTTATTTTTAGTATCATCGATATTTGAACCCGAAACCTTTTTCGAGGAGAGTCGGAAAATGATATATAAAAATATTTTCATACTATACAACACCATCTCTCTCCCTGGCTCCATCCCAACTCATTGTCTGCGAAGACTGTTGGGGCCAGCTCTCCTCGTCCTCAGGTTGTATGCTCTTCTGTCCCGGACTACGTCCCCATTACTATACAACACCATCCGTGCTCTAATTATTAAGACGCTTGACTGTCATTCGGGCGTTTCGGGCTCGATTCCCGATTGTATGCGAAAAAATAATCTCAGTCTAGTAAGAGTTTATCAGGTGACAATATTCGCAATTGCTAAACGTATGAGAGTACTGCCATCTTTTTACGTGTGGAGTTATATTACAAATTCGTACGACGACGAACTACGTGGTCCCAGTCTAGTAAGAGTTCATCAGGTAACTATACTAGCAATCGCTAAACGTGCGAAAGTGTTGTCATCTCTTTACGTATGGGATTCAATTCGTACGACGACGAACTAAGAGTTCCGTGCCTACTTTAGTAATTCCAAACCATTAAACTCGAAAAATGGGAGGACGCGTTTAAACGATCAAAAGATATTTTTTTTTAATTCGACCAACTATAATTTTATAACTAGCAAGTATTGCTTATCAGAGCTTTCCCAACTCGAACATATATTGTTAAATCAGATATTTTATAACTAGCAAGTATTGCTTATCTGAGCTTTCCTAGCTCGAACATATATTGTTAAATCAGATATTTTATAACTAGCAAGTATTGCTTATCTGAGCTTTCCTAGCTCGAACATATATTGTTAAATCAGATATTTTATAACTAGCAAGTATTGCTTATCTGAGCTTTCCTAACTCGAACATATATTGTTAAATCAGATATTTTATAACTAGCAAGTATTGCTAATCTGAGCTTTCCTAACTCGAACAATCAAACAAATAACCAATGTATACACTGAAATTCAGGGTAAAGGCTCTGACCAAACTGTACGAGTATACTCCATATCTTAGTTCAAACATCCGCATCACGGTCAAGCGGTTCTGTGGGCAGAATTGGCAAAGCGGATGATAAACACTGAGAATGGACGCTTTGTTCGAAACTGCATGCATTGCTTAACTATTTGATTTATTTTACGTCAAGTCGGTCGAATTATTGGTGTCGTTTATACCAAAGTACCTCAACCAGTGGGTCGCGATCACCAGAGGGTCGCGATAGTATATCAGAGGGATACAGAAAATAAAAATAACACATTGCAATTTGTTTTCATCAAACACTGTCAGGTTGATGAGAGCGTGCAACGGGGTTTTGTTTTTGTGTAATCAAAAAATCGGAAAGAAATATCGATTTATTTTTTCATGCTAAATATCCTCAGTGATATACAGGCAAAACCCTAGTTTACTGGGGATACGACAAATGAAAGGCAACAAGCCCAGATCCATTAAAATTGTATGTCCAAATTAAATTACCTGTTGTTTTTTTCGCAAATTATGTATATTTCTTGTCATGTGTTATAATAAATAAATAAAAAAAATCTTAAGAGTAAAAATCAGGAGATATTGAGAGATGGGGTAGCAACCGCAAAAAAGTCTGTCGAAGCCATGTGGTAAGGATATATACTCGTAAATACATGGCTATACATGAAATACCCGCTGACAGAAGACTCCCTGGAATACCGTCAAAAAGATGGAACAATAATTGAAAGTCAACATTTTACGAGAGGCAGTTCTGATGATAACATACCACAGGTCTGACTTAAGACGAATATAGAAAAAAATAAATCAAAACATCTTATATTCAATACTAAACTATGTTGTTATACTACTAATTGATTAGAGGGAAGATAATACGTTGAACAACAAAGTATTTAATCGTTAAATATTCTAGTATGGAGGTTGACAAAGTTTAAACCTTAACTTTTTAATCTTCATTCCTTTATTCTGCATAAATTGAAGTAACCTCAATCGAGTTTCATTGCTCAGAAAAATAACACTTGAACAATAATGGTTGATGGAGCAGTTCTGTAATTTATTATTGAATATTTCAATATGGAGTAACATCAATTTTAAATTGAAACGTTTGATAAAATATCTTCTGTAATATGTATTTCTTTTTTCTGCACAAATTAATGTTTCTTCAATTGAGTTTCATTGTTCTATATTAGCTGCAGAATATTTCAACGATCATTACTTTTGAAGTATTTTGTTTCTCATCATTATGAATTGAACACTTCTGGTTTGTTGGAAGAGATTTTTACATGGTTATAAGTCCACTAGGTTGTACAATATAAAAAAAAAAACAATAATTTATTATTTATAGTTAAGGCATTAACATTGTGAAGGTTTAAAGACATTATAATTTTTATCTTTATCAAACACTGTTTATTCCACTTTTTTGTGACGGTATAACCCTACCGGTTTCAAGGCTTTCACCTCATCTTCAGGGGAGCACAAAGTCTTGTTTGTTCTCCCCTGAAGATGAGGTGAAAGCCTTGAAACCGGTATGGTTATACCGTCACAAAAAAGTGGAATACTATAAACAGTGTTTGATAAAAATAAATTACAATGTCTTTAAACCTCCACAACGTTCATGCCTTAACTATAAACAACATTATAATTTGATTTTATCAAACACTGTTTATTCCATTTTTTAATATTTTTTGTTAATTATATAACCCTACCGGTTTCAAGACTTTCACCTCATTCATTCATCAAAGGAGCACAAACAAGACTCTTGTTTGTGCACTCCTGATGATGAGGTGAAATCCTTGAAACCGGTAGGGTTATGCCGTTATAAAAAGTGGAATAAACAGTGTTTGATAACAATAAATTACAATGTATTTAAACCTCCACAACGTTAATGCCTTAACTATAAACAACATTATAATTTGTTTTTATCAAACACTGTTTATTCCATTTTTTAATATTTTTTGTTAATTTTATAATCCTACCGGTTTCAAGACTTTCACCTCATTCATTCATCAAAGGAGCACAAACAAGAGTCTTGTTTGTGCCCTCCTGATGATGAAGTGAAATCCTTGAAACCGGTAGGGGTATACCGTTATAAAAAGTGAAATAAACAGTGTTTGATAAAAACAAATTACAAAAACAATAATTTATTTGATGTGGTGATAAAATTGTATAATTTTGTTGAATTATGACAATCGAATTTATTTACTAGTAATATTTTTTATTTTCAAAAATTTTTACAATTCAAGGTACAATCCGTTGAGCGATTGTCTTCCCGTACAGTCCAAGCTGAGGAAGACCGCCTAATTTCATTATTGAGGCACTCCCTGGATTGGTAGATTAGCGGCCGGTGCAGTTCTCGTGCGGTTTGCTGTACGGATAGAGAACTTCAAGACTTCTGCGCAGATTTATTCATTTCTTTATTGGTTTAAAACCTAAACATTTTATTGACGCCATTTAGTGAGCTAACATATTTATTCAAAGCCTTATAAAAATAAATAAAAAAAGTCGCAAAAATAAAGTTCTTGAAGGTCTTTACGTCTACATATACAATATAAACAACTTATCATCACGCCTTCTCCCTGTCGGGGTAGTGAAAGAGAAGAGAACACCAAAACTTACTTCAACATTCATATACCTTCCCATACAGCTCCTATTTCTATACTCTTTTGATAAATGATATATATACTCCTTTGATTTATAACATTTCTTTCGTTAAAAATATTATTCACTTGATCCAATCATATCTTCCTCGGCGTTTTTCTTCCACGCCTTTCGCTAACATTTGCACAGGACATTGGTTTGATTAGTATTTTTCAATCATTTGTGTCACGTGCCCAAACCATCTAAGAGCGCTCTATTTTTACTTCAACTTGGTTTAACCTTAAATTCATATTCATCCCTAATCATTCTACATTCAGTCATACATTTGTGTCACGTGCCCAAACCATCTAAGAGCGCTCTATTTTTACTTCAACTTGGGTCAGCCTTAAATTCATATTCATTCCTAATCATTCTACATTCAGTCATACATTTGTGTCACGTGCCCAAACCATCTAAGAGCGCTCTATTTTTACTTCAACTTGGGTCAGCCTTAAATTCATATTCATCCCTAATCATTCTACATTCAGTCATACATTTGTGTCACGTGCCCAAACCATCTAAGAGCGCTCTATTTTTAATTCAACTTGGGTCAGCGTTAAATTCATATTCATCTCTAATCATTCTACATTCAGTCATACGTTTGTGTCACGTGCCCAAACCATCTAAGAGCGCTCTATTTTTACTTCAACTTGGGTCAGCCTTAAATTCATATTCATCCCTAATCATTCTACATTCAGTCATACATTTGTGTCACGTGCCCAAACCATCTAAGAGCGCTCTATTTTTACTTCAACTTGGGTCAGCCTTAAATTCATATTCATTCCTAATCATTCTACATTCAGTCATACATTTGTGTCACGTGCCCAAACCATCTAAGAGCGCTCTATTTTTACTTCAACTTGGGTCAGTCTTAAATTCATATTCATCATTCAGTCATACATTATCCCCTCATGTATTCTTCTCAGTGTACTTTTGTTATATACTGTATAACCTCGTGGGTTTGTTGTCATATGGCAATCACTTGCAACACACAAAAAATATGTCATTGAAACTTTATGTGAAACTCAGACAATCATCATTCAAAAAAAGGGAACAACCTATTGTATCTTTATTACAATACTTCAGACAACATATTTTATGAACGGTTGTTCCTTAATGGAGAGATAATGAGGATGATCGTTGTTTAATAAAACTCGTTTGAAATCGGAATATGCAAAGAGGTATTTTATTGATAAACGTCGGTATTTATAATATTTGGAATGTGCGCGAGACGGCGCAAGAGATATGTCGCCGTCTCGTCTCTGTCTCAAAATATATTTATTGTCATCACGTAGGGTATTCATTGTTTTGTAGGACAGCGCGGAAGATATGTCGCTGTTTCGTTCTCCGCTAATAGTGAGTACAATGACCGAGCGGGCGAAGGTCGCCCGGTGCTTGTCTCGCATTCCTTACAATGCGAGTTCGATGACCGAGCGGCCAAGGGTCGCCTCAATGGGTTCAGTGACCGCACGCATGGTCGCTACAATATTAAGCAGATATCGTTGACGTTGTCGTGCCTCGTAGTCGAGTATCCTTTCAATTCAGTGGGAAAGCGAAGCTTTGTCGTGAAGTTTTTCTATCCTTCTTCCTTTCTTCACTTTAAGTTATTGAGCCGTTGCACATCGGCAAACTTACAAGCCACTCCGTTGTACTCGATCCAATGGTACACTGAAGTGAGAAGACCGGAGCACACCGATATGATTTTTTTACTCTTTTTAAAAGAATGTATATGACTGAACTCTTAGGTTCTAAGGAAAAAGCATAGGGCGGGGTTTGAACCGAAGACCTTCGGCACAGAAGTTCAGTGGGTTACCACGTGACTATGCACCTCTCAAGTTTGCTACGTACTGGGCTGTGGGGGCCTCCATTTTTAGCTTTTTATGTTTGATTATTCATGTCAACCTTTTTTATATGATTATTCTTTTATTTGAAATTAAGTGAAATCATATAATTATATAATATATGATATGGTAATACATAAAGATTCTCTTTTTATGATTCCCACAGTATATTTTAAGAATTAAAAAGATAAATACAGAAAAAAACGTTTTGGGTAGTCAATAAGGATACTTTTTTTTTTATAAATTTCGTTACTTTTATTATATTAACGAATATATTTTCGCCCTAAATCTCTAATTTTGCGAAATTTCAATATTTTGCGTCAATATTTTAAAGTATAAATGAATTTTATTACTTTTGACTTACAAAATTTCAATTTTTCGTACAAAAATGATCGAATTATAATGAGTCAAGAAAAAAGTGTAGCAGAAACACATTAACGTTGATTATGACATAAAATGTTAAAACCTCCTAACCATGTATGAAGATTTGTTAGTAATGGACGGTAATTTCACACTTTTTACTCGAAAAAATGCCATTGACGACCAAGTTTACGAATATATGTACAAATCACCACAGAATTATTATTATTAGTTCAACGTGTTTTCATGTATTTTGTCCCAAACCTTTAATTTTGCGAAATTTCAATATTTTGCGTCAATATTTTCAAGTGTAAATGAATTTGACTTTCAAAATACCAATTTTTCGTACAAAAATACTCGAATTACAATGAATCAAGACAAAAGTGTAGTAGAAACGCATTAACGTTGATTTTGACATAAAATGATAAAACCTCCTAAACATGTATGAAGATTTATTAGTAATAGACGGAAATTTCACACTTTTTACTCGAAATAATGTCATTGATGATCAAGTTTACGAATATATGTACAAAATCACCACAGAATTATTATTAGTTCAAGGGGTTACCGTGTTTTTTGTCCCAAACTTCTAATTTTGCGAAATTTCAATATTTTGCGTAAATATTTTCAAGTATAAATTAATTTGATTACTTTTAACTTTCAAAATACCAATTTTTTATACAAAAATACTCAAATTACAATGAATCAAGACAAAAGTGTAGTAGAAACGCATTAACGTTGATTATGACATAAAATGATAAAACCTCCTAAACATGTATGAAGATTTTTTAGTAATAGACGGAAATTTCCCACTTTTTACTCGAAAAAATGTAATTGATGACCAAGTTTACGAATATATGTACAAAATCACCACAGAATTATTATTAGTTCAACGTGTTACCGTGTTTTTTGTCCCAAACCTCTAATTTTGCGAAATTTCAATATTTTGCGTAAATATTTTCAAGTATAAATTAATTTGATTACTTTTAACTTTCAAAATAGCAATTTTTCGTACAAAAATACTCGAGTTACAATGAATCAAGACAAAAGTGTAGTAGAAACGCATTAACGTTGATTATGACATAAAATGATAAAACCTCCTAAACATGTATGAAGATTTATTAGGAATAGACGGAAATTTCACCCTTTTTACTCGAAAAAATGTCATTGATGACCAAGTTTACGAATATATGTACAAAATCACCACAGCATTATTATTAGTTCAACGTGTTACCGTGTTTTTGTCCCAAACTTCTAATTTTGCGAAATTTCAATATTTTGCGTAAATATTTTCAAGTATAAATTAATTTGATTACTTTTAACTTTCAAAATACCAATTTTTTATACAAAAATACTCAAATTACAATGAATCAAGACAAAAGTGTAGTAGAAACGCATTAACGTTGATTATGACATAAAATGATAAAACCTCCTAAACATGTATGAAGATTTTTTAGTAATAGACGGAAATTTCCCACTTTTTACTCGAAAAAATGTAATTGATGACCAAGTTTACGAATATATGTACAAAATCACCACAGAATTATTATTAGTTCAACGTGTTACCGTGTTTTTTGTCCCAAACCTCTAATTTTGCGAAATTTCAATATTTTGCGTAAATATTTTCAAGTATAAATTAATTTGATTACTTTTAACTTTCAAAATACCAATTTTTCGTACAAAAATACTCGAGTTACAATGAATCAAGACAAAAGTGTAGTAGAAACGCATTAACGTTGATTATGACATAAAACGATAAAACCTCCTGAACATGTATGAAGATTTATTAGTAATAGACGGAAATTTCACACTTTTTACTCGAAAAAATGTCATTGATGACATAGTTTACGAATATATGTACAAAATCACCACAGAATTATTATTAGTTCAACGTGTTACCGTGTTTTTTGTCCCAAACCTCTAATTTTGCGAAATTTCAATATTTTGCGTAAATATTTTCAAGTATAAATTAATTTGATTACTTTTAACTTTCAAAATACCAATTTTTCGTACAAAAATACTCGAATTACAATGAATCAAGACAAAAGTGTAGTAGAAACGCATTAACGTTGATTATGACATAAAATGATAAAACCTCCTAAACATGTATGAAGATTTATTAGTAATAGACGGAAATTTCACACTTTTTACTCGAAAAAATGTCATTGATGACCAAGTTTACGAATATATGTACAAAATCACCACATAAATATTATTAGTTCAACGTGTTACCGTGTTTTTTGTCCCAAACCTCTAATTTTGCGAAATTTCAATATTTTGCGTCAATATTTTCAAGTATAAATTAATTTGATTACTTTTAACTTTCAAAATACCAATTTTTCGTACGAAAATACTCGAATTACAATGAATCAAGACAAAAGTGTAGTAGAAACGCATTAACGTTCATTATGACAATGATAAAAAGATTTGTTAGTAATAGAAGGAAATTTCACACTTTTTACTCGAAAAAATGCCATTGATGACCAAGTTTACGAATATACTCGTATATACAAAACCACCACATAATTATTATTTGCTCAACGTGTTATCGAGTTTTTGTCCCAAATCTCAGATTTTGCGAAATTTCAATATTTTGCGTCAATATTTTCAAGTGTAAATGAATTTCCTTTCAAAATACCAATTTTTCGCACAAAAATGCTAGAATTGAATGAATCAAGACAAAAGTGTAGTAGAAACGCATTAACATTAATTATGGCATTTAATGTTAAAACCTCCTAATCATGTATGAACATTTGTTAGTAATTTATTTATTTATTTTATTTATTATTACACATGACAAGAAATATACACAATTGGAGAAAAAACAACAGGTAATTTGATTTGGACGTATAATTTTAATGGATCTGGGTTTGTTGCCTTTCATTTGTCGTATCCCCAGTAAACTAGGCTTTTGCCTGTATCTCACTGAGGATATTTAGCATGAAAAAATAAATCGATACTTCTTTCCGATTTTTGATAACACAAAAAAAACCCCGTTGCACGCTCTCATCAACCTGCCAAACAGTGACACTCAACTACAACTGGAAACATCTTGCGAAACTCAACTCCTCACACATTATCACTCCAGAAAGACCAAAAATATTCATCCCACAATATACCGCACACAATCATAAGAATAAAAATCAAAACAAATTCAAAACAAAAAAAAAAAAGAAGAAAAAAAGAAAAACACACAGAAACACAAATCCAAAAACATCCAAAATTAAAACAACAAGAAGAGACAGACCCACACTCACGAGCTCACATAAATCCTTTCTACTCGTCATTCATCCCGAAAGCCCAAGTACTCAAAATCCTGTCGCAATAACAACCACGCTCCGATCGACTGTCTAAATGGTTTTCCTACCTTACTTTTATTGAAGTCGGCACGCCATTGTATGTAATGGGAGCCAAATAAGCATATTGCCTAAAAATAGACGAAAATTTCACACTTTTCACTCGAAAAACTGCCATTGACGACCAAGTTTACGAATATATATACAAATTTACCACAGAATTATTATTTGTTCAACGTGTTATCGTGTTTTTCGTCCCAAACCTCAAATTTTGCAAAATTTCAATATTTGGCGTCAATATTTTCCAGTTTGAATAAATTTTTACTTATAAATACCATTTTTTCGTATAAAAATGCTAGAATTTACTTTTGACTTACAAAACACCAAAATTTCGTTCAAAAATGCTAGAATTATATTGAATCAAGACAAAAGTGTAGTAGAAACGCATTGACGTTAATTGTGATATAAAACGTCAAAACCTGCTAAATGTGTATGAACATTTCTTTGTAATATTCTGAAATTTTTCACACTTTTCACTCGAAAAACTGCCATTGACGACCAAGTTTACGAATACATGTACAAAATCACGACAGAATTATTATTAGTTCAACGTGTTTTCGTGTTTTTTGTCCCAAACCTCTAATATTGCGAAATTTCAATATTTTGTGTCAATATTTTCCAGTTTGAATGAATTTTACCTTGTTTGATAAAAAAATAATTACAATACAATCAGCGCACAATCATCCGCTTAGACTGCCAACAAATCCTGCAGTTGTGTTGTTAGGTATTTGTGAGACTGGTGTGGTGCTTGAAGAAGAAGGCGGTAGGTTCACACCAGCGATGGGATGGGGAGGGGACAGGATCAGAGGCTTATCCCCTCCGCTGGCGCGTGAAGTTGGGGATAAGAATCAGTTAGAGCACATCCAGTGAGGGTGCGACACTCTGCTATGCTCTTCTATGCTTTCTCCGTTGACTCTCTTCATGCGATGCTTCAGTATAGACAAATCGCAGATTAAAAAAGCAGTACATATTTTAATTTTATTTATTAAAAAGATATACAAAACATACCATAACGCCATTTCCCCAATCAGGGTAGAGTGAGAAGCCAGAACGCTAGACTTTTATACTATCTAGACACCTATCTAATGCACCTTCCACATCCATATACCTTCTCATACAACTACTACGAGTTCTTTGACTTTCTACGTTTTCTTCTTTCAAAATATAATTCTCTTGATTTAATCATACGTTCCATGGTCCCACATGCCTCCCGTCGTCGTCGTTGCTGGGTTTCGTAGTCCAGGATCTCCTTGCCATTCCAAAGTTATTCTGTCAGAAAGCGATGCTGTACCGTAAAATTTTGTATTACTTTTTAAGTTAGTAATCCGTTGCACACCAGCAAACTCACCGTTCACATAGCTGTACTGAATCCGATGGCATACCGAAGTGAGACGATCAGAGCACACATATGTGTTTTTTTTATTCACTTTTTTGAAAGAATAGTTATGACTATAATCATAGGTATCCCCTTATTCCACTGAATACTAGGCGAAAAAAGTTCTGTATCATTTTAGGGAAGTAACATAGAGCGGGGTTCGAACCGGCGACCTTCCGCTCGGAAGTCTAATGAGTTACTGCGCGGCCATACACCTCAGATGCCTTCCACTCATATTTGCATTATACATTTATTTTGTTTGTCTTTCTTCTTTCATTCATTCCGCATACCAACACCATTTCAGAGTGCTCTTGTTTAACCCTTCCCTTACGGTTATAAAAATAATACGCGTGCTCCGGTGTTGGGTAGTGAGTACGCAATAAAAAATTTGCGATTTTAAATCGGAAAAATAAGAACATTCATAGATAATCCCCTTAATTAATTATAATTGAAGTTAAAAATTATAATAATTGAGATTTATTTGCTGAAAACATTAAAAAACCACCTGGCAACGCTCACGGAACGAGCGTACGTCTAACCTATTTGCAAGCCTAGAAGCTACTAGTGGCGCGGAACGTCAGTCGCATACCCTGGCGCTTACGCTTATGCTTGCGACGTTGAGACAATTCAGCTCCTCGCAATTCAGTCTAGTATGCAAGAGTGAGATGCGAATATAGTGTCGCGCTTCCCGCATACTATTCACCTATCGTCAAGACGAGGCACTCGCAGCGTTTAAATGCGAATTTGTTTTCGATCTTTACAAAACGGCTCGATGTAGTCGATAAATTCTGATTATTATTAATATTATTTTTTAAATCTATTATGGAGGAATACCTAAAATCTTAACCTTGTATTTATTATATTTATAGAGATATTGATGGTTATTAGAAGCAACGTGTAGAAGATACCCAACACAGGGAAGGAAAGGTTAAAATATATATTTTACTTCCTCTACTGTATATACTCGTATCTTCTCGTACATCCCTTAAAATTTCCCCGACTTTTTCTTGCGTTTCTTTTTTCCAAAGTATACTTTACTTTATTCAACGACATTTTCTTTGAGTTTTCTCTCATACGCCATCCCCTTACATTGCACTGTATATTTATTTTATTAGTCTTATTTAGTCATTCGTTTCACATGTGATCCCAGTGATTAACAAGTTCGGGTGTCCCGGGTTCAAATCCTGGCAGTTCCTGGACTGGCGTCACTTGATGTTTTTTTTTTTTGTATTAGCTGAATAAATCTTATTTTGCTCATTTATACATTACGCGAAAAGGATTTGACCAGAATATACAAAAACTGATTAACATTTCTTTAATTTAATTTTATTTAAAAACAAAATAACATTTCTTCATTTAATTTATTGTATATAAAACATCTTCCGAGAATTTGTACCTTGCTATAACCATGTTGATTAGAAAAATAACTAAAACTTCGAGCTCAAGACTAATACGTACATATCCATCGATATTTCATTGTCGGGGTATGCAGACGGGACAGAGTTCCCAATATTCTAATTAATTTACTCAAAATTGCTTGAGGTTTTTTCAATATTAGAGTTCTTTTAGGGCATACTCGCTATAGGGCTCTTTTGTACTGTAAACAAAGTATCTCTTACAAATTTCCCATACAAATATGTAGAATGCATCTTTAGCAAAAATAATTATCATTTTTTCCCCACAGCTCAAGCGAGTACAAGCTTTTATTTTCAAATATGAAATATTTTTGTTGCCAATTTTATTTTTCAGAAGCTACAATAGTTTGTAATCGATGACCTCACTTTACTTCTCCTCGAGTTCTTGATTGACAATGACGGACCTCCGTGAATGAATCACTATTCTCAAGTTATACAAGCTTGACTGAGATCCCCCACAGATCCTCTCGTCTCTTCTTTAAAGCGCAAGAAGTTATCCTTGAATCCGCAGTTACCTGAAGAGGAACTCTGCAGCTATTTTGAACTGTTAATTTACTTCTCGAAGGTCTCGGTAAATTTTGTAACCATAGTATAAATAGGCCAAAACCCATACGATGGTTGTCGTCAAAGAAATAATACGAGAATTGAATTTTGAATACAAGAGAGCGAGAGAGGAATACTTAGATTCTCTGCGAAAGTAATTCGAAATTTGAATCTCAGTGGGTCCGTGACGCTGAACGAAATTTAAATACCTAACTAACAATTTTTGAACCGGTGTAAAAAGGGAAGATTTATAAATATTTTTGGTCTTTCTGGAGTGATGATGTGTGAGGAGTTGAATTTCGCAAGATGTTTCCAGTTGTAGTTGAGTGTCACTGTTTGTCAGGTTGATGAGAGCGTGCAACGGGGTTTTGTTTTTGTGTAATCAAAAATCGGAAAGAAGTATCGATTTATTTTTCTCATGCTAAATATTCTCAGTGAGATACAGGCAAAAGCCTAGTTTACTGGCGATACGACAAATGAAAGGCAACAAACCCAGATCCATTAAAATTGTATGTCCAAACAAATTATCTGTTGTTTTTCTCAAATTGTGTATATTTCTTGTCATGTGTAATAATAAATAACTAAATAAATAAATCATATATATAAACAAATTTTACACTAATGAATATATATTTTTAAAAACGTAGAATTCGTTTTACTTCCACTTCACGGGTTGCAACTAGTTAAAGTTATTTTTTTCGTTTGCTTCTCTTTTTAAAAAATGTGTGGTTATTCATCGACGACCATTGCCCATCTTTAGATTTATTATGAAACAAAAATTATTTAATTGGAAGAAATTACTTAAAAGCAATGAATCTACAAGCTGTATTATTTTTATCTCTTACGTATTTTACTTTTCAGCATACTATATCCAAAATGGTGATTTAGACATGTTGAAGAAAGTATAATATAATAATGATATTACCCCTTCAGCCCTGATAACCGAGTCTTGAGGATTAGAAATTTTAATAATAATAATTTATTATTCGTTCGTTGCCGGGCTTCACAGTCGAGGATCCCCTCGCCACTCCAACGTCAGTCTTGAACCGCTCTCTCACGTCGATCATGTGATCTTTTGTGAGAGTACAGCCCGATCCTGGATGCGTCTATATTGGAAAGCGAAACCGTGCCATGGAGTTTGTTTTGAGTGAATGTGCCGTCGTACACCAGCAAACTCACCGGCCACACCGCTGCACTGAATCCAATGGCACACCGAGGGGAGACGATCGGAGCACACCAGCAAACTCGCCGGCCACACCGCTGCACTGAATCCGATGGCACACCGAGGTGAGACGATCGGAATACACCAGCAAACTAGTCGGCCACACCGCTGCACTGAATCCGATGGCACACCGAGGTGAGACGATCGGAATACACCAGCAAACTCGTCGGCCACACCGCTGCACTGAATCCGATGGCACACCGAGGTGAGACGATCGGAATACACCAGCAAACTAGTCGGCCACACCGCTGCACTGAATCCGATGGCACACCGAGATGAGACGATCGGAATACACCAGCAAACTCGTCGGCCACACCGCTGCACTGAATCCGATGGCACACCAAGGAGACGATCGGAGAACACCAGCAAACTCGCCGGCCACATCGCTGCACAGAATCCGATGGCACACCGAGGTGAGACGTTCGGAGCACACCGGCATGTTGGGTGCCATTATGGAGAGGGATGGGGCAATAATAAAATGAGTAAGTAGAGGATTAAAGGTGGGGGTAAATTTACAGGGAGGGGAAGGACATTAGGAAAGGAGTCCCTCCTCCTTTATCTGGGCTTGGGACCGGCTCCGTCATTCGATAAAGGGCATTCATCTAATACGGAGGCGGAGTTTAATCATTTAGACGAGAAATAATAATTTAGACGAGGTACTTAAACGCGTTTCGTCATAACACCACACGTGAAGAAACAATACTCGCACATCTACTCGACACGTTCGAGTATTGTTATCTGAGAAACTCTAATCAGACTGGGAACCTATTTATAATTGTTTTTCTTTTGTTATCTTCGGAAATTAAAACTGGACCCCCGGTTGAAAGACAAACGTCTTACCAACTAAGCCACGGAAGTCGTCAAGTATTTGTATGAAAGTGCTTTAAATAAAAAAATAATCAATCTAGTTTGCTTTGATTTCTGCACAGTATGACAAAGGTAATACATTAGTTTTATTTCTTTGTAAGACCGAGCTCTGATAAGGAACGAACTCGAGTCATAGACAATAATGGACAATGCGAGTGGTTTGTTTCGTCTTTATGTGTGTATATTCATTTGTTTCTTCTTCGTTTTATGTTTGAAAAAAAATTTACTATTATTATTGGTATGACCTCCTGGAGAAAAAGTATGATTGTATCAAGTCAATTAAATGAAAAGAAAATGAGCAATTTACTTCCGTAAGCAAATGAGAGATAACAGACATCTGGAAAAATGGCTGACTCAATGGACTTAACATATGTTGTATGTTTTAGCCTTTATGATATTTTTATTATTATACTCGTATATAGTTAAGGTATTAACATTGTGGAGGTTGTTGTAATTAGTTTTTCAAACAGTGTTTATTCCACTTTATGTAACGGTATAACTCTACCAGTTTCAAAGTTCTCCCCTCATCATCAGCGGAGCAGACTGAATTGTATTTGAACTGGTACCGACATACACAAATCAGACTGAATTGTATTTGAATTGGTACCGACATACACAAATCAGACTGAATTGTATTTGAACTGGTACCGACATACACACTTTTAACGGTAAACATTCGGGTTGGGGATTGTGGACATATATTCTCAGGATCTCGCCGAAGTTGTTTCCCGCCTCCCTCCACCTACAATCCCCAACCCGAATGTTTACCATTAGAAGTGTGTATGTCGGTACCAGTTGGAACATAATTCAGTCTTGTTTGTGCTCCCTGATAATGAGATGAAAACCTTGAAACCGGTAGGGTTATACTGTCATATAAAGTGGAATAAACAGTGTTTGTTAAAACAAATTACAATGTTTTTAAACCTCCTCAGTGTTAATGCCATAACTACAAATAATATACAATTGATTTAAGTTGAATATTAGCTGGAGAACAAACAAGACTTTGCGCTCCCCTGATGATGAAGTTAAAACCTTGAAACCGGTAAGGTAACCTTTATATAAAGTGGAATAAATACTGTGTAATAAAAAATTGAATTAAAATTTTATTGCAGATTTCATTTTATTTATATAAAGATATCATCCCACCATCTCCTTGACGTGGTAGTCAGAGAGGAAAGAGCGCCAGACTTTCCTATCTCTAAACACATCATTCACCTCTTCCACATCCATACAGCTTCTATGATATCTCTGAGTTTCTACGTTTTCTTCTTTCCTAATGTAATTCACTTGATCCAATCATACTTTCCTTGGTCTTCCTCTCTCACGCCTTCCACTCACATTTACGCTTTATTCGAGTATTTATGTAGAGCCATTATTACTTTCTTTCCTATCTTTACACACCGTTTAATACCCTTTTTGACTCTTCCATCATCTGAGAAAATACTTTATTTGCACTGTTTATCTGTTTTGTTAGTCTTTCTTCATTCATTCCTTTCCCAACTATAAACTATCTCAGAGAGTTCTTACTTAACACATCAGCCCTAACTTCACTCATCTCTTACCACTTCTTTCCGTATTCTGTCATACATTGTCACTTTATATATTCGTCTAAATGAACGCATACCTACAGTATTTTTTCGGCTCCAATCAGTCCTTTTCTACTGCCACGCTTCTTTCCCATACATAAAATTAAACACAAAAATACTTTTGTGGACTATCATTTTAACAAATTTTGATACTGTCCGATTCGAGTATACTACCTTAATCAAAAAGTTGTAGGACCGGCCACCGTGTGGCGCTGTCAGTCACCCGATTGGAATTCTTTTTTTTTTTGTTAGGTTACCACATCTATCATTAACACTTCCCTTTTAATTTCAGCGTCATAGCTTGACATTTGTAAAAGTTACGCTGCACTGAGTACATCTACCTTTGTGCGTGTTTTCGATTTTTTACAAGTTTGAAAGTAGCATCAACTGTGTATCAACGAGTTTGCATTAAATTTTGTGTGAAAAACGGATTTAACGGTCCGCAGACTTTGGAAATGTTGGAGAAGTGTTTTTCGGTGGCACTTCTCACTTCTGAAGCGTTCGTGAGTCGGTCGAAGATGACGAACCCAGTAGCAGTCGAAAACCGATGAAAACATCGATAAAATCAAAGAAATATTGGCCAAAAACCGCAAATTGACCTTCAGAAAGCTGGCAGAGGACTTGAACATCGCTTATGGATTCGCTCAAGACATTTTGGTTAGTGATTTGGGCATCAGACGTGTCGCTGCAAAACTGGTATTGAAAGACCTCGATTTCATGCAAAAAAAGGACCGCGTTGAAATCGCGAAAGGCGTGATTTCCATGAGTTTTTACCAAAAACCACACGATTACTATCCAGCAGCCTTTGAATTCACCTGATCTGGCTCCCTGCGACTTTTTCTTGTTCAACCGACTTAAAAAACCGTTTCGCGGAACACGTTACACCACCCGAGAGGATGTCATGAAAAAATCGAAGAAGGCTCTGATGGACATACCGAAAATTAAGTACCAGCGGTGTTTCGAGGACTGGATCAAGCGGCGTAAGTGCGTTTCAGTCGATGAGGAGTACTTTGAAGGGGACCATATCGATTTTGATGAATAAACTTGTATTTTCTATTTTATGAATAAAGTCCTAAAACTTTTTGATCAAGGTAGAATATGTGTTTGTGTCCCATTGACTTTTTTTCCTATATTTTCACGCCGTTCGATATCCCTCTTAACTTTTCCATTATCTGAGATAATTCAACCTTGAAAAAAACAGAATTCCTGAACGAATTTCATTTAATAATTTAATGAATTTTAATTAATCAAAATCACTTTTATTGGAACAAATTTAGTGGTTGGTTTAAATGTTTACTTTTAACATTTACGAAATATTGAGCACTGTTTCACAAATAATTATACACAGAAAAAGTAGCTTGTTTACTCGTACGTTTTCATGTTTATTAATGCAGATTTAAATATGTTTTATTTATCTAAAGACTTTGTTGTAAATAATAATATTGGTCAGTTTGCTACCGTACTACAATATCTTCCAATCAGATGACAGCTACGTAGATTTCTGGGTGATTTTTTTTTTATTTTTTGTAAAACGGAAAAAAAATTATACTGAAACTGATGATGATCTTGATAATTATGTAAAAAAGGCTTTGATATGAAAATAAACCACCGCCAGACACATCTTCAGTACTCTGACATAATTTCCCTCATACAGAATGTGTCAAGCATGTCATAGGATTTGAAATTAATTCAAGAAAAAATACGTACACTCGGGCAGAATATTAAAGTCCTGTGTCAAAGGAAACGGATCCGAGAGAGTGTTATTTATTATATTACATCACAAGGAGAAAAGAAACATGTGGTTCGGGAGAAAACTTTTGCTCAGACTTGAATACAAAGCATTACATAACGTAACGTAACATAACGTGACGTTAATAAAAATAATGTGATATAACTTAAAATACCGTAATGTAACAAAATCTAACTTAACGTAATGTAACATGATGCGACTTTAAAATAACGTAATGTTAATAACGTAACGTAAGAAAACTTAACGTTTCTAAAAATAACGTATAATATCTTGATGTAACATAACAAAATATAAAATTACATGAACTTACGTGATATAACTTTACATAACGTAACATAGCCTAAGTTATGCCATTTAACAAATTTACGGTATAACTAAATTTAAAATCAAGTTACAAAAAATCGTGTAAAAAACGGTTACGTGATATTACACGACAAAAATAGCGGTTCTTAATGTCACAAAACGAAATTTAACGTAATGCTACATAAAATAACATAAATTATGTAAAAACAAAAATTATATAACATAATGGACGGTATCCGTGGCCTAGTAAGACTAGTAATCTCTCTTTCAACTTAGAGGTTGCGGCAGGTTTATTCCCGTTGATGGCTTTTTTTTTAAAAAAAAAAAGGTTCCAATCTGCTTTGCACTGAGGATTTATTTCCTGGTCTGCTAGAAGAGATTGCTGCGTAGCAGTAAGCCCGTCAGGTTAATTTTAAAATTTGATAATTGATATAAAATTCTATAACTTCTTTAACAATTGTATATTTAATAATTATAGAATTTTATAATTGGCATAGAATTATATAACTTCTTTTACAGTTGCATATTCTGAATTACTCGTATATAATAATTATAGAATTTTATAATTGATATAGAATTCTATAACTTCTTTTACAGTTGTATATTCTGAATTACTCGTATATAATAATTATAAAATTTTATAATTGACATAGAATTATACAACTTCTTTTACAGTTGTATATTCTGAATTACTCGTATATAATAATTATAGAATTTTATAATTGGCATAGAATTATATAACTTCTTTTACAGTTGCATATTCTGAATTACTCGTATATAATAATTATAGAATTTTATAATTGATATAGAATTCTATAACTTCTTTTACAGTTGTATATTCTGAATTACTCGTATCTAATAATTATAGAATTTTATAATTGACATAGAATTATACAACTTCTTTTACAGTTGTATATTCTGAATTACTCGTATATAATAATTATAGAATCTTATAATTAATATAGAATTCTATAACTTCTTTTACAGTTGTATATTTTGAATTACTCGTATATAATAATCATAGAATTTTATAATTGATATAGAATTCTATAACTTCCTTTACATTTGTATATTTTGAATTACTCGTATATAATAATTATAGAATTTTATAATTGACATAGAATTATATAACTCTTTGACAGTTGTATATTCTGAATTACTCGTACATAATAATTATAGAATCTTATAATTAATATAGAATTCTATAACTTCTTTTACAGTTGTATATTTTGAATTACTCGTATATAATAATCATAGAATTTTATAATTGATATAGAATTCTATAACTTCTTTTACATTTGTATATTCTGAATTACGCTTCTTTTTTCAACATTTTGATATTTAATGTTTTTTTAGTAATTCTTACTGCGATATGTAAAAGACATAACTCAGATATTGTTGTTTTTTTACAACATTATTTTTTTTAAAACCTGATTTCTTTTCTGAGTATAAAACTTTTTGATAGTTAATTAAATTTTACACCGAAATTTCAATCTCGATGTTAATTAGTTGAGCCTAATATTTATTTAAGTTACCTGGTTTACACTGTAGCTGAATCTTGCTCTTGTGTATTTTGTTATATAATAATTAGGATTTTGTCATGTCTAAGGGGCCTTATACGAGTATGATTCTGTTACAATCACATATATGGTATTTGGAATGAGATTCGCATCACGAAATTTTCTTTGCTATCGCATTACAGTTTTAGTTATACCTTCAGACTCCGAAAGCATGGGTTATATGAATATTTGTCAAGGTGATGAATACAGCTACCAAAGAGAGTAAATTAACATCTCTACTTAGCGCAAAAAAAATTACTATTATAAAGTGACGTCCTGTGGGCGTTTGCAGTCATATGTTTCGAATGTCTGTGTTTAACGGATCGGCCCAAAATAGTAAAAAATTAAAAACTCTCCGACTCGTATATTATGTTTCAAAATAGTAAAAAATTAAAAACTCTCCAACTCGTCATATGTTTCGAATGTCAATTTAAAATTTTGACGTTACTGATTCGATTACAAAGCTTTAGGACAATATTTTTTTTCATGCATCTCAATTTAAAGAACTAGAAATTTGCCAAATCACTCAATGGAGTCTGTGTTTAACGGATCGGCCCAAAATAGTAAAAAATTAAAAACTCTCCGACTCGTCATATGTTTCGAATGTCAATTTAAAATTTTGACGTTACTGATTCGATTACAAAGCTTTAGGACGATATTTTTTTTCATGCATCTCAATTTAAAGAACTAGAAAATTGCCAAAGGACTCAATGGAGTCTGTGTTTAACGGATCGGCCCAAAATAGTAAAAAAATAAAAATCTCTGACTCTTATATTATGCTAGTAAAATGTTGCTACATACTCGTATAATAAAAGTGAGATCTAAATATTACCGATTCTGCAAAATACAAATATAACAAGCCGGGTTTGTAAAAGGCAGAGATACATGGGAATACATTTTGAACGCACGACAAATTATTGAAGAGGAAATTCGAGAATTCAAGGTTTATGTGATGCTCTATTTCATAGACTTCACAAAGGCTTCTGATTGAATCAAATAGAACGGTCTATAGAAAGTTCTGAAAGAGATGGATGTATCGAGATGATAGATAATTCTGATACGCACCTTGTTCGAATATGTACAAAATAAGATAGCTGTGAAGGTAGACAAATTACTGCACCTGATCATCCAAGGCAAAATAGAAGGCCGAAGATGTGTTGGCAGGAGGCAAATCTCCTGGCTCCGAAATATACGTGATTGGACTGGCATAAGGGGCGTTGGAGATCTTTTTTGGGATGCCGGGGACAAAGATGTCTACTCTCAGGTGATATTCAACGATGGGGGAACCTGACATGACACTGGGAAGAAGAAGCTAGACAAGTTTATTTCAGAACCATTCCAGGTGCAGAAAAGTGTACGTCAAGGCTGCATAGTGTTCCCTGAGTTTTGTTTAGTCATATTTTAATCTATCAATAATAGTGGGTCCGAGACCTTAGTTGGTGCGCCTTCGAGGAGAGTTCCTCTCTAAACAGCACTGCATAAATTGTCATTTTACTATCGAAAATGTTAATGAGCTGTCACACTGGTAAGCATTTTTTTGTTTCTCATATTGATATTTTGTGACTTTTTGAAAAAAACGTTTTAAGTGTTGTTAGCACAAGTGAGCTGAGTCAAAAGTCCCTAGTCTCTGATCTCAGAGACCTTCCTCAACGGCTTGCTGATAGTACTGTTAATGCAGATATCTGGTGTCAATAGCTGGCTGTTGTTACTGTAGGGGCAGATATCTGCTGTCAATGATTTGCTGTTGATACTGTAGGCGCAGAGATCAGGTATCAACGGATTGCTGTTGATAACGTAGGTGCATAAAGCTGGTGTCAATGGCTTTCTGTTGATACTGCAGGTGCAGAAATCTGGTGTCAATGACTTGCTGTTGATACGGTAGGTGCGGAAATCTGGTGTCAATAGCTTGCTGTTGATACTGTAGGTGCAGAAATCTGGTGTAAATGGTTTGTTGTTGATACTGTATGTGCTGAAATCTGGTGTCAATAGCTTGCTGTTGATACTGTAGGTGCTGAAATCTGATATATAAGGTGCTGAAATCTGATAAATTGTTGATGCTGAAGGTGTAGAGATCTGCTGTCAATGGATTGCTGTTGATACTATAGGTGCAGAGATCTGGTGTAAGTTTGCTTATGCATAGGACTTTAAAGTAAAACAAATAAATGATTTAAAATACTTCTAATTTAAAAATTGCATAACTAACTCACTGAAAAATAATAAATTAAATATTTCAATAATGCTGATAATATGAACTTGCTAGAACTTCCCAACGTGTCCCGGCGGAACACAACGTTCCATTTTTATTTCCACTAAAATGTGACAAATTTGACGTTATTCCACATTCTATAAGTTGACGGGTCTTCACATTTCTGATTCCATTAACTCTTCCACTCGTGGTCCCTTTTCCCGTTTTCCTATCCCACATTCCTTCTGCATGTGGCAACTCAGATTAGCGTTAGTTTTTATCTCCTTAACATAAAATGAAATAAAAATTTTGTGACATCTTCAGGTCCAACACAACAATATTATATCTTTATTTATTTTTTTTAATCATTGCACGTCTCTTATCTTGTCCCTCTTTTTATTTGTACTATATTATAGTTTTGCTGTATGCATTACCACCTAATGTGTTTTTACATTACCACCTGATGTGCATTTTTTACCAACCAAAACGATGTTGGCTTCAATTTTAATAAAACTCTATATTTGAAAATTTAATATTAAATTACTCTACATTTCGCCTGTATCATAGACAGCCTCAAGTACGGGTTAGAAACATCAATCACAGGAATTAATGTAACTAGTGAAAACAACACGGTAATTAAATACTAAGGGGAATCGAACCCGCAACGCTGGAGCTGGAAGACAGACTTTTTATAAAATAGACCACAAATATCGTATTTGATACCTGCATGTTACATTCATACATACCGTCACGCAGTTTCTCTGCTGGAGTAGGCAGTCGTCGTCGTTGCTGAGCCTCGTAGTCGAGGATCCCCTCGCCATTCCAACGTCAATTCAGTTGGAAAGCGAAGCCATGCCGTGGAGATTTCGTTTATTTCTTCTTCTTTTTTTCTCCTCTTTAAGTGAGTGAGCACATCAGCAAACTCACTATCCACACCGGTATGCTGGATCCGACGGCACGCCTGAAGTGAGATGATAGGAGTACACCAGCCTGGTTTTATTCTCCTTTTTTTTTTGAAAGAATAGATATGATCGAAGTCATAGGTATCCTTATACCCCCGAATACTAGGCGGAAAAAATGCCTCTGTAATTCGAGGGGGTAGCACAGCGCGGAGTTCGAACCGACAACCTTCCGCACGAAAGTCCAGTGCGTTACCGCGCGGCCATGCACCTCATGATGTAGTAGTAGGCAGACTGGATAGATCACCGGACTTTCCTATCTCAACACACATAATTCGCCTCTTCCACATCCACACATCTTCTAATATAAAATAATACATACAATTTCACTGTTTTTTTCCGCGTTTCCTTCCTACAAAATATCATTTTCTTGATTCAACTACACTTTCTTAGTCTTTCTCTATCACATCTTCCACTCCCATTTGCACTGCATATATGTTTTGTTATGCTGTTCTTCGTATTACCCATCACACCATTCTTAAGTTCACATTTCTAATCACTTCATTAACCTGCATGTTATTTTTTTATAACTAAAAAGTTTAAAATGAGGCAAAAAAATCACGTAGTTATGCCATCACACCTTACCCCTTTAGAGACAGACAGAAAAGTCAAATATCCACGCCTTTCTATTCATAATCACAGCTTTTGCCACGTCCACATTTATACATTTCTCTAAATATCCTCTCCTTCTTCTTCCCAGTGTCATGTCAGGTCCTCCCAACGTCGAATATCACCTGAGAGAAGACATATTTATCCCCGGTAGCCCGAAAAAGATCTCCAACGCCCCTTATGCTAGTCCATTCACGTATATTGCAGAGCCAGGAGATTTGCCTCCTGCCAACACCTCTTCGGCCTTCTATTTTGCCTTGGATGATCAGGTGCAGTAATTTGTACTTTGCTCATCTAAGTGCATGACCCAAGTAGGACACCTTTCGGATTTTAATATTAGTCAGCAACTCTATATCAACTTTGGTTCTTTGAAGAACCCTTGTGTTGCTGACCATATCCGTCCAGGGTATCCGTATCCGGTGCATCCACATATCCTCTGCTATTTTTTTCCTAAATATCTCCACCCATTATAAGTGTGGTCAAAAAATCTCAAATTAATAATACGATTAATAAAAATGCTAGAAAAATATTCAGTTTAATTATTTGAGTAAATTTTTAAACGTTATTTTTGTTAACTTTATCGGTTTCAAGGTTTTCCCCTCATCATCAGGCGAACACCTGTTGGGTTACACCGTCATGTAAAGTGGAATAAACAGTTTCTGACTAAACAAATTACAATGTCTTCATGTTAAGTTTATTTAATGCGCGACACAAGTGATACATGATTTGCTCCTTATATAGGGCATGACAAACTTGAACACCACAAAATGTTTTGTGACAATACTGTACAAAATATATTCAGAGCATTGTGATACAGAGTATTGTCAATATGGTGAATACAAAATGTACCCGCATATCAATACTTCAAACATCCACAATGTTAATGCTTTAACTATAAATAATATACAATTAATTTAAGTTTAATATTAACTAGAGCACAAATAATCCCCAACCCGAATATTTACCGTTAGAAGTGTGTATGTCGGTACCAGTTTGAACTAAATTCAGTCTTGTTTGTGCTCTCCTGATGATGAGGTACCTTGAAACTGGTAGGGCTATACCGTTACATAAAGTGGAATAAACAGTGTTTGATAAAAACAAATTACAATGTCTTTAAAACTCCACAATGTTAATATGTCTGAACTTTAAATAATATGTTATAATTTCGTATTTAATGTTAAGGTCGGAATATAAATTCATACGTATCAAGTTATTTCCTATAACAGCTTCAGGAAATAATGGATAATTCTCAATTGTTTTAGCCAATCATTTTTATTAATAAATTATTATATATTTTCTAAGATACAACAGTACTAAACTGATCTCATGACATCTCTGATATTGAAGTTTTTCATATGTAAAATGTCCTCGTTGGTACTTAATCGAAAGGGAGTGAAGAAAACACTTTGCTGGTCCTGCGAGGGACCTCGAAGGGCGCAAGGGACATTGCGAGTATGAATTTCAAATGACATGTGTGGAGACACTTTTACAAAAGATTCTCAAAATGTATTGTATATAACAATAAATATACCCCAGACATACTTTTAAAACATAAAAAAACATTACTTGAGAAATATACAACAAAAAATAAACGAATGTCATTGATTTTTCATTTTTATAACATGATAATGACAATTTTAATGTATTATTGGACAATATCCGTGGTGTAGTTGGTAAGACGACTTTCAATACAGAGGTTGTGGGCTTGATTATTGTTGTATCAATTCATAAAGGGTTTTAACTTCACTGAGGGTGTCTTTAACATCATTCTGGAGGAAATTGATATACGATAATAAACCCGCTAAATTGCAGAATGTATATAAAAAAAGTATAAAACAACACAAAAGAGTAATATGTATTGATCATAATGTTGATATTAGGACTTCAATCATCAATCATCAACATAAAAGTGCAAAGAAACATAAAAATACATGTACGAGAATGAAGTTCTTTACTAAGGCATTTTAATGCAATAATCTCACGCCTCGTGAACGCTTTTTCAGCATTTGTATGGCATCCTTGAAGTTGTACATTAATGACGCACAATACTCGCTAGGAACTATTATGTTTCTCTCTTTGAACACCATCAGTAGAATTCCCAAAAAATACCAAAAAACATATTTTAGGCTTATGTCACCTAGGTTTTTTTGGGCCGTGGTGATCCCTTTCAAGTGATGGATAGCTTGTTCGGAGTTTTGACGGTACTACTTCATCAAGTTCCTTTTCTACAGGTAATCATGTTAAAAAAAACATAAGCTTCATCCCCCGTGACAATCAACTTTTTTTTTCTTTCCCCATGCATGTCATCAAACTTAATTGCAACATTTAACACGTCGTTGCCACGCTTAAGAGTTTTGTCCCCCATATTGGACTTACTTCACTTATACCAAGATGATCGTGCCAAATTCGAAATGAGCGTATAAATTCCCCACTGTTTTGCGAAAACCACTATCTTGCTGCTTTTGCTTTTGTCTTCTATTGGGTAACACTTACTTTTGCACTAGAATATAATATAATTATGCAGAATATATGCATTTGAAATGTTATGCTGGAGAAGAATGTTATGAATTTCATGGACAGCAAAGGGAACCAACAACTCCATTCTGGAAGAACTGAGAATCACCGACAAATTATAGACAATATGCCTTCGACGAGTCTTCCAATTCTTTGGGCATATTGCCCGTGGCCAGGGAGATAATTTACAGAGGCCTGTGGTTACTGGAAGTGAAGAAGGACCACGCACAAGAGGAAGAGTTCAAATGCGCTGGACTGACCAAATGAGAGACGCAACCTGTCTACCTTTATCAACTCCTCTTCGAACCGCGGAGTGCAGAAATGGATTGAAAGGAGTCGTCAGAAGCTATCAAGGGAGTCATGATGCTCAGTAATGAGTTATACTACAGGATGATGACTTGCACTAGTACAACTGTCACAAGTCAATGCATCTGCTGTTCTGCCTTAACGTGGGTAACCATCAATCGATTAACTGCCTAAGTGAAACTATTGAGCCAAATCTTTCGCTGTGAAATATGGCAGATAATTTTTTTTCGTAGACAACATCTAAACGTCGTTTAATTTCTGCCAGACTTTTCCCTTCTTTTGAAAAAAACTAGACAACCGCGCGATTTTCAATTTTTAACATTTCAGAATATAATGAAACAACACCTCTTCTATCAGGTCTTGTTAAGATACTACTGAAGGCAGAGGTATCAATTTTTAACAGTAACATCGCATGCGTGGGTGTGGTTATCTGTCTCCGTATACGCTCTAGCATGTTCAGGCTAAAGGCTTTTGGACCTAAGTGGTAGATGTGCACATATTCGTGATATCAATAACATGTAATAGATGTGCACATATTCGTGATATCAATAACATTTAATAGATGTGCACATATCCGTGATATCAATAACACGTAATAGATGTGTACATATTCGTGATATCAATAACACTTAATTCGTGATATCAATAACATATAATAGGTATGCACATATTCGTGATATCAATAACATGTAATAGATGTGCACATATTCGTGATGTCAATAACATGTAATAGATGCGCACATATTCATGAAATCAACAACACAAACCAGTTCTCTTCATGTTGGGAAACTCAAAGCGTATGCTAATGCGGCACCTAGCGGCAGCTTGTGGTGACATATATAAAAACTCCTTGTCACTCGGCGTGACACCCATGGCCATGACGATACCCATATTGCAGCGGGAACACACAGACTGAAATATGTCCACGTCGCTCCGTCTCTTCGCAATATTTGTAATCCACTTTGATGGCTGAGTGCGGGGGCTGAGATTTTATTAAGATGTTTTCAAATACCCACCCCTCATGAATTATTATAAAGAAGAGATCAAGGGGTTGTGAACGCTCGTACGGTAAAGTGGAAGCGATTTATAACGCTTTTTTACTACAAAAGAATCTTATTCATTCACGGTGAATGCGGAACTTCGTGGGACGTGTCTAAATATTTTATTTTCATGACGACATCCGCAGCATAGTTAGGATAAAACACTTGTCTTTCGACACGAGGGTTGCGACTTCAATTCCCGTTGTTACCCAATTTGAGAAAACGGTTCCAGTCAAATTTTCAGTTAAGGAGTATTTATTTGTTGATTTGATTAAAAAAATAACTGTTAACTTCTTGTTTACCTTGATAAACCTACATTATTTTCAATCCGAGGAAACAGCTAGATATTTAAATAAAAAAAATTGTTTCAGTCTGATTAGAGTGTTCTTCTGGTGAATTTACTCGTTCGTAGTAATACTCAGTGTTGTCTCAACACGTGTGGTTGTGCGAAGACTTGCACGTGTTGAAAATGCTATCATAGTTAGTTAGAAAAGTTCTGTACCTATTCCAGTGCTTCTCAATTCGAAGATTTGATTATTTTGATCAAAGATAATAATTTCCCCCCGGCTACACGCTTCAAAATATATGTATTGTTTTTTTTTTTTTTCACCTGGCGTGTTTATTGCCATGTGGCAATCTCTTTCAACCAACCAGAAATATGTTTTAATGGGCCCGAAGGGAAAACCAGACTTGAATTCCATTAAAAAAAAAACTGGATTCCAGCGGGGATTGAACCCGCAACCTCCGGATTGGCAGACAACCGTCTTACCACCAGGCCACGGAGGTCGTCTGGTTATATCATTGGTTATGTTGAGAGATACTATACGATTCAATAAATTTTAGTTATTTTAACACGTAATTGTTAAGCTGAAGTCTTGTCCATTCGAGGATCACATTTTGTAGATGATAGTCGAGTCATTACTTTCCGTAGAGGTCTCCATCTTGTAGGTATGTTACTTCTTCGGACCGATTGGCTTATCTGACCTATTGAAGTCAAAATATAATTTTGCTATATTAGAAGTTTTCTGGGAAAGTATTGACTTGTCAGCCTGTTTGAACTCCAGGCTTTAAACTGGTTAATAAGAATATTTACTCCATAGCGAGTCATTTTCCTTCTCTCGTGACGTCGGACCTTAAGTCCGTCGTCTACTATTTTTACACTCAGGTGTTGCCACTGGAGGAGAAGTCCCTTTGGGCAGTTATTTTTCTGCACAACGTAACTTTGCGTTGATATAAAATATAGATTACAATCATCTGTTTTGTCAGTAGTGGAGGATGTGGACTGTCTTATTTGATGATTAGAACCAAAAAAAACTATACCTCTAAATGACGTGGCAACACCAAACACGAGTATTATATTGTATTGTTAAATACTCTCATTGAAAACAGTTAGTTGCGTTTCGAAAATATCTTTTAACTAAAAAGAAAGACTTTATAAGGTATCGAACACTTGATTTTACAAGTAATTGTTAAATCAAGTGTTCAATATTAAATTTGAAAAATAGTTTTTCGTAAAAGAATATTTGTTGTATTACACTTTCACTGCAGACAGTACAACCTGACGAGTTTGTTGCCATAAGGCAATCTCTGCAAAAAAAAACAGAAGAATGGTAAAGAAGCTTTAAGTAAAAAAAACGACAAACGTTTTTTTACAAAAAAATACCTCTAACGAGAAACGATCTTGAAAACCTCGGGATGGGAGACACCGGTTTTACCATAAGAAAATTTAGACAAACAATCTCATCAAAACGTTCTAGGAATGAATTCTTCAACGGCTAGTTTTAATATAATACTTTATCTGAATGGGTTCGATATCTGACTTTTTTTAAACAAAAGCCTTTTATCTGTTCTATAAAACGTTTTGGATGTAAAGTATTTCGTCTTTAGTTTCTTACTGAGAAGTGTACGCGGAATGAAAATATCTCGAACGCCGTGTAGCGATAGCAAAATATGTGAACGGAGCATTAAAACATTTAAACTCTAACAAATAACACAATAGTATTAAAGTACTAACTCTGATGCATGAGAGTGAAACGTGGATATGGAAAAATACTGAAAGGAAGTGAATGAATGCTTACTTTGCACAACTTGCTCAGACGAATAATGTATTGAGCAGCGTCTAGAGATAGGAAATCATGTCAATGGAGTATTAAAATTTATGAACTCTAACCGGGTAATATCAAAATCTACTACAATGATATTTCTGTATCAACTTTGATGAATGGGAGTGACACGTGGACGTCAAAAATACCGATGGAGCCGAATAAATGCTACAGAAATGTTTTCATTAAAAAGAATATATGGTTGATAATACATGGCAGAATAGAAAATTAAGTTATTAACTGTTCCCTTCCTGCGCTAAAAAAATCCGCGCGTTCCGGTGCTGTGTATTCAATACACACCAATACACATGTAAAAATGAGCGATTTAAAATCGGAAAACTAAAAATATTCATAGCCAATCGCTTAAAATAATTAAATTTGAAGTCAAAAGAGATAATATTATAATTGAAATTTAATTGCTGAAAACATGAAAAAAACATCGGCCGACGTTCACAAAACGGGCGATGCAACCACCTCAAATGGCTGCCCGAAAGCTACTGAAGCGAGAGAAACGAGCAAACTGAGATTATATTTATTGCGTTCCCATATACCGAAGTAGAGTGAAAGTGGGACGTGAAATGCGTCGCTTCTTCAACCATAGCCGTTTTTTAGAATGATTATACCTACGTTACTCACTGGTACACGTTTGATTGCATTGGTGAATTTATTCTCGATTTTCGCAAAATATCTCTGATGTGGCCGATAAGTACTTATTATTATTAATATTATTTTTTTCATTTAATGCGTAAATGTATTACGGAGGAATACCTAAAATCTGAACCCAGTATTTATATATTTATAGAGATATTAAAGTTTTTAGAACCAATGTGTATTAGTTACACATCACAGGAAAGGAAGGGTTAGTTGTGATGCGTAATAATTTAAGACTAATGTAAGTAGGATAAAGAACAGCCCTCAGAGATGGTTTGGGCATGTAGAACTAATGAATGAAGAAATACAAACAAATATGCAGTGTAAGTGGAAGGCATAATGGAGGAAAACTAAGGGAAATTATAGAAGCTGTATGAGAAGATATACCTATATGAATTTAGAGGAGGAGAAATATTTGAATTGCAAAAGGTAAATAGACCAAGTTTGTCAAACCCCGTAGTGTGATTGGTAAGATTTATGTCTTCCGAACAGGGGGTTAAGGGTTTGACTCCCGTTGGTACCCAATTTTATAAATAAAGGGTTCCAGTCTGGTTTTTACTTAAGGCCTTCATCAAACCTTCAAGTTAAAAACAAAAATCTGAATATTAACTTGATATTTTCCATCCCTATTTCACGGTAAACCAGTGGCATGTTTACACACGGAGCGAACCCCCTTTTACGGTGTCCCGCAGCACTAATTGACTGAGAAACCGAAGGGAAATTGTTTCGGCGGTGCCTCCCTCTCCTCACGGCTGATACGTTACTGCGCTCCCTGTCTAGTCTGGAGGGATTTTTCAAACATATTTTTAAATAGAAATGGGAAAGATTTTTTTTTCTTATTTAATTATCATAATATTATTTTTAAGTTAATAACATATTTTTATTAACGTAGTTGAGAGAGCAGCTGCCTTAAAATGGAGCTGGGCAGGACATATTGCCAGATGCTCTGACTCTCGATGGACGAAAAAAGTCCTGGAACTGCAGCTTAGAACGAGCAGGAGAGGTGTGGGGAGACCACAGGCTAGATGGTCGGACGATATAAGACGGGCCGCAGGGGTGAAGTGGATGCAGTGTGCCCGAGATAGGGAGTTGTGGAAGACCGAAGGGAAGGCCTATATCCAGGAATGGATCCAGAACGGCTGAAGAAGAAGAATACATGTTTTCGTTGTAAATTTATAGTCTTAAATAATGAACGCTATAAGAGCATGGCCGGCATATAACAATATATCTGGTCTCACCAATAGAAACTTTGGATTCGGGGTAATTACCGCTGAAGTAGGCAGTTTAATCGTAGTTTGTCATTTTACATGTTTGCAATACCGCACGTACAGGACGACCTCTGAAACAAGACCAATTACTTTATTTTTTATTTTTTCAGTACTATCGAGAATTGAACCCGAGACCTCCGTGGCCTGTAGTTATATGATGTCTGTCTTTGGAGGTTTGATTTTCGTTGTGGTTGTGTTAAAGGCTTCCAGTCTGATTTTCACTTAAGACTTGTTGTTGAACACCTTTCTGGTTGGTTAGAATAAATTGTTACATGGCCAACTAATACGCCAGGTTAAGCTATTTACTATAAAAAAGTAATACAATACAGTAAATAGCGAAAACCCTGCTTGGGAGATAGGTGTCTTTCCAACTACCACGGATAATAAACCACCACGAGTTAACATACAATAAAATAATCATTATATGTTAATCAAAGGTGTCAGCTTTGATTTTAGCGAAATCCTTGCCCACTTAAATTCTAAGTCTCGATCATTGGGTGGAGGGGTGCTTGTGTCTCCGGCCATGCTCTCTAATATTTTTACTCGTAAATTCAGATGTGTTCAAGGATACCATACATATAACTAAACAGTTAATAATTATCAAGCAGAAGATTATCTTATTACCCCTTCCGTGGCTTATTTTATAAAGATGCCTGTCTTACAAATTGGGGGTTGTGGATTCGATTACCACTGAAATCTATTTGAAAGAGTTCAAATTTGGTTTTTACTTAAGGAACATATGGAAATAAGCCTACCAGGTTAAATGAAGAGTAAAACTCATAAACCATATGAATAAACGAAGAATAAAACTCATAAACCACATAACAACCATATTTTGACTTTTTTAATGGAAAAACAGTCTGTCAACAAACGACAATATACTTATAAATGGCATATATGTGTATTCAAACTAAAACCGATTCTGTTTTACAACTAAAGATGTCACTGGGCACATCTCCACAATCAGTTTACTTAAATACCGCACAGTTTTTTTCTTAGGTATAACTCTTTGCTTATGTTTTGGCTCTTGATTAGTTTATGAGTTTTACTCTTCAAATAGATGAGTTTAAATTACTCGTGACAAGTAAATAAAAGACAAAATTCAAAGTGGCGTATAAGGGTACTTGACGTTTATGCCACCGGAGATAACAATGTAAGCCAATTTTTAATAGGGATATGCTGTTACATACAGGGTAAGAAGCTTCAGTGCGTGTCTGCATCTTCTTTCTTCATTGGGTATCTGACCACTAGCAACTTTTTTACGTTCCAGCAGGTACTGTGTGCAACGAAAGGGTAAAATAACTAGAATCTCCTACGCTGGCCGTTTTGCGGCCCAACCTCATAATGGCGCTGCGCGCCCCCTTATACATGGTAATAATATCTTATATTACCAACGTACGCGTATGTACATTTTTAATAAAAAAGTATGTATAAAAATATCAATTTGTAGTCCATTTCGGAATTCTGAACACTGAATATGATAAAATAAATCAAATTCAAGTAAAACATAATAATATAGTTATACACTTTGTAATTTTAAATAATTTGAACAGGGGTACAACATAAAATATTGAATCACTCGAAAACTTTTTTGCCAAGGGCTATCAATGTTATGTAATGTTATCCGTCATGCCTGAAACTTACCAGTGGGAAAATTTGATAATGTAATTCATGAAACAGTTGATTTTCTCATTAAATTGACCTTTTTGAAATGGCTGTTGGATGAAGGTCAACAAACAGATAAATAATAATATTTTGCTACATTCGGTTGAATAATCTACGATTCTATTAGATTTGAATACAGATAAAAACACCATAGAAGTGTTTCCAATACTATTATGGTGTTTTTACTTGATGGCAATATAGGTAATATGTACACTATTTACCTTGAGTTATACAATTTAGCATAATGAAAACCTTACATTATATTTGTTTGTCTTAGAACAGGTATTTATGCCTATTAACTTTCGCCGGCTATAGTCTAATGGTGAAGATGTCTAGCTAGCGGGCACCCGAGGTTTAATTCCTGACTGGTAAACTTTTTTTAGACTTTACGTGTATTATATTTCATGTTTTCATTTTTCTACATTTGATAGTTTCATTGATCTACATATTAAACATACGGTTCTATTAGATTCGATAGAAACGCTACATTTGGTATTTCTTCTCGCTCGAAATTAATTCAATGTACACTACATATTTCGCTTAAGATAATATATAATATTGTGATTTGTTTTATCAAACATTGTTTATTCAACTTTTTGTAACGGTATAACAGTGGCCTGGTGGTAAGACACTTTTCTGCCGATCCGGAAGTTGCGGGTTCGATCCCCGCTGGAACCCAGATTTTTTAAAATAGGATTCCAGTATGGTTAACACTTAGGGCCTATAAAACCAAATTTCTGGCCGGTTGGAAGAGATTACCCCATGGCAAAAAACTCGCCAGGTAAAAAAAAACCCTATTGGTTTCAATGCTTTCACCTAATCATCAGGGGAGCACAAACAAGTCTGAATTATGTTCGAACTGGTACCGACATGCATACTTCTAACGGTAAACATTCGGGCTGGGGACTGTGGATGGAGAGAGGGAGGAGATAAACTCAGCGAGCAGCGGCGAGATCTTGGAATATATGTGTTTGCCAGATTTTCACCCCGATGCACTGATTTAGACATTTCTAGGGTCTCTAATCTGTCCAATTTATTTCCGTTATTAATGATATATAAGAATTTGGCATCATCAATTAAGAATGTATGGTTTTCACGGTGACAATGATTAGCCATTTCAGAATAAATTAGAGGATTTGTTAAGGCGGATTTGTATTTAGTTCAGATATCTTGGCAGTGAAATGCTCAGCTCTCATGACCTCCCCAGAGAAGTAAGGCCTCAGGTAGATAAAGCTGCAGTTGTGGCGGGCTGCCTGAGATATGTCATATGGAGGAATAAAGATATGAGAACGGATAGCAAGGTACGCATTTATAAGACCTTTGTGCGACCTATCCTCACATATTGCATCGAAGCGAGAGCGGACACTGTCAGGACAAAAAGTATGCTAAGGACATCGGAAATGAGAACTCTGCGTGCTATTGCTGGAAAGACTGCGTGATCGTGTAAGGAACACCACAATCCGAGAGGTCGGCGTACACCAGGAATATAGACGGCGGCGTCGGATAGACGGCGTCCACCAGGAAGACCCCCGAAACAATGGATAGATAGCTGAAGCTCAGCATCACAGGAGGACAATCCTGCAGTAACAGTCTCTTGAGTCTATAGAAAGTTTAAGATGAAGGATTTGTATTCTGGAAATCTCTTTTCAAAGGATCTTCCTGTCTTTCCTATATAGAAATTAACAGTCAGCACATACAAATTTATACACACCACTGTTGCTAAGTATTCCACTTGTTTCGCCTTTCCCGTTAAATAAGAGTTTCCGGAGATTAAAATTAGTGTAAAAGGCTGGCAATGTCTTTAAAGCTCCACAATGTTAATGTCTTAACTATAAATAATAGATACAAATACATAATATAATACCCCTACATGTAAGAGATTAACATATTTTTAAAAATGTGTTGTTGGCAAACATTGATTGAATTGTAAAATTAAAATGTAAAAATTGGGATGTTTGTCGCCTGATTTTGGGCTTGGGTGGCGCGTGCTATCTCCTGATTTGGCCAATCGCAGACCCTCCAGAGTGCGAGGGTTGGGCTGATCTCCAGCAGCCGAGGGCCCTCGCGACAGGAGTGCTCCACTTTAATTACTAATGGCTAACGCTTAACTTCTTCAGTCCTTACTTAAAACACGACTTGCCTGTTAAATTTAATATTGAAATTTGACTTTTTGTCAAAAGTTCCTTTTTAGAATATTTAATAACAATTCCTTCATTCCACCTGAAGAAATAGGCCTCGAGATAGGACACACGTGTCACGGAGATAAATATTATTAGTAGAATAAAAAAAAATTAAAATAAGGTATAAATAAAAGCTCTTAATATAAATCAATCAAAATTACCCTTTGAAACTGTAGTGACTATACGTGCGGTCACTGAACCCACGAGGCGACCTTCGCCCGCCCGGTCATCAAACTCGCATGCTTCACAATGCGAGACAAACAATGGGCAAAGTTCACACGGTCGGTCATTCAACTCACTACTAGCGGAGACCGCATTCCATGAGGAAAGGAGAGAACAACATATCTTCCGCGCTGTCAGTCAAAACAACGAATACCCTACGTGACAACAATAAACATATTGTAAGGCAAAGACGAGACAGCGATATATCTCTTGCGCATTCTCGCACACATTCGAAATATTATAAATACCGACGTTTATCAATAAAATATATCTTTGCATATTCCGATTTCGAACGAGTTTTATTTATCAACAATCATCCTCATCATCTCTCCTTTAAGGAACAACCCGTTCCTAAAAAAACATGGTTTAATATTATAAGAATGAATAAGATGGAAGTATCTGTTATTTGTCGTTTGCGGACGGGCCACTGCGTGGTGGCTAGTTACCTTTACAGAATGGGAAGAATGAGTAGAGAATCCCGGCTGCGGGTGTGGTCTGGATGATGAAACTATAGACCGTGTACTTTTCGGTTGTCCTTTGCGAGACAGGTTTGATTTACTAAAAGACATATCTTTGCCACGTCCAATGAATGTTGCGTTTCTTCTTTCGAGGAACTTTTCCATTTATAGATCGATTGTTAAATTTTTTAAGCTTTATCAGTTGAAACTTAGAATTATCTTTAAAAATTGGTTTTATAAACCTATATTTATTTATTATTTATTTATAATACGAATGCAATAGTATATAATACGATTGCAATAGTACATAAGTTAAAAATAAAATTAAAAATCATCTTTTCCACGGTTCCCCAGGCGGAACGTGTTAAGTGTTAAGGCTTCCACGGCGCATTTGGCTGCCGACTATTGTGCGAAACGCGGAGGGTGTACTTGACATCGTTTCATTTTAATGAAACTCTTCACCATCCTATTAAATGTTTCACAACACCATCACCTCTGTTCTTCTCTTCTCACACATGTTCCACAGCTGTTAATTGACAGATACTTTTTTTCAATCTGTGAACTTGATGCCTTCATGTGAAAACATAAGGAATCTTAGCGCTAATAAAAGGATAAACTAGCGAAACATGGACATAGAAAAAAGTGATGAAATGAAAATAAATACGGCGCTAGTAATGATAGCGTTGTAAAGAATGAGTGAGAGTACATTAATAGAGAATTTGCACTACTGAATAACATAGCATTGACATATTTCAGTCATGTAGAAAAAAAAAAAAAAAATTATTTATTGGAAAATGGGTTATTTTACCTCCTTCCTAATTTTAAATTATAAACTAGGGAAGAGTTATTAAACAGAGAGCATGCATGACGACGTATATGGAACTGACAGGCGCAAAAACTGTGTGTCTGAAAATAACGAAATGGAGGTCTGTTTTATTTGCATACCCTAGATAAAACATAAATCATAGGTTCATGACGTGATGGTGATAAATGTAAACATGAAACTCAATTCTTAACTTCACTCTGCACAATTTTTAACAGCTGTGATCCATTGGTCAGCAAGTCCAGGCACCCTTGGGTTCAATTCCTGGACTGGCGTTACTTTAAGATTAAAAAAAATCAAACGAATTATACTCATTCATACATTGTACGATAATACAAGAACTGAATAACATTTCAGTCAGAATATACAAGAACTGAATAACATTTCTTTAATCGTCGCCGATACTACAGGAACACGTATCTAGGATTGCCCAAATTTTACAGGGGAGACCAAAAACGATTTTTCTGCAAAAATATTATAAAATAAAAATGTCACCTGGTATTGCAGCTACGAATAAATGCGTTCCGCGTTGAATATAAATATATGTGTTAATGCAAAAATGTGTCAATGATACAAAAAAGAAAGAAAGTTACGTGTTCCTGCAACCAAAAAATCGAGTTACGTGTTCCTGCAATATCGGCGACGATATTAAATATATTCCAAAAAATTGTACTTTGCTCATTAAAAAATGCCTAATTAACTAAAACTCAAAACCAATATACATACATACTCATTACGTCATTCCCCTGTCGGGGTACGCAGAGAGGAACGGGTGCCCAATATTTCCTTTTTCAATACACATCTTCGCCTCTTCCACACCCATACCCCTTCTCATACTACTATGATTTCTCTAGTTTTCTACGTTTCCTTTTTTTTTAATATCAGTCACATAATCCAATCATACTATTTTTGGTCATCCTCTGCCACGTCTTTCACTAACTATATATTTGTTGGTTAGTATTTCTTCAATTATTTGTTCTACACACCCAAACTACCTTCGAGTTCTCTTATTCATCTTACTCAACACATAAGTCTTACGTTTACATTTAATTCTAATCACTTTATTCCATATTCTGTCATATATTGTCACCCCATGTATTCTTCTAAATGCACGCATTTCTACAACATATAATTGCCTCTTTTCAGCATTTTCCCACGTTTGCGTTTCCCTTCTTTACATTAAAGTCAGTACTTGAATATTGTTTTAAGCATAGGCTGTTTTTTTGGGTGTGATAGAATTTGTTTTGGAAATAAAACACATAAATTATTTAAATGGTCGTGTATTTGAATTAAATTAATATGTTATTTAATGAAAAATATTGTTTGTGGATAATTTTATTCACATGTTGACCATGGCTGGCTCTTATGTACCTTAACCGATCATAAGATGGGTTTCCCATTAAGGACGATAGAACTTTAAATTAAAATAAAACAACAACTAATAAACCAAAAATGGATCTGAAGGTTTAATTTGAAAGAATATTTCATGTTGTTTATGATTTAAACAAGATATCGTTCAAATGGCTTCCACAGCTTCTTTTGCACTGGCCAATTTTCGATGACTCGGTGGAGTATTTCCAGCTGTATGGCGCCAGTAATACGACAAATGTTGGTCTCAAATTCATCAAGAGTCTTGGATTTGTTGGTGTAAACCTGTGATTTAACACTTGCCTTACTGTGCTAAACAATTCCGCCAGCCACTGTGCTGGACGCTCAACATCCAGTGAAAAATGTATGTTTTAAATTAAAATTATGCAAAATCTGCTAGGTTATTTTTTGTAATTAGCTATAAAATTATTTTATTATGTTAGTCCTGGTCACTCACTATCCATCATAGGGTGACAAAACCCCAAAAAAAATAATCCAGAGTCATCAAATCGCATGATCTTCGCGGCCAATTCAAAATCCTATCATAGCCCAAAAAAACCTTTATTTAGTATTAATTTCCACCAAATATCCATGTAAGGAAACATTTTTTGATCACAGATGCAATATTTCACTCAACATATCTTGTCTAATTTTCGTTAGCAGAAATGTATCATAAATAAACTCAGTTTCCCCAACAGAAAAGTTATATTTTATGTCATTGAAACGATTATGAATCTATTTAAAAAAAAGTAGAACACCTCCCTTAAAATATAATTAAGAAAATTGACACGGAGGAGAATGTCAGTGAAGTCATCTTACATTAGCAAGTGAACTCTCCCGCGAAATAGTCTTCCCTAACTTCAGCTTAAGTCTTTCTTAATCATGACAGCATCCCTTGAAGTGACACGAGTCCCAGGGCACTTCACTTTACTTCACTCTCCTGCATCGTGAAGTTATTGGAACTTGAAGGAAAGTTCAACTAACAATGTAAGTGCAGAAAATTAACAAACTTAATATTTCCATTACGTTCATTGTATGAGGCTAATAGAAGCTTTAAGAACATTTAATCTTGAATCGATAAATAATTTAAAACCATGAGCTTAATTTCTCATTAAAGTGTTTCGAACGGATTGGTTTCAAATTGTGTATCTTTGTATTCCAGTTTCTAAATGGGATGTCTCAATTGTGATCTGTATCATAAATGTTCCGTGGCTATAAATTGACAGTTTCGAATAGATCAGATAGGTCCTAGTATTATTTATTTATTTTCATCAACAGCACAATTGAGTGGATCAGAACCAAACATGACTAACCCACATTTATTTTGTTTCGAGATAATTGACTTCAAAGTTGCAGATCTATTCAAAAATGGTTTGTTTTCTGTTGTTTCCAAAATTCAACGGTAGATGTCTGCACTTATGGTGAACTATACACTCATAATTATGTTTGGTTCTGATAGAAATGGGTATAAAGATGTAGCGTATGTGCCTAACTCTAATTTTATATTTTTGTGGGATAGTCAAGTCTGGTTCTGACCCACTCAATTTATCCTACAACAACATTTAAAAAAAATACAAGTAGGGGGTGTTTTATTCATTAAAAATGAAAATAATCCTTAAATAAAATCATTAATAGAAACTACAATAAAATCAAATAATAAGGTACATTAGCACATTGAAACAATTTAAATAAGTACGCAAGAACACAAGTCAAAACAATTTCAAAAATCCAATAATACACACGACACGATACCGTCCCAAAACAGGTCTCCCGCATCTCACCACACCGAGCGTCACTTTTGATATTCATGCGTAAAATACAAATTTAACATTTTATAAATTCTGCAATCATCCTTATTTTGTAACTCGACCGACTGTAAAGAAATATATATTCATACAGTGCAACCTGGTGGACTTATTTCCATGTGGCAAACCCTTCCATCCAAGCAAAAAGACGTTAGAGAGGGCTTAAGTAAAAACATGGCTGGAACTCTTTTTTTAAATAAATTGTGCTTCAACTGAAATCAAACTAGCAGCCCCCATTTTGTAAGAAAGGCCGAGTGTCACACTTGACAAATGTCAAGAGTGACACACAGTACCCGGCGGTAAGTAATACACATCGGGCTTAAGAAAGAGACTGTCGACCTTAATCGGCTAATTTCGGCTTTGTAGAGTGTCGTCTCTGTCATTCATACACGTGTTTCTGTCGCGATTTATGGCTGACAGTCTCTTTCTTAAGCCCGATGTGTATTACTTACCTCCGCGCACCTTACTTTTCTTTCCACGAGAATATGCGGAAAAAAAGTTCAGAATAAAATCAAAATTTTATAAAATTAGGGTAGAGCTTTTGCCACTTACTTATTTTTACACTCAATTTATATTTGTGATATTTTTAATCTCTCAGTAATAGTGGGTTCGAGTCCCAAGTCACAGTGCCCTTGAGGAGAGTATGCTCTTGAAACGTCGCTACATAAATTGTAGTTTCATTATTAATATATCATTGGACATATATTTGCAAAAAAATACTTAATACATATTTTACCTGTCATAACATAAGAAAACATAACATGACATCTCATAAGAAACTGATATATTATGATATCATACTCAACACGTTAACATTAAATTCATATTCAACCCTTATCACTCACTATAGTACTCGTACTTTTGTTAAAAGAAATTATTTATCAAAGGTTTCGTCTTTAATATAGTGGAATTTCATATTAGAATATTTAACTACATTTTTTAGATGATTCATAAAATTATTTCTCGTTAAATATTCTTCCAAAAAATGTGACTATTTAAATAAAATATTTACACTTCTATAAATATGTTAAGTATGATTTAGATGCAACGATGTGATTCATCTCAACAACGGCATGCCTTTTTTTAAACTTGGGAGCCTTTCAACACGATTTCGCCATACATCTCTTACAAACACTTGTCGTTTAGTCGATCATATGTTTTAAGCCTTATCATGGCATTGTAATACAGGTGTTACACTAATTTAGGGATTTTTTTTTAAATCCAGAAACTGTAATGTAATTTCAAATATGGCAACACATTCAAATACTATACATGCACTATTGTGTGCAGTGGTATCATCTGGTGATAAATGTTGACAACGCTTACAACCTTTCAAACGACATCGGGTCAACATGTCTGGACAGCGTGGGTGAGTTTTGAAAATTGGGGTAAATAATCTAAATATCTTATTAATCACTACATGTCGAGAAAATTTTATTCTAACCATTTTATTTGTTGATAATTCAGCTACGTAAATGTCGTTCATGTTTTAGATTATAGAATCATTTTATAGCCCTTTTTGCGTTTTATAAAAATTGATATTTTGGCTATGTAACGTGGTGTTATAAATAAAAAAAAAACTATAAGAAAAAGTTGTGATTGTTTTTCCTAAATTTTCCTTCATAGCTTACCATTCAACATGGAAACATCAAAGGAAAACGTTAATATTTGGATAAATTGAACTTTGCCAAGATAAGGGTGAATACTTGAATTTCTTCACATTTCTAACGATATTTATTATTATGTTCTTATCACTTCTTTTTAATGTTCGATTTCCATGAAAACAATCGAAAAAATAATTAAAAAAAAACAGTTCAATGACTTTCGCACGAGGACTATTTTGGCGTTACCCACACAAGTAAATAGACGGATATAGTTTTGTGACTACGCTCGCAGTTCACTTTAAGCTATCGAGCGGGTAATAAAGAAGAGAGATAACTCAATAAGGTAACGAATCCTGCCCTTAGCCGTTATCCCTGGAGGGGATAACAGTTCGTTATATCTCCCGTTGATTTCGTTAACTCTTATAGAAAACTTGTTCGTTTTCCCCCTTTTTTACCGTTACCAAGAAATGGCGGAAGAAAAACGACCGGTAAATTTTATTGATAAAACTTTTGTTCTGTGTATACATACAGATGAAATTGTATATTATAAGCTGTGTTTTTTCTTCTAGTGATATGTCTAGTCTCCTTAATATTGACGATCACTCTTGAAGAAATATCTCTGTCCTTGGCAGCACGGAACAGTTCTTCTACAAAATGGATAGCTGTCTTTTCGAGAATGTCGCGTAATCAAGACAGACGCTTGTATTTTAATTAAAAAAAAAGAACAGTCACAGGGAATTTATCAGATTTTTTGTAGAAAATATACAATTTATAAATAACTAGTTGCAACCCGTGAAATATTCACGGAAGTAAAACAAATTCTACATTTATGAAAATATATATTCAAAAATGTAAAATTTGTTCACATACGAGTATATCATTTATACATCGTCCCCTTTTACACCGGTTCAAAATTTGTTAGGTAGGTATTTAAAATTCGTTTAGTATCACGGACCCACCGAGATTCAAATTTCGAATTACTTTCGGAGAGAATCCAAGTATTCCTCTCTCGCTCTCTTGTATTCAAAATTCAATTCTCGACAACCATTATATGGGTTTTGACCTATTTACACTATGATATATTAAGCAGTAAAATCCCACTTATCAGTGTTTATTTTATGCACATTTTCGTCATGTCAACAGGTCAGCGAAAATATTACTAAGTATATACCTTTATATATACGTGTATGGGAAAAAAAATAAACACTTATTCCTTAGTTAATTTAGTCACCGTCCTCCTTAACTCGGACAGTGTTGAACTAAATATGATATGTCCATATTCGAGTCAGTTATCGCGTTGTACTCTTGGCACATTCTTCTTTCTGGATAATAGAAGTCGATGTTACTTCTAAATGTAGCTGAACTGAACAAAGCAGGCCTTCTAAAAGAACGAGAGGGAACACTTCAATGAATACGTTCCAGAGTCGCAGGTGAATCCACAAAAACATTCAAGACTTTAAATGCAAGATTATAAATACGTCTACAAACCTCAAGCGCATGTTAGATCGAAAAAAGACAATCTATCACTATTTGACCCAAGAACACTTTGCAGCCCCTCCCTATGACATAAAAGACAGCCTCAACTAAATCAACATACAACCTATAGTTAGGGCTCCATATTACAGAGGTATGTATATACTCCAGATTGCATATTACCAATGCCTCATACAATATTATCAATCATGACAAAGTCTTAATTAGATGAAGAAGAAATCCACCTCAAAGTTCTACTCCTCTTCGGAAAAGCATTTCTCAGACACATATTTGAAATTGTAATTTATTTAAAATTGTAAAAAACATTTCTCAGACACATGTTTGAAATTGTAATTTATTTTATCAAACACTGTTTATTCCGCTTTTTGTAACGGTATACCCCTACCGGTTTCAAGGCTTTTACCTCATCATCAGGGAGCACAAAAAAAAAACTCCCCTGCTCCCCCGATGATGAGATGAACATTCATTATATGTTATATGAACACTACAGATATACACTACAATACACCTTAAGTTGAAAGTGTTTCTATCACATTATGAAAGATATCCAAAGATTTCTTTCAAATTCCCTTAATGATGTGTCCTTATTGTATCTTTCAAATATGTTATTTATAGTTAAGGCATTAACGTTGTGGAGGTTTAAAGACATTGTAAGTCGTTTTATCAAACACTGTTTATTCCACTTTTTTGTAACGGTATAACCCTACCGGTTTCAAGGTTGTTTGTACTATCTGAAGATGAAGTAACCGGTAGGGTTCTACTGTTACAAAAGGGGAATAAACAGTGTTTGATAAAACGAATTACAATGTCTTTAAACCTCCACAATGTTATTGCCTTAACTGTAAATGACATATTTGAAAGATACAATGAGGACATACCATTTAGGGACTTCGAAAGAAACCTTTGGATATCTTGCATAATGTGGTAGAAACACTTTCAACTTACGGTGTATTGTAGTGTATGTCTGTAGTGTTCATATATAACCACAAATTTTAATAAGACCTCCCAGTCAAGACTGATGTACTCGTATTTTTGGTAGAAAAGTTTTCGATTAATTTGGAATTGCGAGAACACTTTCGCATTCTGCTTTATTGGCTAAACTTTTGACAAAGGTTGAAATGTATTTGATTTGATTAATTATCCAGAGAAAAGGGTTTAAATTAAATTTTCTCCTTAACCACCTGCTCAAATTACTTGATAAGGAATTCCAGGTAAGTGATTTCAGCTAAAGTATACTTAAATAGAAAAGATTGTGTAAAATGAGGTTTGAAAATGTAAATACTATGTAAAATAAAATAAAATGTAAATACTTGTGTAAATATTTATTGAATCTTTTCATTACTATTTACATTTATTTCAATCATTTTACTTTACAACTAAGGTCCAAAAGTTTTCTGCGTGATCAAGTTAGAGCATGCATAAATATATGTCACTGCGGTCAAGTGATGTTACAGTTAAAATTCGATAATTCGACGAACTTTTTTATCAGGCTGGGACCCTTTTTTATATTTTGTTAGTATATTATTTATAATAGCAAAATGGATATTTAAAATCAACAGAATTGGAGAATCCATTTTGCTTAATTGGACAGCCCCTATAAATAAGGAATCTTAAATCAGAAAAGCCGTATTTCTGTTCATTTTGTCTGGACGTGTTTAAATATCGTTTGAGATCATGCTAGTCTTGTATAATTTCGAAATAATTCCGAGTGATCAAAATATTAGTTCATGAATCTTTGTCGTTAATAAATAAAAGCTGGCGGCGAGTCATCACGGCAAAAGATTTGATCTTCCCTATTCGCCGACTTGCAGGTGTCTCTCGATACGATGCACGATGCCCTTGAATCATTGTTCTAGAACTTTAAAGAATTATTATTCTGTCTGTAATGAGAAAATATTTTGTCCGGGGGAGAGAAGCACGAGGTGTCTCCCCTCTTCAATAGGTGGGGGCGGAATGCTTCCAGCGCGGCCCGCCATTCCCAGCTTGACCGCGAGAAAGCAGAGAGGTGATAGCTCTCTGCTTAAGTTTATAGTCATTCTTTTAATTAATAATTACATCTCGAGACCCGTTCTAACCTCAACTTTAATAGAACAAAGAAAGATTATCGAATAATATTCTTTGTAATGAAAATCCAGTGAGAGGGTACATAATTACTTCATTGTTTAGTTTAGACAACGAAAATCCCCTTTATCAACGAGGGTCATTCATTCTCTACGGAAGACGCCACGCGCAGATTGCGTTATATTCCGAGATTACTTCACGCTCCTGCAAACCATCCAGGAGCTGTCTGACGCCTTTGTCAGAAGACTTGTAAGAAAGAGTAGCTTTTGGAACGCCCCGGAACCCGATCTTCAATCAGAACTCTACGATTACGCTTCGAGGAGTGTGCTGACATCGACGAAACCTGCTTCATTATTACAACGAACAATTATGTCAATATTTAAAGGTACTGTGATTCTATATTCTTTGTTATTCTTTTGGTGATTTCAAATTGCATTAACTTGTTTTGTTGTTTTACGATGCTTTCAGAGCGATCGTTAGAGATAATCTCCCTTGCAAAGGATATTGATGCTGTAAAGTTAGATTTTTCAAGTGTAACTAATAGAATCAAACCCTTGTCTCCTGCCTCCCTCCACCCACAATCCCCAACTCAAATGTTTACTGTTAGAAGCGTATATGTAGGTACTATTTCGAACATAATTCAGTCTTGTTTGTAATCCCCTGATGATGAGGGGAAAACCAGTAGGGTTATACCCTTATATCATATAAAGAGAAATAAACAGTGACTTAAACAAATTATCATACAATGTCTTTGAACCTTCACAATGTTAATACCTTAACTATAAATAAATTACTCTTTTTTTTGTTGTCGTCAGGAATTAAACTTGAAATCCCAAGTTGAAAGACAACAGTTCTACTGTAGATGCCTCATGTAGATGACATCTAAGCTAACCGATATTTTTATTTTGTTGCACCCAATCTTCGTCATATATGCTACGTATATTTTATTTTGTTGCACCCAATCTTTGTCATATATGCTACGTATAATTAATTTGGACCAGTCACACTGCCGAACCAACTTGGGCTGCAGTGGTTATTCTGAGGCACAGGACTAAGACGACAAGGCCATACGCAGGGCTTAAGCTGTCCTGGAAGGAGTCATTTCATTATCTCCTTATGCAGAAAAAAAATGATTTCCATCTAAGAATATATCACCAATGCTTGGTCGTCAGGACCACATCAGCCGAGGTTGTCTTTTGGGTTGTTAAGATGGTGTTGCTGCCCATTTATTTACTCACGATTTTTTTTTTATTTGATGACGAACTCTCATGTTAAGCTGCCTTTTAAATATTCTCGAAACTTATATTCTCAATACTTGTACATACATGTACACAGCATCTGAATCATAAATTTCAGTTTGTTACATTATCTGTACATCTTGAATACATACATATTCTAGTGGAAAATTCTTCAGAGTATAGTACTCCCCGTTTTGCGACCGTTAAGCGACCCCTACTAGTAGGCCAGCCAGCCAGTAGTATAGTGGTACGGCCGTTGGGTATTGAAACGGATCCGGGGAATCCGTTCGGATCGTTACAGGAACCCGTAATGGAGGCAATTTGTACTCCATTATCTATAGAGATGTGAAAGTCTATTGCGGGATACAAAACAGTTTTAAATTATTCGAAAATATAAAATAAATCCTTTTGGATACCTAAGTGTTAAACACATACATGAAAAAAATAATGGAAGGTGATTATATACGAGTACATACCACTAAGGTACAAAAACTTCCGGCCAGAAAAAGTTAAACCATATTTGGACAGATACAAGATCAGTTCGATCCCACCCCCATCAACACTTATGGGAGAAAAAATAAGTCCCAGCGCAATCTACACAAGAAGATCGAAATCTTATTTATTTTTAGTGAGCGCGACGTCACGTAGTGACGAAGAAGGAACTGCTTAAAGAAACTCCTTCTCCGATGACGACATACCTGAGTGTAAAAGAATATTAGCGACGACAGAGTTAAGGTCCAACGTTACGGGAGAACGATGATTCACAGCTAAGTAAATATACTTATAAAGCGACTTAAGACCTGAAGTCAAACTAGTCATCAAGTTGCTAGTACTTAAACTTTATAGACGCCAGCCGTATCTACCACGATGGTCAGGTGATGTTACAGCTAAAATTGAATACCTCTTCTCTCAGTAGTTTTTTTAACTAGAGCGGCGAGGACAGTTGTCACGAGGCGTGAGATTATTGTATGAAAATGTACCAGTACACACTTTTCTGTTGCTGTAAAGGTTGCCATTCAGAACTGTTGTTTCTGAAAATGTAATCACACATCCCTTAGTCCTGACTAAACCTTAGTGATATATTTTTATTTTCAATGAAATCTATTTCCGTAGAAAAATATTAAAAGTGACGAAGAAGTGATCTCCGCAGTGTTACACCATTTTAAGAACAAAACTTAAGTAATTTGGAAAAAATATTCTTAGGTCTAAACAATGAAATACTAGGTGATATAATGGAAACTTTTATAGTTTTTTTGTTTCATTCTATCACCTTTTTTATTTATTTATCTATTTAACACTTTTATTGCATAAACAATCTGGCGGGTTTATTAGACCTTTTACGATATACAAAAAGCTTGACAAGAAGTGATCTCCGGCACCTTTTTTGCGGTGGAGCGGCACTCCACCACCTTTTTTACGGTTTACAAAAAACTTGACAAGAAGGGAACTCCAGCACCTTTTTTTTTTTAAAAAAAAAAAGTTATGCGTGTAACAGACAAATTATGACATGAGATTGATTTCAAAACAAAATTAGTAAAACATTAAACACGAATATACTATGCGTATCCAGAAAGTAAGTGTACTGAGGCTCTCACGACCGGATGGATCGAGTCAAGTTAGGTAATGAAACCACGCGTGTCCCTTGTTTAAGGCAACTATTACAATTTTTATGAGGTCTACCTATAAATACTACTTTCTCCTATAAAACGAACAATTTAGATTTAGTATTTAGTGGTAAGCTTCGACTATGATTTCGGGCATACGTGTTTTTTAATGTTATTTTATCGGACGAATGCCTCACATATATTTATATTGTAAATTGTATTATGAATAATAAAGGCTCTGTATTGTAATAAAATGTCCTTGTATGAGGTCCTCGTATTGTCGTTTCATTATGTATCGGACGGCTTGGATATAAATTAATAAGTTCAAGTCGGTCGGTGTTGAATGACATCCGCGCGTGTCCGTCGCTTGACAAAGAATGAAAGCAAATATCGCAGCTAAAGCGGTTAGGCCGGTATGCTTGCAACGTGTGTAGGATCATATTTATAGGACGCCAAATAAACCGAAATAAATGTATTCTCGTTACGCAGATGACACACCAGTAAAAAGGTAATTCCTGAAATCACTGACGTATGTTAATAGACTAAATACGTGGATCACAACGCAGTAATTTTTACTATCAATATAAATAAGATAACTCGTTTTCGTTCCGAAATATCATACATTCTCGTCTGAATCTTCGTGCCGTGTTTTGTTTTACCAAAATTTTAACATTCAAAAAGGTATCTCTTCATCCAATGATGAGTGGTAACCATCCCCCTGTTTTACAGTCTATTTACTGGTGCTGTATATTTATATTTAAGTATTGTTGAATGAAAAATACATGTTAATTTAACTTCTTAAATGTAAGTTTAAAATTAGCACATATTTTTTTAATAAACTAAATACGAGTAGATTAATAAACAAACCAGTTTCATGTCTCTCAAGCATAATACTCGTATATTGGAATCGACAGCGCGTGGATTTCAAATGTTGGTATTACTGAGCCATTTATAGCCGTTTTAATTGATATTAGTTTTATTTCATCACAATTTATTTTCCGATTGAACCAAGAACTCAAATATTAAAAAGAAAGTTAGAAATTTCTTAAGAAAAGCCTTTTTCGAATCAAATAATCATAAAGTACATAAACCTTAGTTCTGAACTCCAAGAGTACACGAGCCTCCAGTTGACGAACACCCTTTATAGTTTATATAGGTAATATGGGCAATACACGTTGGTTGCACAGGCAGTGGGCCACGTCTGGTTGGTTGTGTGTTTTTGTTTGCATCATTAATGGTGCCGCAGTTTCCATTTCACAATGTGTTCAGAATATACACGTATTTGAACACAGAAATAGAGCATTTTACAAACAATTTCTATGATTCGAATTCTGGTCAGGAGTATCAAATCATCGATTGATGTGTCTTGCGATGTTTATCAATATTTTTGTAATGTTTTTTTTATCCAAAGAATTTAAAATGAGTTTTAAAAAATTCAGGTGACGTTAAGGGAAGCACTAAAAACAAATATTGGAACCGACTAATCTGCACATCAAGATTTTTGAAAACTCCAAGATAAATTTACCTTGGAAGTAATTAAGTTTATGGATTTCATCTGATTTGATTGATTGATTAGTATATGATAGAGCACACATTAGTTTTTTGTCGTTTTAACCTGTAACGGTGAAAACATTCGTTGTTTCTTGTTTGGACTAATGTAATTGAACACGTTTTGTTGATTATCGTTTGAACTACAGTAAGGGAGCATATATCAGTTGTCTTTTGTTTGGACTAGTGTAATGAAGCACACTCTTGCTGTCTCTCGTTAGGAAAAAACATTAGTTGTCTCACCTTTGAACTAGTATAATGGAACATAAATTTATTGTTTATCGTTTGAAATACTGTAAGGCAGCAAACATTTGTTGTATCTCGTTTGAACTTACTGTTAGAAAACAAACATTAGTTGTCTCTCGTTTGGAATAGTGTAAAATAGAGCACACTCTTCTTGTTTCTCGTTTGAACTACAGTAAGGTTGAAAACATTAGTTTTCTCTCGTTTCAACTACTGTTAGAGAGCAAACATTAGTTGTCTTCGTTTGGAATAGTGTAAAATATAGCACACTTATTGTTTCTTGCTTGGGAGATACTGTCCCTGGCCATTCTTACGGCTCTTGGTTCCGCCATTCTGGATACATGTTCGTTCCAGAATCTTCTTCTCTGTTGTCCCCATCTGACAATATCTTCAACTTCGCACATCCTTCGGATTTCTGTGTTTCATACTCTATCACGAAGGGGTTTGCCAGCGATACTCTTGAGTACCTTCATTTCGCTGGTTCTAAGGAGACAGTGTCGGTTCTGGACTTTATGCTGGATCATTCATAAAATCGGATGGATCATTCATAAAATCAAAACAATTACCACAAACCTATCCTTTCCCGATTCCCAAAAAGATCCAAAAATTTCCAATAAATATCTTAACAGTCAGAACTTATCCGATGAAGGAGTAAGGTGTCCTACCATCGGACCGAAACTTCGAACAAGCTATCCATCACTTGTAGTACTTTTTTTATCTCGTAAAATTTTTTTAAATCTTTGTATACAAGTTATTTTGACTTTTTGTCATTTTGGTTTTACTAAACCAAAAGTCAGTTGAACTTCTCGATGGGTAATACTTCTTATTGTATAAGAAATTTTTCAGGATAGTGGGATACCGGTTCCAGTTTACTGAAAAGGTGAAGCAATTTGCTGCCCACTAAAGATGCCTACGAGCTTGATACCTTAAGAAGAAGAACGATATTAATTTATATAAGCTAACATGAGAAATCCCACTCATATTTAATGTCTCATGTTTCGAGTTTCTACCAAGAAGTCATCTTCAATTACATTTATTCTAATACTTAGCCCACGTATCTTAAAGGCCAAGAGAGAATTTAAGGGTAAAATATGTCTGCATTTAGGTAATGTATAAAAAATATGACATTTTTTAAAAAGTATAGTAATTACTTGTTTCGGTTAATTAAATGACTGAAAATTAAAGCATTTCTTGTATCTCACAAAAATACAATTCAAATATTTATGTTCAGCTTCCGGAAATTTCCGGATGTTTAAAGAACACTATCTGGAAAAACAAGTATATGAGCATCATATACAAGACCTGTGTCAGCCCCATAATGACATACAGCATAAAGTCCAGAACCGACACTGTCTCCTTAGAACCAGCGAAATGAAGGTACTCAAGAGTATCGCTGGCAAACCCCTTCGTGATAGAGTATGAAACACAGAAATCCGAAGGATGTGCGAAGTTGAAGATATTGTCAGATGGGGACAACAGAGAAGAAGATTCTGGAACGAACATGTATCCAGAATGGCGGAACCAAGAGCCGTAAGAATGGCCAGGGACAGTATCTCCCAAGCAAGCAGACCTCCAGGACGACCTCCCAAAAGATGAAAAGACAGCTGGCAGTCGACGTCACAAGAGGGAAACGATGATGCAGGACCATAACAGGCCAACAGGCCTAAAAGAAGAGGAAGAAGAAGATGCTCAGCCTTTCACCGTTTAACCGTACACATAACGTCCAGTCGGATGTATTGTCAAGCGGCAATCCCTTCCAACTACCCAGAAAGCTGTTCAAATAAACTTTTAAGTTAAAATCTTTTGACAACATGCAGGAAAAGGACTCTAACATACTTTGGACATGTTGCCAGAAAGAACAACAATAATCTAGAGAAGCTGGTTATCACGGGCACAGTTGACCGAAAACGAACAAGAGGAAAGGAGTAGATGGAAGAACTGAATATAGAAATAGACAGGATCGTTTTTTTAACAGTGCATTCAACTTGACCCATGATAGGGAAGAATGAAGACAAATGGTGCACAAAGTTCCTGACACAATAAACGACCACAACCAACGGCGGCTGGTCTGTAGGTGCGTTGGTGCGCTGAACCGGAGAAATAATTCGCCATAATTTAGTTATATATCATATTCGCAAACATGACTTCCAAAAATGTTAAATATTTGTATAGATTTAATACGTATAAGAATACTGACAAATAGTACAAGGATTTTTATTTAAGTGAAAATTTAAAAAGTTTAAAGTAAAATTTTTAAAAACATTTCTTTCAAATTAACCGGCCAAGTTTGCCAATACTACCGGAGCGATCTCCAATACGCAAATTCATATATTTATGGCAGACAGAGACATACAGTAAACCGTGAGACAGCGAAATTTCATATTCGCTCAGCGTCTCGAGGTTCGTTGGTGATCAGCGCACCAACGCACCTCGGGGCCAGCCGCCGATGACCACAACGTTCAGCATTGAGTATGCAACAATGCAAGAACTGAAATATTAACTAACAAATTACTTTGTTATTTATCTAATTAGATTCATCTTCAATATATGTGTATCTACCTCATAACCCGAGGCTCTCTTTTGGTGGGATAATATCGGTTCATTATGAGAGCAGTACTTAGGTCAGGAGGTGGAAACACGTGTAGTAGGGATTAATACATTTAGTGGAATAACAAAGTGATTTATTGTTAAATATTTAACATGTTTAACAACGTTACAGTCGAAACATTTGATAAATAAAAGAGAAGTAGCTTTGCTGAGGGACCCTCGTGATATACAGATTGAGAAGCACTTAAATTTACATTCTATTGGTCGTATAGAGCCTCTATTACCAGATGTTGCACGTAATGGGAATATTTAATGATCTATAAACTCTAATTTACACAATTCCGTTAAAAAATTTAGGATATGAAATAAAATAGATTTTTGCATTAACGATTTTAGTCAATTTTAAGTCAATCAGAACTTAATGTTCAGGGTGAGATTCACCAACGTCCCTGGATACTATGAAATTACGAAGAACATCTAACTTACATTTTTTAAAACAATTTTTTTAACTCTTGATTACAGTTATGTCAATATTTAGAGCTTACATAATACTACACTACACCTAAAGCCGAACGTGTTACAAACACATATCGAAAGATCTATGATATAAAGGCTTGTTTGTAGTTTGTCTTCTCTTGCTAAGACTTATACGGGTTTTTTACCAAATACTTTTCTCAACATATTCAATGTGGAAAAGTGTCTAATCTAATAACCACAGCTCCCACTTTCCAATCCTAACAATCAACTTTTCTATTTTTTTTTTGTTATATTTTTAATCTGTCAATAACAATGGATTCGAATCAATTCGAAGAGATTCTGCTATCTAAAGGACGCTATATAATTGTACTTTTATTATTATTATTACAGGTTTCCAAAGCTGTCATTGAACTGATGGTAGTCATTCCGGATACCTCGATCTTCCATTAAAAGCTGTAGGTTTTCTTCTACAGTTCCTTCAATTGAGACTATTGGAGTGGAATTTTAGATTTTAGACAACTTTTTCTTGCTAGTTGAGATACTAAGTCGAATGCACAAGTACGTTGTATTTTGCATAACAAGACTGCACAAATTTTGCAATTAATTCAAACATTTTTAAGACTTTCGATGTGAAGTTGACGACTTACTTACATGAGTTGATTGAAAAATTAGTCCTTGTCAGGATGAATTGAAAAAGTAGTCCTTGTCAGGATGAATTGATTAATTAATTCGAAATTGTGCAATTAATTCGAACATTTTAAAGACTTTCGATGTGAAGTTGACGACTTACTTACATGAGTTGATTGAAAAAGTAGTCCTTGTCAGGATGAATTGATTAAATTGTGAGGTTTTGTTTTGTTATTGTGTCGCGTACGTCTTTATTTCCATTGTATAACAATGCTTGCATATCAATGTTGAATCTCATTTTGTTTTTTTTTATATTTTTAGAATCAAATGTACTCATATGTTTGATAATTGAAATAAGATAAAATAAAAAAATATAAAATAAGAAATCGTTATTTATGTGTTTTATTTTTCACGCTTATAAATTCAAACCTATGTACCACACATATGTGGAGGGAACGAGGTAAATTTTGACATGTATTCGTCGAGTTTGTTTTTTTCGTGACAGTTCGTGTCATGTCACAAATGTCTCGGTTCTGCAACTCTCCAACTGTAAACTTATAGAAGATATGGTTGTAAAGGCGAAATTGCTATGTGCTGGGCATATGATACGCATGGGCGATCATAGACTACCGAAACGCGTTTTGTACGGGGAATTGGTGGGCAAGCGAAGAGTTAGCGGACAGAGGAAGCGCTATAAGGGCAGTCTGCGAGAGTCGCTTACTTTGTGCGAGGCGCCTGAGGACTGGAAGCAGGTGTCTCGGGACCGTGAGGGGTAGAGAGTCGTATGTTCTCGGGCTGATGACGTCTCAGCGGCTAGGCGTGTCTCACTATTACCAGACGGCTCAGCAGTGTCCACATGTATGTGATATCTGCGGGAGGGAGTGCGCATCTAGGATCGGGTTGTTTTCTCGCAGAAGATCATATGATCAACGTGGAAGAACGGTTCAAGATTGACGTTGGAGTGGCGAGGGGATTCTCGACTACGACGCCTGGCAACGACGACGATGACATAAAAAACAATAGATTTATTCACGCAGATCCTGTTATGCAGGCGTTATACAAATAAGTAATTGTGACTACCGTAGACTGTCGATTATCAAATGTTGCATAAACCAGTGCATCCCAAATTGGGGGCCGCGGGATTTCTCGTGGGGGTCGCGAAAATATTCAGTACAAAGTACAAATATTCATGTGAGTATTAAATTGTTTCATGTGAGTATAGTTTTTATTTAAAAAAAAAGTTTTTAAGCAAGTTCCTATAATTTTGTGTTGAATATAAATATGTGTATTTTAATTGTAATAATTATTGCCAAATAAATCTTCAACTATAAAAAAAATGTTTTTTTGGGGGGGGCGGGAATTAATTACTTCAGATTTAGGGGGCCGTTACATGAAAGTAATTGGGAAGCACTGGCATAAACCACGTTACGTATGTACGGGATGCAGTAAAAAAAATATTAAATCCTTATTGTTTTTTTTTATATATGATATTTTACTCAAGTTAGTAAAATTCAGATGTGTTTCCAAGAAAATCAATGAAGAAGTTTTCTGTTTTATTATGTGTGAGAAACATAAAAGAAAATAAATATATTTTCTTAAATTTAAATATTTTACCTTAGTGAATTTCGTTTCGAGAAATTTATGAGTTGAAATATAAAAATTCATATGAATAATTCAAAAATTGCCCTACGAATATTTCGTGAGCACTTTGCTCGCGTCTGAAGACGGTGCTGAGAATAGCGTTAAGCTAGTTTTAATGCTTAGACGAGCAGAAGAGTTGATTTATTTAAAAAATAAATGCTCTTTTTAATAGCATTGTCTGTCAACAGAATGTACACAGTCAGTGATCATCCTGTTAACTGCTGCCCTGAAGAGTAGTGAATTTAGTATTTTAAAACTATGCAAGGAATCAAATAAATGTATTCACTTTTAACATTACTTTATATTTATTTATAAGTATGGTTGGATCAAGTGAATGATATTTTAAAGAAGAAAACGTAGAAAGTCAGGAAATCGTAGGAGTTGTATGAATGCAGATGCAGCGAAGGTTGTGTGTCAAGATAGGAAAGTCTGGCGCTCTTTGCCTAATCCGGCAGGAAAATGGCGTGACGGTATGTACATGTGCATACATTTTTTCACAAAACTAGACATTTTTTCTGGGTACCATCAGGAATCGAACCCGAAAACCGGGACGAGTCCCAATTGTTAACATGCAATGATTATTTCACAGGATGACCTAGAATAAAGTTCATTATTGAAAAATTTATAATAAAACAATGGTTTGTCGTAAATAACTTGTTATTGCAAATATGTCACGAAAGATTTATTTTTTATAATTTTGTCGAGATTATCGTTTTTCACCGGGCTGGAAAATTTTAATGCACGCGCCTTTATATTTCCTAAGGTTTAATTCAATCCCTTGACAAATGTTTTTTTTTTTGCAAGATTATTTGCGTACTTGACGAGATTACTTGACTTTTTAGGTACCTCCCCTAAAAAAATGAAGTGAGAATAAATCAGGACTTTGTGGTGGCCATATAATGTCATATCGTCACGAAATCAGTTTTACGAAGAAGATCTTATGAACCACTTTTAAACTATATTGGACGTGGGATAAGTAGTTCCACGTCCTCGAATTGTACCTCGTGGGATAAGTAATTCCACGTCCTCGAATTATACCTCGTGGGATAAGTAGTTACACGTCATCGAATTGTATCGAAACCACGTCCTCGAATTGTACCTCGAAAAATCTTGCGATTTTATAAACTCTCTCTGCATTTGAATGTAACACTGCGAATTAAATTTTATTGCTTTGCATCGAGCTCCTTAAAGAAATACGAACCGATGATTCCCGACTCTGACATGGCTGCTCAACCTGTTACTCGTGTATAATGCAGTGGTATCTAATCACTCCAAAAGCGGTTATCAAAATTATTAACGATGCCATTACGATACAATTCATATGAAAAAAAGTGCTCCGTCTAATATGTTGTTAAACCAGGAGAACTGTTCAAACACTTGAGTCGCGAATCCAGCCTTGTGACAAAGTCTACTTCTTTTAAGTCCAAAACAACTTGCATTTTAAAGGGATGAAGTTTTAAACCAAGTGATAAAATTCACTGCAAGGTCGTACGCGACATCGCTAATACGGACAAAACAAAAGTACGTGAGAAACTCCCTTATTTTTCCAATCGCCTCCTGCAGCAATCGAGAAACAATGATATATAAAATCAGGCACCACTTCTAGGTCACTGAACCTATCCGACAGTAGTAAGACATCTTGTATATTCTTATTATATTATATTAAACCACGGTTTTAAAGGAATTCATTCATATATATTCTCAGGTTTTAAGTATATACTCGTAAGCTACAGAAAAGCATAAATTCAAATTCCAACAATCTAAAAATAAAGTCAGTTTGTAAGTGAATCCGCCAGGAATTGAACCTTCCGGTTTGGTTAGAGTGAATGCTAAAAGTTAGACCACGGTCACAGATACGTTAATATTTTATCAAGAAACAGCGCTACAAAAGTTACCATTTTTTATTGTTAAATATTTAGTCGAATATAAATTATGAGTGCTAAAACAGCATTCGGTCGACTAGGCCATGGATTCAACACATATTAATTGTACAGTATAATATGATACAACTGCTCTTCCAAGTGCAGGAATGGATGGAGAGAAGTCGTATCATCGGAGTCACAATGCACAGTCATAAACTACACGACAAGATTAAATACAATACAGTTAAATAATTACCAAAATCCGTTCATTCATACAATTCTTGCTTTCAGTAGACTACATACAGTATATTATTAACATTTAAGTGGTATTCGATCATTCCCAATGCACCCGCTCTGCTCCTTAGTTGTGGTTCACCCTCAGAGGGTATACCAACCTTAATCTGCACTCCACTGGATGTTGCACGCTGCATATTTGTCCTTGATTAGGAATAATTAATTGATTGAACGGGCTGCACCAGATGGGAGCCAGGGGTATTGCACTAATGGACCCTTTGGATTACCAGAGCTTTTGGTGATTGGCGTGAACCCCTCAACATGCATGCTCAATCGGACAACAGCGATTTAGACTAAGATTTCAAAAATTTAAACATAACAGAATAATCATTACATTTTAACGACTGCAATTCTGTGGCCTAGTTAATAAGACGCTTGGTTTCCACCCGGAGACATCGGGATTGATTACCGATAGAACCCTAAATAAAAAATATAATCTGGTAAAAAAAGTTCGTACATACATACATGTATGCCATCATGCCGTTTCCTTGACAAGGTAGGTAGAGAAGACAGAGTGCTTAATTTTCCTATTTCACCATTTACCTTTCGCCTTCTCTACACACAGCTCTTACGATTTCTTTGACTTTTTACATTTCATTTTTTCAAAATATCATTCCTTTAATCAAACCATACATTCTTGGTTTGCATATATCACAGCTTCCACTCACATTTGCTCTGTATAGAGATATTTGTTTTGTTGGTATTTCGTCACTCTTTGCTCAATTCTTTATTTTAATTTCTGCATCTTATTTCCATCCGCATTCTTTCATGGTGCCTTATTATGTCGTACATCGTATTTCTACACATTATACCCATCACTCTCATTTATACCACATTTATCTAACTTCCGTAACTTTTTTGCTAAGCGCACTTTTTGCGTTCAAATTTCATTAATGTTGAAACCATGACTCCATTTTGATCAGCTATCTTTACTGAAACTTAAACGCACTTTTTGCATTCAAGTTTCACTAATGTTGAGACCATGACTCCATTGTAACCTTTTTCGATATTTGCTTTTCTTGAAATACTTCGTTCAATAAATACATTACCACCTTCTTAATTTTTCTGAAAGAAAAATTATATTTGATTTTATGTATCTATATAAGGTTATTCATAATATCGTTGATTTCCCCGATAAATTGGATCGAATTGGTTTTCACACTCCTAGAAGAAACACGCGAATCATTTTACAATTCAAATATGCCAATAGTAATTTGATTACTACAGTATCACGTTAAAATTCATCAATCACGAGAATAACAGTAGGTAACACTATAGTATATATGTTTCAATTGATATTTTCAACTTACAGTACCCGGCGGTAAGTAATACACATCGGGCTTAAGAAAGAGACTGTCGGCCATAATCGGCTAACTTCGGCTTTGCAGAGCGTCGTCTCTGTCGCACGATGCACTACGCTTACGCTTGACAACGACTGACAAATCGCGACGGAACACGTGTATGAATGACAGAGAGGCCGCTCTACAAAGCCGAAGTTAGCCGATTATGGCCGACAGTCTCTTTCTTAAGCCCGATGTGTATTACTTACCGCTGGGTACTGTATATTAGGTGTTTGTACACACTTACACTACGCTTTTGTATTATAATATTCTGTTGTGAGAGATTCTTTGTTTAATTTTTATTTTTTTTATTTTATTTTTTAAATCTTATATCGTTGATTGATTTAGTTGTGCAGTGCATATTTAAGCATCATATATTGAAATCTATTTTTTAGCATCATACGAGTATATTGAAAATTATTGAGAATATTTTTTTCTTTTGATTTTTAAGTTTTACTGTGTTATGGGACACTAAAGCATAATTTATTTTGTTAATAAATAAATAAATAGCCCACTATTGACTCAATAATCCACTTCTACGCTTCTTTTATTTCCCATGGTCCTCATCTTTTTTTTACAAACATACCATCACTCGATTTCCCTGTTGGGGTAGGCAGAGAGAGCATAGCTCTGACTTTCCCATTTTGATATACATCCTTAGCCTCCTCCATATCCATACACCTTTTACGATTTCTCTGACTTTCTACGTTTCCTTCATTCAAAATACCATTCACTTGAATCAACCATACTTTCTTGGTCTTTTTTTCCCGCGCCTTACCCTCACATTTGCACTATAAATTTGTTCTTATTCATTCATTCGTTTCACATGCCCAAATCATTTCGGCGCGCTCTTCATTATCTTGTTCGTTTTTTGTACTTTTCTCAAATATGAATGTGTAACACAATAAATCATTATTGTGTTCATTGTACAAAACACAACCTGACGGGTATATTGTAATGTAGCAATCTTAACCAACCAGAACGATGTTAATGGGGGGCCTTTAAAGAAAACTAGACTTTAATCCTTTTAAAAAAAAATGGCTTACAACGGTAAACGAAACCGCAAACCCAGAGTCAGAAGACAAGTCGTACTATCTTATCAACTATGTTAGCTAACGGAGGTCATATATTATGTCTCTTAAAGATCCTTTTGTAAATTATGTGTTTATTTTCACGGTTTTGAATCCCAGCAGTACATTCATCCCCCACCGATTAAGGGATGTTCCACGCCATGAGATTACATCTCGCCCCAATACAGCAGTGAGTGCTGCAACAAAGATCATATTGAACGTGTATATCTTGAACTTAGCATATTTGTCTTATCGCCCCATCACATGCATTTTGAGCAGTTCCTGAATGCATTCAGTACGTATTTTTATATGGAGTGCGAAGTTAAGGGATTTTTTTTATCATGATTGGGTTTTATTACTGTAGGAGGTCTTATTAACATGTTTGAGCATACATTAACACTACATACATACAATAAACTACACCTAAAGCCGAATGTGTTACTAATAACATATTGGAAGATCTATAAATGTTTTTTGAAGTTAATTTCTCTTGATAAGTTTTTACAGTTTTCTTACCAAATTTGTTTTGCTGAACATATGCAGGCGCAGGAATGTACCTTATCGAAAGGAAAGCCGCATTCACTACCTTCCTATTCTTTAACTCAACTTATATATATATTTGTTAATTTTTTTTTTTGTAAATAATAGTGGGTTCAAGTGCCGAGTTGGAGCGCCCTTGAGGAGCTTTTCTATCTAAACGATGCTATATAAATTGTCTTTTTACTATAAGTATTCTGGTGCTTAGAATCATATTGTATTTCATGCAATCAGTTCAAAATAATTGTAATCAGAAAGAAAAAAATCAAAATTGTACTCTTTAAAAAAAATGCTTATCAGCCAGAATCGATTCCACAACCCCCGGGCTGAAAGATAGACGTCTAATCAGTTAAGGCACTTATAAGATCCCCAACATGTATTATTAAGTACTGTAGAATATTAATTTGAAGGATACACGAGAAAATATTGCTACAATATAAACCAAAGAGGACCACTGAAGATAATCAAATGAAGCGCCGAGAAGTGATATAAATCTATAAACAGAAAAAGAGAGAGTTGGAAAAATTGAAGTAACTGAACTTTAAGAATTGACTATTCTACACGTATAAAAAATAGCAGACCTCAAAAAGGAACTATCATATTGTAGAGACGAACATAACTTTTTTTAGAAGGGAATGTCTTGTCCGAGCCCAGTGATACTTATTATTAATGTTCTTACTTTTTAACTTTAAAACACATATTTGTTTAAGGCCACTGCACAAATTAATTACTTAACAACTATAGAAGTGATATTTTTCTATATGATAACTAAAAGCTAACTTACTTTTACTTCTTGAATCTTATAAAAGATGTTTGTTTCACTTTGTTGTGGTGTCATGTTTGTAAATTTTCAATAAAATAAACACTCTATAATTTTTAAAAAAATAAATAAAACACTTTTTTTCTATTTTGTATTTACCACTGTTTTATTTAGTTTTACTACCGGTTTCAAAGACCTCCGTCTTTATCGTCAGGTGAAGTTAAACCTGGTAAGAAAGACGGATGTCATCGAATTCAAATCAAACAGTCGTGAATTTAATAAAAATATTTTATTGTAATTTATTTTTAACAAACACTGTTTATTCCAATTTTTAACAAACACTGTTTATTCCAAAAAAAAAAAGTGGAATAAGCAGTGTTTGTTAAAAATAAATGACAGTGTCTTTAAACCTCCACAACGTTAATGCCTTAACTATAAACAACAAAAATATTTTATTTATTTTATTAAAAATTTATAAACATGGCACCACAAAATGAAACAAACGTTTTTTATAAAATTCAAGAAATAATACACTTCTTTTTAATTTTGCATTCCCCACTGTTTTATAAAACAGTGGGGAATACAAAATAAAATATAAGTGTATTATTTTTTTAACAACTTAATTTTAATTTCCTACATGTAATGTTGAACTGTCAATAATCTTAAAATATACTTTTTTATAAATATTTAATACAAACATAACTTAAAACTAGATAACAATTCTTAAAACTAATTATTTTAATGATTGTTAAGTGATGTTAAGTTTTATCTTATATTTTTTAATCCACGATTCCAAGCATTTGTATTAAAAAGTGTTCATATTGCTTAACATTCTCTAAGCCATTGAATTTACAAAGAGAAACAATTACTTGAACTGTTTCTGAAATGTTTTTCTGGTTTTGATCGATCGCCATTAATTTATTTGCGCATTTGCAAATGGGGAAAATACAAAGGATGTTGTTTCTTTTTAAATTATTTATTATTATTTTTCCGAAGCACTCCGCAAAATTAGCGGAGACTTTGCATATAAATTTTCTGCAGGATGATTTGTTTTCTCGATTTGTTAGCAAGAATGGGAACAAAATATAAGCGTTGTAAACGTTCTCAAGAACATGGTGTAGTACAGGGCCGCAATAAAAGCTATCACGTTTTCTATTGTATATTGTTTTTATTAGATACGGCTAAACCTAAATGGATTCATTTTACGAGGATATGTCAATGATGTATAATAAAACAGATATGCAAATTTGAGGGGAAGCCAAATCGAAGGAAGACTAAGGAAGAACGAAACGTAGACGGTCAGAAAAATCATAGAAGTCATATGAAAACATACATTGATGCAGAAAAGACTAATAGGATGTGTGTCAAGATTGAAAAGTAGACGCTCGATCTGTCTACGCCGACAGGGAAATGGTGCGGTGGTATGTATTTAAATATGTCAATTTCTTTCAACTAATAAGTAATTAGGAATTAATGTGTTGAGTAAGATGAAGAAGAGTACTCTGGGATGGTTTGGACATGTGGAATGAACGAATGAAGAAAGACTAACAAAACAAATATATAGCGCAACTGTCAGTGGATGGCTTGGTAGAAAAAGACCAAGAAAAGTACTTTGAAAGAAGCTAAAGAAGTGAGTCGGAGCTTTATGAGAAGGTGTATGGATGTAAAAGAGACTAAGGATGTATGTCGAGATAGTAAAATCTGGCGCTCTGTGTTCTCTGCCTACCCGGATAGGGAAATGGCATGAAGTATGTTTATTTGTATCTATTACATATTTATCACTAGGGCAATATATGAACTTCATCCGACCCTGTCTTCATCACCAGTGCATTAAAAAGCCATTACGAGCGGCTGCTGCATGGATGGGGGAGGGAGGTAGGGCCAGAGGAAGCAGGCGCTGAAGGGGGTAGATTCAGCTACCCTATATAAAGAAGGGCCGCCGATATAAATATTATTTGTGGTAGCACGCAAAATTATGTTCACTCTTTCTTTATTTAATCGCGGGCCGCTGTTAACAAGCGCTGTTGTTTGTGACGGGAGTCATTATCAACTTCTGATTAGTTGTGAGGTAATATTTTAACTTCATCAGTGTTTTTATAAAGATATATATTTATTTTGATACTATAAAAAATATTGGTTTCCACCTTAAATTAAGAATGCGCATTGTACAGTGTAACAATGTTTCAATATTGTTATATTAAGACATTAACATTGTGTAGGTTAAGACATTGTTATTTGTTTTATCAAAATGCTGTTTATTCCACTTTATGTAACGGTATAACCCTACCGGTTTTAAGGTGGTTTGTGCTCCCTGAAGATGAGGTGAACACCTTGAAATCGATAGGGTTATACCGTTACATAGAGTGGAATGAACAGTATTTTGATAAAAACAAATCACAATGTCTTTAAAACTCAACAATGTTAATGCTTTAATTATAAATAATGTTTCAATACTTCTTTATGACGTAGAGCAGGCATAGCGAACCTATTTCTTTAAAAAAATATACACATGCCTTAAAAAAATCTTTACGTGTCAGATAAATCATATCGTCGAGAATTAAAATTATGTCAGACAAATAATAATTATTTATTTTACATCATTTTAATTTTTCCTATTTTCTTCTTTTGATGATCGTTTCAAAATGACAAAATGACTTACGAGTACATTGAATGCACGTGTTATGACACTTTCATTACAAATAAAACAAAATGCACCATTAATTTTTTAATGATATCAAATTTATGAAACTATTCTTTCTGATACAATCGTCCCCTAATTGTTATTTATTCACAGACATTTTAATAAGGGTATATCAAAAAATAATTAGATATTTATGTTAAAGTCTGTCGCGTAATCTGTTTGAGGACACTGCCAATGCAAGACACGGCCAACGGTAAAGCTATACAATAGAAAAACCAAGTTTCCCAGTGCCTGACATTTTTTTGAGGAATTCTGATTTTTGTGAAGGGTTTACTTAAATTGTAATAATTAAGTAAATATTAGAAATGTTCTAATAAAACAATTTATATTTGTTATTTATGTTAAGGCATTAACATTATGGAGGTTTAAAGACGTAATTTGTTTTATCAAACACTGTTTATTCCACTTTTTGTAATGGTATAACTCTACCGGTTTCAAAGCTTTCACCTCATCATCAGTGGAGCTCAAACAAAACTGAATTCTGTTCGAACTGGTACAGAGATACAAGCTTTTAACGGTAAACATTTGGGTTGGGGACTGGGGGCTGACGGTGGGATGGGACGACCTCGGCGAGCAGCGCAGAGATTCTTGGGATATATGTGTTTGCCACATGTTCGCCTCGATACACTGACTCAGAAATTTGTAGGTTTTTTTTATTTCTATTTTTATTTTTTATATTTTTTTATTTCTATTTTCTAGAAATTTCTGTTAAAAGAATGTATCTCGGTACCAGTTCGAACATAATTCAGTATTGTTTGTGCTCCCCTGATGATGAAGTGAAAGCCTTGAAACCGGTAGGGTTATACCGTTACAAAAAGTGGAATAAACAGTGTTTGATAAAACAAATTACAATTTATATTCGTCTAAAATATGTAAGAAATTTACTTACAACTCTTACGTGTGTATATGTGTAATGTACCTGCACCCCCTACATGTAGTTAAATGTAATGAACTTACACCATTTACATGAATAAAGGGGAAATATATTAACATCACCTACATATAGTAAGATGTAATGAACGTACACTACATACATTTGAATACGTGTATTTTATTTACACTACCCCCGTGTGAATAACATATGTGTAATGTACTCGTACTTACACCCTCTATTTTTTTAATTGATGTATTTTACTTAAACCACCCAAATGTAAGTTTGTGTAATCTATTTAGACCATCCCCTTTTTATGAGTAGAAAATTTTACTAAGTGATACAATTACATGAAACCCATTTATTATTATTGAATTTAATTAAACACTCAACGTTTTACTACGAGTTTTTACTAGTAAAATAATTATCAATTTATCCATACCAGGATGACATTTCCTCACCGAGATATTCAGTACTGACAGTGTCAAAAATTTCGATTGCAATGCACATATTTCCCCTCCTTCATATTCTCACACCTTCTCATACAACTCCTTCGATTTATTTAACTTAATTTATCCATCATACTTTCCTCGGCTTTCCTATACCATGCCTTTTACTTATGTTTGCTTTGTAAATTTATTTCGTTACTCTTTCTTCATTTATTCGTTCTGAATTCTCAAACCAACTCTTGAGCACTCTTTTTCATCCCGTTTTTTTATTTACATCCATCCATAGTTTATATGCAATCCTTATATCAACATACAGCCATACAGTAAAGGAATTAACAAATCAAAAAATATTCTAGATATGCAATACAATAAGAAAAAATTCCTTTTCTCTACAGTTTATCTCTTCATATGACTAAAAATTGACTCTTGTAAGTTGAAAAAAGGCTAAAAATAAAAAAATGCGTCTTTATTCAACGTTCTACGTTTTCATGACAATATTTCAAATTTGCTTTCGCTCATACGAATAGCATAAAATATGACACGTGACACATTATTTACGCGCATTTTTCGAAAATTAGATCATAAATATTCCACACTCGTTTGATCGCCTTCTTGTTTGCTGACTGTACTTTATTCGACAAGTCTTGAAGGGCCTCGATGCGAATATTGAAAATGTATACGTATGCTGAATCGAATGGAAAGCGAAGGAGTGTACATGCTCTCTCACCCTCTTCGGCTACATTTGTATTCACATTGAAGGTAAATAAACATCATTACGCGGAACGTGCAAATCCCGGATACGGGAAGAAATGTAAGGAGATGTGAGGAAATATGAAGAATGTAGCTACGGTGGGAGACGAGATGATGAGAGAAATATTTGAAGAGGTACGCGAAGGTGGAGATAGTTTAAAAGGCGTTAGCAGCTTTGGCGTGTATTTTATTTACATGTTTACCCAACTGGAGGACACCTGCGCTGATAGAAAAAAAAAATTAAATAAATAAATATAGGTTTTTCATTGGCGACGTAGCATGTATTATACATAAATAAATACATTCATCCTGAAATAGCATATATATTTGAAAATAATGTCAAATAAAATATGTTTAACCCTTCCTTCCCTGTGATGTGTAACTTTGTAGTACACATTGCTTCTAAAAACTTTAATATCTCTATAAATAAATACTGGGTTTAGATTTTAGATATTCCTCCGTAAAACATTTAAGGATTGAATGAAAAAAAAATATTAATAATAATTAGCACTTATCGGTCACATCAGAGATATTTTGTGAAAATCGGGAATAAATTCATTAATACAATCAAACGTGTGACAGTATGTGACGTAGGTATATTCATTTTAAAAACCACTATGGGTAAGGAAGCGACGCTTTTCACGTCTCACTCTCACTCTACTTCGGTATATGGGAACGCAAGAAATAGAATCTCAGTTCGCTCGCTTCAGTAGCTCGCGGGCATCCATTTGAGGTGATCTCTTCGACCGTTTTGTGAAAGTCGACCGATGTTTTTTTTAATATTTTCAGCAATGAAATTAAAATTATTATCACTTTTGACTTCAAATTTAATTAATTTAAGCGATTGGCTATGAGTATTCTTATTTTTCTGATTTTAAATCGCTCACTTTTACACATGTATTGACGTGTATTGAATACACAGCACCGGAACGTTCGGATTATTTTAGCACAGGAAGGGAAAGGTTAAGAGAGAGATTATCAAAAGGTCTGGACTTATCTCATAACATCTTTTCAGTAGAGATACACCCCCACCAATAGAGGGCGAGTCAGGCCGCAAGAACATCACGTGTTTTTTTAACCGACACCCTTGTACATGTATATTAAAAAACTAACAAATAAACAAATGACAATAAATAAACAGTCAATATAATCAATTTAGTTAACACAATAATAGATTTACCGATTAAAAAAATACCATACAATATATAATATACTCGTATATCCCGCAATCACACTCGTATTGTAAGGCAAAGAAAACATGTTCAAGAGAAAAGCAACCAAAAGCTCATCCTACAACACCCTTCCAGCCGAGTCACCCCAACACCATTAGGAGGGCGAGCTCGGCTGCAAGATATTGTTCAGCCCATGCACTTGAACACAAGCTATTATTTAATATAAATAAGACAATTAATAAGCAGAAATGTGTAAAAAAAGTTATTAAGTCTAAAAAAATTTTTTTTGGTAATTTAAAATGTAACATTGTTCACCAATTAAAATCACCAATTTAAATAAAATATTTGACATTTTACACTATACACCTATAGTGTTAAAATTGGTTGTTTGTTCATTTAATTGAAAAAATAACTTTCATGTAAATATTATGTTTTACATAATTAACTTACATCTATCATTTTACACCTTAGGTCTTACATTTATATATAATTCACTTCTACAATACGTCAAAATATTTTTGACATATAATTGGCGTTTTATTTTATTTATTTATAATTGACAAGAAGTTTTATAAATATTTTACAAAATTTATGAAGAAACAACAGGTACGCAATTTTTTAAGAATCTGCGTTGCGTTTTGAAGAAACAACATGTGGACACGCATTTTTTTATGAATCTGCGTTGCCTTTCATTTGTCGTGTCCCCAGTAAACTATAATCAAGAAAATGTAGCATCGTCCATGTGACGTTTGAAATGTCATGTCTCAAAAGGATGAGGTAAAATCGTTCTTTTTTTTGCAAATCGAATCGTTTTTTTATAAATCGAAATATTGTTTTTCTCTAAACTGACGTTTTAATTCCTAATTTTTATCATACTGACTTTTTAATGTATTGTATGATTTTTAAAAGAAATAGTGTAAATAACTATTTACACTATTTCTTTCTAAGCGTAGCATAGTTCATAATTGATGATCCTGATACAAAATTGGATGAATGACAGAAGATAGTCAAGATTTGAAAGAAGGACAATTTTTTCCTAACCCAGCCTGTATATTAAAGATTTTTTCATTATTAACCTTTCCCTTCCTGTACTAAAATAATCCGCGCGTTCCGGTGCTGTGTATTCATTACACATGTAAAAATGAGCGATTTAAAATCGGAAGAATATTCATAGTCAACGGCTAAATTATTTAAATTTGAAGTTAAAAGTGATAATAATTGAAATTTGATTGCTGAAAACATGAAAAACATCGGCCGACGTTCACAAAACGGGCGATGCGACCACTTCAAATGGCTGCCCGAAAGCTACTGAAGCGAGAGAAGTGAGTGAATTGAAATTCTATTTCTTGCGTTCCCATATACCGAAATAGAGTAAGAGTGAGACGTGAATAGCGTCGCTTCCTCACCCATAGCAGTTTTAGAATGAACATACCTACGTCACACACTGGCACACGTTTGATTGTATTGGTGAATTTATTCCCGATTTTCACAAAATATCTCTAATGTGGCCGATAAGTGCTAATTATTATTAATATATTTTTTTTCATTCAATGCGTAAACGTATTACGGAGCAATGCCTAAAATCTGAACCCAGTATTTATTATATTTATAGAGATATTAAAGTGTTTAGAAGCAATTTGTACTAGTTACACATCACAGGGAAGGAAGGGTTAAATCAAAATTAATTAATTGTTATAGAAGAATCACCCCAAGAGTTACAACCCTGAATATATAATTTTCAAAATTTTCACCGGGTATAAAAGTCCGAACATCAAACACTTTCACTATTGTCCGCTTTTTTCAATTTCCTTTAATGCAATTGAAACGAGAAAGTGTATTTTACGTGTCGGCGCATAAGTATTTTCAGCTAAAAAGAAGAAAATTCTTGTCAAACTCAAGTACACAGCGACCTTTTCTCGTTTATTGGAGAAAAGCGTATGTTTTGACGATCTGGCCGTGTTCCGATTGAAAATTTCTGAAATTTGTGTTAATTTTTGCATATTTTAATAATCTGCTAAATGTTACTCAAGTAGGAAAACTTCTGAAACATGAAGACTAAAAACATTATTTTTAACCATTCCCTATGTTTATATTCTTTAATATTTGTTCATTAAATTTTTTCTGCCAACACACTGAATAGTTTTTTTTCTTTTGTAATACCTATGCCTGTTCCGCTAGAGGCACGGTGAATGACCGAAAACATAATATTTTTTTAATTTATCTTTTATGGCTACCGTTTATTAAATTTTCCATCATTTGCTGAGTTTGCTTGCCTATTACTTCTTTAGTGTTAGCAAAGATGTACACTCTCTCTTATTTTTTTAAACAGCCGAGAGAAGATAAAAGAACAGCACAATCTCACTCCCAACTGCGATTTCAATTTTAAAGGTTAGACCCATACAATGACTCTTGTACAGAAAAACATGGTGTGTACTTCTTTTTAATAATAAACAATTAGGCAACTGTGGCGGTGACAGTGACAGTGAAGGTGGCGGTGATGGTGATGATGACGGTGACGGTGATGCTGACGGTAATGGTGACGGTGATGGTGTCGGTGACGGTGAAGGGGATGGTGATGGTGATGATGACGGTTATGGTGACGGTGATGGTGATCAACCGGTCGATCGCGGCCGTCTACATGACCTGTACTATTGGCGTACGATAACTTATACTATTGGCATACGATGCTGCCAAATCTCATTGCACGTATACACTTGAAAATGCAGTCAGTTTCGTCTGCTTTCGGAGTTTGTTGTTCGGTTCACGGTGAGCATATACAACTTAAAATTTGAGTCTACCACCCCGCGTGTCACACGCTCGATAGGATTAAACTCTATTGACCAAAGTTTCTAAACTGTGGTATAGAAAGCGTACATTGCTTTCTTTTGGGATTTTTAAGACCCTTCCATTTAAAATAATGTATTCGAAAAAATCCAAGACTTACAATTTTCACGAAGGGTGGGAGCGCGCTTACTTTTTAACAATGGTAAAAGAAAAATGCTTTGCTTAGTATACATACCATTCATCTGTAGCCATAACTAAGAAAGGTCATTTGGAAAGACATTGTGTTTCTCTCCATAATAAATATCAGTCGAAATATGCGTTAAACAGTTATTTAAGAAGTAAAATTAAAGAGTTCAAGTATATGTTATTAACACAACGAAATGTGTTTAAAATTACTTGCAATGATTACCACATCATTAATTTCTTTGGGCAAAAAATGTAAATCTGATGAACAATTTGTAAAGGAAGCTTGCTTGAAAATTTATTGGGATTTTCCATTGTTATTTAACAATAATTTAATGTGTCAGATCTCGCAAATTTCATATGAAGAACGTTGACTATTTTTTTACATGAAAAATCGATCGCAACAACAAATAAGTTAGCCACCCGTGGTCTATGCCATCATTTTCGACATCCAAATTTATCCATCAAAAAATATATTTATAATAAAATGACAATTTATAAAGCGTTATTTAGAGAGCAGACTATCCTCAACAACCATCATAAATAGTTTTTTTCGAGTTTTAACTGATGTCACCTCTTCTATAGTTAAAACTTTTCGTCGTGAGAATGAATACAAATGATTCGTGAAGGTGAGAAATATTTTATAAATTCGTCAATTTTCTTATCAATAAAAGCAAATTGAAAAATATCCCATTTACAATCCGAATAAAATTCAATTCATATCAAATGAAATGATCCGTAATATTCGAGAGCAACATATGGAAAAGGGAAGATATATTCCAAAGACCTTATTTTTTAATGTCTTTTAGCCATAGAGTAAAAGTACGCTTTGCCATAAATACGGAGAAATATTATGTTTACATTTATCACAAAAGGATGAGCATTGACGGTATAAAAGGAAATATTCTGAGAGGAATGTGCAGAAAAGGAGGGAAAATGTATTAAATATAAGTCTTTGAACATATAATATTATAAATTATAATAAAATTCGATTTACATTTCAAGTGTTATATACTAAAAGTAGCTACTTTTCCCAATATTTTGAATGTTAAAGTTGCTAGGGATGGGGAATGAGAACTTGAAGTGTGGGAACTTATTCGATATATCGTCATAAAATTGGAAATGTGTCATTCTTGAAAAATATTTTCTAGATATTTTTTTAAATTTTCATTCTACGCAATACACTAACATGTTACTCGTAAAGGTTAATATCGTTTTAATGGAAATGAGATTCGTAGAGCATAAATATACTAAAAACCTACCTTTTTTGTGGATTTAGATAATCGTGTCACTAGGAAGACCTATGACAAAGTGGTCTTAGAGTCTGTAATTACAAATTTTATGTTTTTGTTATAAATTCTCGAGTACTCCGCTGGAACATTCATACTCAGCATTTACATTCTTACATATACTTTTATATCAAGTAATCACACACAAAATTTACATTCTTTCATATACTTTTATATCAAGTAATCGCACACAAAATTTACATTCTTACATATACTTTTATATCAAGTAATCACACACAAAATTTACATTCTTACATATACTTTTATATCAATTAATCACACACAAAATTTACATTTTTACATATACTTTTATATCAAGTAATCACACACAAAATTTACATTCTTACATATACTTTTATATCAAGTAATCACACACAAAATTTACATTCTTACATATACTTTTATATCAAGTAATCACACACAAAATTTACATTCTGATATTTACTTTTATATCAAGTAATCACACACAAAATTTACATTCTTACATATACTTTTATATCAAGTAATCGCACACAAAATTTACATTCTTTCATATACTTTTATATCAAGTAATCGCACACAAAATTTACATTCTTACATATACTTTTATATCAAGTAATCACACACAAAATTTACATTCTTACATATACTTTTATATCAAGTAATCACACACAAAATTTACATTCTTACATATACTTTTATATCAAGTAATCGCACACAAAATTTACATTCTTTCATATACTTTTATATCAAGTAATCACACACAAAATTTACATTCTTACATATACTTTTATATCAAGTAATCGCACACAAAATTTACATTCTTTCATATACTTTTATATCAAGTAATCGCACACAAAATTTACATTCTTACATATACTTTTATATCAAGTAATCACACACAAAATTTACATTCTTACATATACTTTTATATCAAGTAATCACACACAAAATTTACATTCTTACATATACTTTTATATCAAGTAATCGCACACAAAATTTACATTCTTTCATATACTTTTATATCAAGTAATCACACACAAAATTTACATTCTTACATATACTTTTATATCAAGTAATCACACACAAAATTTACATTCTTACATATACTTTTATATCAAGTAATCGCACACAAAATTTACATTCTTTCAGTTACTTTTATATCAAGTAATCACACACAAAATTCTAATGAATGGTTATTTTGATAAAACTAATAAAATGAAAATTTATACAGCGCCGTTTAGAGAGCAGACTTTCCACAAGGGTGCTCTCATTAGTGATTCGAAAGCAATTTTTGACAGATTTAAAATATTAAAAATTAAATACGTTATATGTAACGATATAAAAGTGGTGGCTGCAGCGACTAAATTAGGTACTTTGTTTAGAAAAAATTATGATAAAAAACAGCTGAAAGCCTATCAAGGGAAAACGAACTACAAAGAAACCTTTGTAGATCTTCCAATATGTGATAGTAACACATTTAGTTTAAGTGTAGTATAGTGCATGTGTGTTGTGTTCATAAATAATAAAAAAATGTGGTAATATCTTACAAAAGAGTTGTCTCCAAGTGCTTCCTAAAGTTGCTCACGCCACTTATACCTATAACACTTAAAAGCAGACCGTTTCACGCCACACGACTAGCAACGGCAAAGCCCTGTTATAATACCCAGCCCTATTAGAATGACCAACTTATTATTTAAAGACAAAATCTGTCTTAAAGTTCTACTCCTTTCTAATGAACATATCTCAGACACAGGCTAGAAAGATACAGTAGAGACATCCCATTAAGGGACTTGAATACAAAAGTTTGAAATTAACCCGTTCGTGACAAGAAAAACCAGATATGTTAGACACGCTATGCCACTGAAGGAAGATGTAACGTTTTTCAATTTGTGTTTTGAAGCACGATTGTGCAAGTATTATTTTACCCAGTAACTAGTTCCAGAGTATGGCAGATTTTTTTTTATTTATTTATTTTACACATTACAAGAAATATGCATAATTTGCGAAAAAAAACAACAGGTAATTTAATTTGGACGCACAGTTTTAATGGATCTCGGTTTGTTGTCTTTAATTTGTCGTGTCCCTAGTAAACTAGTGTTTTGCCTGTGGACATATGGCATGGACATCTCACTGAGGACATATATCATGAAAAAAATAATCGATACTTCTTTCCGATTTTTGATTATATAAAACCCCGTTGCACATTCTCCTCAACCTGACAAACAGTGACACTCAATTACACATGTATACATCAGGCGAATCAAACCCCTCACACTTCATCACTCCAGACAGACTAAAACGTTCATCCCACAATATACCGCACATAATCATAAAAAAATAACAAAAAATGCCACACTCAAGAGGTCACACAAACCTTTGATATAAGTCATTCCTCTTGCAAGCCCAAGTATTCAAACTCCTGCGTACAATAAAAAACGACATTCTTCTGAATTTTCATAGAATATGTCTCGTTATTTAGTACCAAATGAAAATCTTTCTAATGTACCAAATCAACACATTTGGAATATTTGTCCTCCTCACTAAAGGATTATGGGAAGGACAATGAGGGAACGAAGAAATACGCTAAAAGGGACTAAAGGGAAATATAATGCTTTTTAGTTTGAAATGTTATATCGTGCATGAAATATTCTAGCATTCAGTCGTAATGTATTAGATACATTGTCACGTGTGAATTTATTCTAACTAACCAAAATATGACATAGCTTGTTGCTAAAAAACCAATTTCGGACGTATTTTTTAGTACCAACGAGAACTAAACTCAAATCTCCAATCTAGACGTATTTTTAGTACCAACGAAAACTAAACTCAAATCTCCAATCTAGACGTATTTTTAGTACCAACGAGAACTAAACTCAAATCCCCAATCTAGACGTATTTTTTAGTACCAACGAGAACTAAACTCAAATCCCCAATCTAGACGTATTTTTAGTACCAACGAGAACTAAACTCAAATCCCCAATCTAGACGTAATAGTACCAACGAGAACTAAACTCAAATCCCCAATCTAGACGTATTTGGACAATCTTGCGTCGTTTAAAATAAAAATATGTTAAGTATTCTAAAATATGAATCAGAAAAATAATTATCTTTGCACTGAAGGGACTGAAGGGAAATATAATGCTTTTTAGTTTGAAATGTTATATCGTGCATGAAATATTCTAGCATTCAGTCGTAATGTATTAGATACATTGTCACGTGTGAATTTATTCTAACTAACCAAAATATGACATAGCTTGTTGCTAAAAAACCAATTTCGGACGTATTTTTTAGTACCAACGAGAACTAAACTCAAATCTCCAATCTAGACGTATTTTTAGTACCAACGAAAACTAAACTCAAATCTCCAATCTAGACGTATTTTTAGTACCAACGAGAACTAAACTCAAATCCCCAATCTAGACGTATTTTTTAGTACCAACGAGAACTAAACTCAAATCCCCAATCTAGACGTATTTTTAGTACCAACGAGAACTAAACTCAAATCCCCAATCTAGACGTAATAGTACCAACGAGAACTAAACTCAAATCCCCAATCTAGACGTATTTGGACAATCTTGCGTCGTTTAAAATAAAAATATGTTAAGTATTCTAAAATATGAATCAGAAAAATAATTATCTTTGCACTGAAGGGACTGAAGGGAAATATAATGCTTTTTAGTTTGAAATGTTATATCGTGCATGAAATATTCTAGCATTCAGTCGTAATGTATTAGATACATTGTCACGTGTGAATTTATTCTAACTAACCAAAATATGACATAGCTTGTTGCTAAAAAAACAATTTCGGACGTATTTTTTAGTACCAACGAGAACTAAACTCAAATCTCCAATCTAGACGTATTTTTAGTACCAACGAAAACTAAACTCAAATCTCCAATCTAGACGTTTTTTAGTACCAACGAGAACTAAACTCAAATCCCCAATCTAGACGTATTTTTTAGTACCAACGAGAACTAAACTCAAATCCCCAATCTAGACGTATTTTTTAGTACCAACGAGAACTAAACTCAAATCCCCAATCTAGACGTATTTTTTAGTACCAACGAGAACTAAACTCAAATCCCCAATCTAGACGTATTTGGACGATCTTGCGTCGTTTAAAATAAAAATATGTTAAGTATTCTAAAATATGAATCAGAAAAATAATTATCTTTGCACGATACTTCGTTCGTCTATCCACAGAAATAAAAATAATTCCTAATGATTCGTGTGTCAAAAGAAATTTTTAATAAGAAACATGATATTTCACCTTCAAAATTCTTGTAATTTCGTTTTTAACAACGCGTGTGGCTTGTATATATTTTTTTCTTTTTAGGAATACAAAAGATACGAAACTTTTTAACATAAATGAAAATTTAAAAACTTTTATGTAGTGGAAACAACACAACCATGGCAAGGTGAAATTTTCTCGTTTATAAACAGAATTAGTTTTTATACCCGGCTTCGCACGGTTCTTTATAAGTTTTATACTATTACAGTATCACTAATCAAAATGAAGCAGAGGACAGCCAGTCATTCAAGGTTTGATGAATATACAGTCTGAGAACGAGAAGAGCCGACCCCAACAGTCTACCTAGGCAATGAGTTGGGACAGTGCCAGGAAGAACGAACAACAGTATCACTAATCAGCATACTCGTATATCTTATCACGACATTTCCCTGTTGGAGTAGGCAAATTTGATAGAGCGCTAGATTTTCCTATCGCTACACACATCTTTCGCCTCTTCTACATATATTCACCATTTCGTAAAACTCTGGATTTTAACGTTTCCTTCTTTCAAAATATCATACAATTGATCTAACCGCACTTTCCTTGATCTTCCTCTACCACGCCTACCACTCATATTTGCACTAAATATTTGTTTTGTTAATTTCATTAATTCGTTCTACATGTCCAAACAATCCTAAAGTGCTATTTTCATCTTACTCAACACATCAGCCTTAAGTTCACATTAATCATTAATCATTTCATTCATTATTCCGTCATATATTGTCATACCATGCATTCTTCTCAGCGCATGCAATTCTACAGCGTTTGTTCGATTATTTTTAGTCTTGTTCTCCGCCCACGTTTCACTCCCATACATCAATTCATATCAGCTTGGCAGATCTTGATACTGTCTGGTTCGAGTATATATGTTTTATTGACTTTGTCTCCTATCGCTATATGGCGTTTAAAATCCCTCGTATCTCTTCCATCATCTGATTGCTTTTTTCATCTTACGCAATACATCAGCTTTATGTTTAAATTCATCCCTTATCAAGCCTCGTTACTTTGTTTGACATACATTGTCACCCCAAGTCTAAGTTCACTCATTTCTACAGCTTTAATTCGGTTTGTTTTCAGGTTAATCACTTATTTTAGAATGTTAAATGTATTGGTTTATTTATTTAAGTGATTAATTTCGCTATACATACAAACCAAAATGGCATTTCCCTGGTGCAGACGGCAGAGAGGGGAGAGCACGATGATTTCCTATCTTGAAACAAATCTTTCATCTCCTCCATAACCATACATATTTTCTTACAGCTCTTTCTGCTTCTCTTCCTCCTTACCTTTCATTCTCTCAACATTGTATTCACTTGGCCCAACCATCCTTTTTTTCGTTCGGTCTCTATAACGACCACCACTCTTGCTTGCATTATAAATTTGTTTTGTAAGTATAACGTCACCATTCGTTCTAAATATCAAAACTACTTGTAAAGTGAAAAATAATAAGACCATATGTAAGAAATACGAACAAAAACATTAACGGTGCCCTGACCACTGCACTAACGTTTTCTTACCATATCGCAACGACAAAGGGTATAATTTGTCTCCTTAGATGTTTCGATTCTCGCCATTCCGACGTCAATTCATTTAGAAGGCGAAGATGTGCTGTGGGTTCTTTTTATCACCATTACGTTTTTTAAACCACATTTGACACACACGATCGATTACTGCATATCATCCTACATTGAACATATCTTTGTTTTGGTATGTGATCTATTTTTTTTCCTTGGTGATAGTAAAAAGGCAAAAAGAACCGAAAAAACACTTATTTTGTTCCATCTTGCCAAATGATGTCAAAAAAACGTCCAAGCAATTCGGATTAACAATGGTAGGAAAAAAATACGCTTAACCTTTCATAAACATAACACTTCGCTTGAAATTAAATTAGCAAACGATAATTTTGTCCTAACGACATCTATCCGTGAATAACGATATCTGGACAATATGTTACATTAAATCTGGTTATACTAACAAACAATCATATTTTAATATTTTACTTTTATTAGAAAAAAAATATATCTTGAACCGCGATAGTGTTGAAAGCAAAGATGGCGCTACTTCCGTCTCGATTTTGGCGGCAAAAGGTGAGTGCCGTGTAGTGAGATGTCGATAACGTCTAATGGGGTATAGACATTTTCTTAAAAAAAGTCTCGACTTGAAACTTACTTTCTAACTTTCAAGATAAAGTGTGACTTTTTCGTAAATGGAAAAGGTCAACAAAATGTCAATTTGATTTATAAATACGTAAGTACTTTTTTTCTGTTACATGTCATAATATTATATAAGATTCGGAATAAATTAAACTTAATGAAACAAACATTAGAAATACTTATTTCGAATTTCTTATAGATTAGCTAGTTTATAGCAGACTGTTTCTAAAAAGTTATAAAATCTTTAGCGGAATGCTTCTTGTTTGAAGAGATGATGATAGTAGTTGTTGGTAAATAAATAAAATACGTTAAATCGCAATGCGGAAGGAGAGAGTGAATGAATGTTTTATTTATCAGTATGTGGGTATTTATAACATTTCAGAATGGGCGCGGGAGTGCGCCCGCGATATATTTTTATCTCGCTTCTGTGCGTGCAGAAATGGTCAATTGAAGTATTGTAGATATCGTAATAGTATTGTAGGTAAACAATTTGTTTACGGAACCGGCGAGACAGCGTGATGCGTTCTCTTTCTACTGTGGAATGCGGCGCGATGTCCGGCCGCGTCAATGTTTTGGTATGTGACCTTCGGACTGTAAAATATAATTCATCGGGGTATCCAAAGGTCGTTTCGTCGGTCGTTGAACGTATGTGTTGACAATATTTACCGACGACCGTGGTTCCCACAAATCTATAATGATATTTTTGTAGGAGAAATAAGTAGTGTACAGTACTTGGCGGTAATTAATACACACCGGGCTTAAGAAAGAGACTATCGGCCATAATCGGCTAACTTCGGCTTTACAGAGCGTCGTTTCTGTCCCTAAAACGCTTGACAACGACTGACACGACGGAACGCGTGTATGAATTACAGAGACGACGCTCTACAAATCACGCCGTATATCTTTGCAGTGTGAACAGAGAGAACAGATCTCCAAACTTTATTACCCAAGTACACAAGTTTCGCCTCCTCCACATTATTGGAGTAGGCATATATTTCGCGGTTCATCGTCATACACGATGGCAAATACTACCGCACACTCAGAAATGTAACAATGACCACATCAAGAAACACTCACTTAAAACCACTTTACCGATGACCTATATGGCCTAATTGGAAGAACGCATGACTTCCATCCCAGGAGTTGAGGATTTGATACCCGATGGTACTAAAAAAAAACGCCGTTAAAGTTAGCCGATTATGGCCGACAGTCTCTTTCTTAAGATCGATGTGTATTACCTACCGCCGGGTACTGTACACTGTATTGCTAGCAAGAAAAAAGACGAAAAATAGAGTTTCTATCAAACCTAATGGATTCATATAAATTATACATTCCGTGGGTGGTGATCTGGCGTATGTAAAGAAACTGACGTAAAAATCAGATGAAATAATTAAAAACAGTTTTGGAGATGTGAAAAGAAATCAAGAATGGTTTGAAGGGGATCTTCATGAATAATATGGTTTAAGCGGTCCTCATCGAAGTCCACCGGTCGTCCGGAACGCTCCATGTCTTTCAGGTCGAAATAACCGTCTTCGAAACGCAAAAACCATTGACGAACTGTCCTTTCATTCATAGCATCTTCACCGTACACTTCGCAAATATCGCGAGCAGCTTTGGCAACTTTATTCCATCGATTGAACGCAAACAGAAGGAAGTGTCGTAAATGCTAACTTTCGTCTACTTGACATTCCGTTTTGAAGGCTTGTAATCAAATAAAATAATATATGTAACTCAAAAGCAAACACAATATCTTGTAGAGCAGAAATTTTTCTTTCGAATGACGTATAACTTTTACCATTTTGTTTTACTTTTGGTGCTCATTTTTTAATTTGGTAAAAAACGGACACAACTTATGTTAATTCCTAATAAATGCAATATACACGAGTAGGTAAGAAATATTAGATTAGAAAAAGGTGAGGAATTTTGATGTTTTGGCAATATTTTCTCAGATTATGGGAGAGTTACGAGGGTTATTGAACAGCGTATAGCGATAGGAAATAAATTCAATGTGAAATTAAAACATAACATATACACTCGAACCGAACAATATCTAAATCTACCAAGCTGATAGCACACCACATTATTTTAGTACCAACTTAGATGTATGGGAGTGAAACGTGGACCTGGAAGACAACTAAAAAGAACCGAATATATGCTATAGAAATGCGTGCACTTAGAAGAATAACACATCGATCAATAAGTCCCGGGACTAACCAACAGATGGCACCTCTAATAACCAATCCATACAATTCTCAGTTAATATCAACCTTTAGAAGTTACGTGTCAAACTTTCATGACATTGTGTCATTGAGTTACAGTGGTTTTAGTGACGCTACTTTTGCTATTTTCAAAACAATGGAAAAACACCGAATTTCGTGTGTTGATAAAACACTGCTTTTTAATGGGAAAAAATACCGTTCAAACTCAGCGATGGCTTGAAAAGTGTTATCCGGGCTCTGCTCCGTCGAAAACAACCATTTGTCGGTGGTATGCTGATTTCAAACGCGGTCGTACAAGTGATGCTGAACGCTCTGGTCGTCCAAATGAGGCTGTTTCACCAGAAAACATAAAAAAAAAACTCAAAATCGTGATGTAAAATCGCAAAGTAAAGTTGTGTGAGATAGCTGACATCCTGAAGATATGATTTGGTAGTGTTGACACTATTTTGCATGAACATTTGCCCATGAAAAAGCTTTTTTCGAAATGGGTGCCGCGTTTGCTCACAATGGAGAAGTGATTGCCGAAACTAACGCCTATTTTGAAACTAAAGATAAATCGTTCTACACGGCTGGCATAGAAAAGTTAGGAACGCGTTGGAATGAATGTATCGCTCTTGAAGGAGACTATGTTGATGAATATAGAAGAATTTTGGCAAACAAATGTTGTTTTTAGTAGTAAGTCCCGGGACTTATTAATGGATGTGTTACATAGGGGGACTATGTATGACAATACGGATTTAAATTATTAGGGATGGGTGTGAACTTAAAACGCATGTGTTGAGTAAGATGAGTAACAAGACCACTCTGCGATGATTTGTGCACTTGGAACGAATGAATTAAGACTAACAAAATAAATATTTGTTTGAATACATAAAAAAATGAAAACGAAGACAAAAAAATTAAACCAAGTAATTTAAAGCGGACACACAATTTATATGGATCTGGGTTTGCTGTCTCTTCTTTGTCGTATCTCCAATAAACTAGAATGTGACCTGTATCTTACTGAGAACGAAATTTCATACAACTTATCTTAACACTTGCCTTACTGTGCAAAACAATTCAGACAACCACTGTGCTGGACGCTCAGCATCCAGTGAAAAATATATGTTTTAAATTTAAATTATGCAAAATCTGCTAGGTTATTTTTTGTAATTAGCTATAAAATTAATTTGTTATGTAAGTCCTCGTCACTCACTATCCGTCATAGGGTGGGTGGCAAGTGTTAAAATTGATACGATAATTGTCGGAATTTTATTGAAAACATAAACATGAAGAATATATAAACTTAAAAGAAATGAAGTAACAGGAACAGGTATAAAAAATAAATTAAAATCTTAATATTATAAATTCGGACAAGTAAAACGAATGAATGGAGAAAGTTTTTCTACACTTTCCCCTCAATGCTTTAATTAAATCAATCTTATATGTATAAAACTATTAAGCCATCCAAAAAAGAAATATGTTAAATTAAGTCTTCAAGAGTCAAGAAATAGGAAAGACTAGAAGATCATTTGAAAAGAGATTTCGTGAACACAAATCCGCCTTAACAAATCCTCTAATTTATTCTGAAATGCCTAATCATTGTCACCGTGAAAACCATACATTTTCCATCGATGATGCCAAATTCTTACATATCAGTAGTAACGGAAATAAATTTGGACAGATTAGAGACCCTAGAAATTTCTAAGTCAGTGCATTGGGGTGAACATCTGGCAAACACATATATTCCAAGAATCTCGCCGATGCTCTTTGCGGTTGTCTCCTCCCTCCCTCCCCCTAGAGTCCCCAACCCAAATATTTAGAATTAGAAGTGTGTATGTCGGTACTAGTTCGAACAGAATTCAGTCTTGTTTGTGCTCCCCTGATGATGAGCCTTGAAACCGGTGGAAATAAAATGGAATAAACAGTGTTTGATAAAACAAATTACACTGTCTTTAAACCTCCACAATGTTAATGTCTTAACTATAAATAATATCTTCAAGAGTGTTTACATAAATAAATATAGGTTTATTAAAAGCAACATAGTATAAACATATACTCGTATAAATACATTCCTAAATCGCACATATATCACAAAATAAATAGCGGATATTTAAGAAAGAAGCTTACAAAAGGTCTGGGGCTCATCTCATAATATCCCCTGGCCGAGATATACACTTGGCCGAATATAGGGCGAGCCCAGCCGCGAGGAAATCAAGCCCATTCACCGCAGTGAGATATTTCCTGAATTATATTAGAAAAAGTAAAATATGGGTTGGGTATATTTTGCTTAATAACATCCAATACTTGTTTATTTATTATTCAGAAACTAATCAAACATTGTATACAAAAAAACAACATAAAAATGCCCATCCCTAAATAGCATACCCAACCCTAATACAAGTAGGGATGGGAAATTCCGTAACGCAACCGATATTTCATTTTCCCGCCATAAAAATACGTTTTTCTGGATATTCTTTTATTTCCGTTCTTCACCTTAATCAACTTTACATTCCCTAATTAAATAGCATCTCTTTGTTGGAAAATGATTAACATGAAAACTTGCCGGGAGGAGGAAAAGAAAAATAAAAACGTAAGGTTTTCTTTTGTTTGAATGGAAAATCGTCGTTCGAAAACCTCTGTTTATTTCTTGCGAGGATTTAAAAAAAAATTTACCTTCATTTTTGTATTTTAATTAATAATCATATTCATCTTAATTCTACTGAATTAAATGAAAAAGTATTGAAAGAATAAAAATAAAAATTTTGGTATTTATTTAATATAAATAGTCCAAAACCCATACGACAGTTGTCGTCAAAGAAAGAATGCGAGAATTGAATTTTGAATACAAGAGAGCGAGAGAGGAATACTTGGATTCTCTCTGAAAGTAATTCGAAATTTGAATCTCGGTGGGTCCGTCGAACGTCCATACTGAACGAATTTTATATACCTAGCTAAAACCTAAAATAAACATATAGTATATAACCCTTCGTTAAAACCATATAAAAAATCATTTATATATATACAGGGTGTCCCAAAGGACAACGTCAAGCCGGTATCGAGTAAGAGGCCAGCTTATGATGGTTAAGAATTTAAAAAAAAATCTTGAAAAAGCCTTATACTTTTCGAGTTATAGGCATTTCTTCGAAAATTGTGAAAGTAGTTACCCTGAGCCGCATGTTTGTATACTGTGACTTCAAATTGCTATATTTTATGATTTTAATGGTTGTATCGCAATCCTAGATAGCCCTGCTATTAGTCGGAGTCAGATACAAAACAAAAAAAATATGCACGTTGGAAAAAAAATATGTTTTTGTCCGATCATAAAAAGTAATATTTTTTATCAGCCAACTTTAACTCATCATACTGTAAAAATAATGTACTACACTAATCTGGCAAATTACATTTAAAGTTGGCCTGTTTAATTAGGATTTCAAAATGGTACAATACATATCTACTTCTCCTTTACAAATAATTTTAAAACATTAATATCTGTAATTAAAGATCGAATTAAAAAAAATTGAGCGAGTCAAACAATACTGCGCATGAACGAGTTAGAGTAATACAGCTAGTGTCGCCATTTTTGATATAAGAATGATATGACAAAGAAATTTAATAAGAAATCCAAATTGAAATTCATCAGAAAATCCATTATAAATCCATCGGAAAATTCATCATAAATTTACCAGAAAATCTATCAGAAAATCCATCAGAAAATCCATTAAAAAATCCATCAGAAATCTAATAAGAAATCTATATAAAATCGAATGTATTTTTTGTTTGTTGTTCTTTCTGATTTGTGGTACAGAAGATGAGATGCAAACTGTCTCCTGGTGGTGTAGATCGGGGAGCCGGAGGACGTGGACTCATTAAAGCACAATGCACTGCATTGACTTGCAGATCCTGTGTATCGGAAATACTGCTGCTCACTCCTCTTAGGATGTGGACAAGATGGAGGACTGCATCTGGAGACGCGATATTAAAATATAATTTAACATTTTTTCATCCCAGATTTTAAGGTAAATATAATTCATATATGACTTGTGTTTCGCATAGAAGGATGTTGGTTATTTGAATAAAAGTCGTCGAGATCGGAATAAGTAAAGAGAAAGTTTATTGTAAGCGTCTGTATTTATAATGTATAGAACGGCGCAGAACATGTCGCTGTCTCGCTTCCGCTGGACACATGTTTATTGTTGCACGTCCTATATACATTTCATACTACGGTCGCTCTTCACTACTAGTGAGTTCAATGACCGCGCGGGCGACCTTCGCCCGGCGCCGTCTTGCACTCGCCACTTGCGAGTTCAATGACCGTGCGGGCAAGGGTCGCCTTGGTGGGTTCAGTGACCGCACGCACGGTCGCTACACTATCATCATATAATATATCATATAATACTATCATCACTTGCCCATCCTTAATCTCAACACATGCATATTTATTTTGTTTATAGTTAAGGCATTAACGTTGTGGAGGTTTAAAGACATTGTAATTTATTTTTATCAAACACTGTTTATTCCACTTTTTTGTGACGGTATAACCCTACCGGTTTCAAGGTTTTCACCTCATCTTCAGGGGAGCGCAAACAAGACTAAATGCTGTTCGAACTGGTACCGATATACACGCTTAAACGGTTGGGGCTGAGGGATGAGGGAGGCATGGGACAATTTCGGCCAAGAGCGTCCGGCCAAGAGTTATGCCGTCACAAAAAAGTGGAATAAACAGTGCTTAGTAAAAATAAATTACAACATATTTATTTTGTTATTTTTTTAAATCAGTCAATAATAGCATTTTCAAACCCAAGTGAGAGCGCCCTTGATAGGACACTGCTCTTTAAACAGCGCTGTATATATTTTTCTTTTATTATTATTTTTTATTTATAAATGACAAGAAATCTTATAAATATATAATTAGTGAGAAAACCACAGATAATTTAATGTGAACATACCATTTTTATGGATCTGGGTTTGTTGCCTTTCATTTGTCGTGTCTCCAGTAAACTAGGCTGTTTCTTACTTTTGAGGTGCATGGCCATGCGGTAACGGACATGACTTTCATGCAAAACGCACATGACTTTAATTTTTGTGTGTTAGGAGGTTTGAACCCAGTGCTGTGCTACTCTGCTCAAATGGCATATTCGATCTAATGACTTCGATTACATATATTATTTAAAAAAAAAAGGGGGGGGGGGGCATGTCGGTGTGCTCTGATCATCTCACTTCAGGTGTGCCATCTGATCCAGTACACCAGTGCATCCGGTGAGTTTGCTGGTGTGCAACAGCTCACTCACTTAAAAAAGAAGAAGTAAACGAAACCTCCACGGCACGATTTCGCTTTCCAACTGAATTGACGTTGGAATGGCAAGAGGTTCCTCGACTACTAGACCCAGCAACGACGACAACCGAGGATTTATATTTCTTTCCGATTTTTTTACTATACAATTGAATAATGTTATCAACTCTATAAAGAGTGACACACCATTATATATGTACATATATATCACCCAAATCATACCCCATACACTTCATCACTTCCGACAGACCAAAGAGTCCATCCCATAACGTACCGCACATAATCATTAAAAGCACACCACACTTTTCACACAAACCTTTGCTACAAGTCATTCCTCCTGCAAGCCCAAATATTCAAACTCATGTCGCATAAACAATCACGCTCCGATCCACTGCCTGATTTTTTTGCCTCCTTTTTACCTTTATTGAATTCGGCATACCATCGCATATCATGAGAGACAAATAGGCATTTTGCCTTAGGGTAAAAGACATTCTAACCCGCGGGATTATTACTAATTTAATGATATAGGTAGAATTAATAATTTCTACGATTATTACTAATATTATATAATGTTAGATGGATAATATAATATATTAAAATTATTGTTGGTATTTTTATATGTTAGGAAGAATTGGAATTTATTTGAAAAGGGTTCTTTATGGTCTGGTTTTCAATTCAGGCCTCTTTAACACATTTCTAGTTGATTGAAACCGATTTCTGTATGGTAGTAAACCCATTAAGTTGTACTGTACAAAACAAATGACCTTTTATAATAATAATTATTTAAATAACTCTTAGTGCGGTACGATACTGCATAACGAGTCATACTTGAACTGCCAACATATTGCAGTACTTCAGAGATGTTTGCTCAGTGTCGTATGCCAGGTTTTAACGCATTTTCTTTCAAAACATTTAATATTTTAATCCAACCATAATTTGGTTGATCTTCCTTTACCACGGGTTTCATTTATATATAGTATGCACCATGTATTCGTTAGTCTTTCTTTATCAATTCATTGCACGTGCCCATACTATCTTAGCGAGCTTTTCTTGCGTTGTATTAAATGGTTTTATAAAGCTAAACACACCACCCATATCTCGAAAACTAAGCAGTAGACCATTCCACGCCACAGGACTCTAGCAACGATAAAAGCTTTTTCATGGGAAGATTCGCAAAAAAAATGTATTCGCTGAAGATGAAATTGACCTCAAAGTTCTACTCCTTTTCGAAGAAACATCTCTCAGACATAGATTTGAAAGATATAATGAATACTCCTCATTAAAATACCTAAATTTGAATAACATTTTGCCTTTTTGTTTTGTATAGCGTCTTATAGCAGGAGGCAAATCTCCTGGCTCCGCAATATACATGGACTTGCATAAGGGGCGTTGGAGATCTTTTACGGGCTGCCGGGGACAGAGATATCTACTGTCAAGTGATATTCAATGTTGGGGGACCTGACATGCTTCTTAGAAGAAGCAGAAGAAGAAACGTCTTATATATTTTCAATAAATAAATCAATTATATTATATATCTCGTTATCATCCTTCCTCACACTGTGAAAGCTCGCTGGCAGAGGCAAATGAAATCAGGAAGAAAAATCCTATTAACATGCAAATATTGGCTCCACCTGTCACCGTGCAGGGAACAGGGGGATGCTCCTACCCCTAACTCAGGAGTGAACAGCCTGCCCACACTCCGGGCAAGGCTTAGACATGCTCTGATTAAATATCAACTTCATCCACCGACATTATTACTGTCGCAAGGGCGCGGTGTGTACTCTTACAGCAGGAGGGAAATTTCAAAGGATACACGGATACAGATACGTGTCTAATTATTGATATGGCGATAGTCTTACGTGGATCTTTTTCCTCTGAAGTATATTACTTTTATTATACAGCAACAGTCTGCAAACTATAATACGCGTGTTAAGATAACAAACATAAACATTATGTTACAATTAGTTTAGTCAAATAATGTTTATTCCACTTTATATGACGATATAACCTTATAGGTTTCAAAGTGTTCACCTCATCATCAGATGAGCACAACAAATAAGACTATGATGATGAGGTGAAAACCTTGAAACCGGTAGGATTATACCATTATATAAAGTGGATTAAACAGTTAAAAACCAAATATATGATTAACAGCTTTGCTACCCCAAAGCCAATAAACCTAGATGGAAAGTCGCTAGAACTTGTCCAGGAATATGTGTATTTGGGCCAACTGATTTCCTTTGTAGGTGGCATATCGGAGGAAATAGCACGCAGGACAAAACTAGCATAGAGCTCATTTGGACGCTTGAACAACATCTTTTAAAGTAATCTCCCAATATCCTTAAAGCGAAGGGTCTACAACCAGTGTTTTCTCCCAGTACTTACGTATGGCTGCGAGACATGGACGCTCACAGTAAAGAACACACAAAAGCTCCAGACCACACAAAATAGCATGGAGAAATGCATGTTGGGATATACTAAAAGAGACCGTAAACGAAACACCTGGATTCGCAATATAACAAAGGTAGAAGACGTTATAAAGGTGTGCAAAAGAATGAAGTGGCAATGGGCAGGACACGTAGCCTGAATGTCAGACTCCCGATGGACATCTGAAGTAATCCAATGGTACCCAAGAGACATAAAGAAGCCCAGAAGAAGACCAAAAGTACGCTGGATAGGTGAAATCAGGAAGTATGGCGGCATCACATGGCATCAACGAGCAAAAAAAACAATCTATTTGTAGTCAACTTGGGGAGACCTTCATCCAACAGTGGATCGACCCTGGTTGACAATGATGAAACAGTTACTGACTAAACAAATTACAATATACTGAAACCTCCATAGTGTTAATGCCTTGACTATAAATAATATAAAGAACAAATATATATTGAACGTTATCGGTTATGCATTTATAGTACAATCAATTAGGACTTAGAAATTAAGGACAGTTCCAGGAACTGCAGATAAGTCAACGCTTATCTTATAAACGACAGGACACTCCAAAATGCGTGACAAGCTCTGGAGAGAGTAAGCTCATAGTGAACTTTACGGTATTCATGTAATTCTTATTTCATCTCCTAAAATAAATAGTTTAAGGTTTCGTACACCGTATCTTGATTAAAATACTTTTTTAAGTTACGGAAATGAACTCGCGCACCACTAGTGATACGTCTGTCTAGTGGACATCAAAATACCATCAAGCAGACGTCAAAATACCATGAAACTTAATAGCAACTTACAACATTATGTTAAGACTGGCTTATATCAACAATATTTATCGAAGAAATCTGGGATTACCCAGTTAAAAGAATATAGTCAATTGCACCACAAAAATTGGCTCCACTAATAAGGGTTTATGCTTATGTCAACTTGGTTAAGTTAGGGCAGCGATTAACCGGTTCCCATCAACATTTAAATTTAGTGTTATTAATTTTTGACGTGTAATAGTAATAATAATAAAAAAGATAATTTATATATCACCGCTTAGAGGGAAAACTCTCATCAAGGGTACTCTAACACAGTTCACCCATATCTCTAGCACTGGACCAGCAACGGCAAAAGCTCTATCATAATACCCCGCCCTATTGGATTGATTTGGAACAAATAATTTATTAGATGAAAAAGATATCGACGTCAAAGTTCTTCTCTCCAAAGCAACGTCCTTGAGACACGGATTCGATAAATACTCGTACAATGGAGACGTCCTAGTAAGGAACTTAAATACAATGGAAACATTCTAGTAAGGAACTAAAATATAATGGATACATCCTAGTAAGGAACTAAAATACAATGGAGACGTCCTAGTAAGTAATTTAAATACAATGGAGGCATCCTAGTAAGAAACTAAAATACAAAAAGACGAAGTTTGAAATCAATCCGTTCACAACACCGTCAATATAGACTTTTTAGGAGTGGACCAATATGGCAATATTTATGACTAGCGTATATCAGCCTAGCAGTTGCACTGAAAATATACAGAAGTCCAGAAATTTGTGAATCAGGTAAACCAGAATAAATAGAGTTTCAATAAACCTAACACAACACAACAAGCTAATTAATAAGAGTTTTGATTTCCCTTATTGGAAGACTTTGACGTGTCCATTTTAACTCTCTAAAACTATAGAAACATGAGGAAACCATGTAACCAATTTGTATATCGATGGAGAGATCGCTATCAAGACAGACACTAAGAAATTTGATGCTATTTTTTGGAAAGATACACCCATAACTGATAAGTATCTCCACTATAAAGGTTATTGTCTACGCGGTGAAGCCATCCATAAAAATTTAATCCAAATTAAATCAATTTTAATTAAAATCCATTTAATTTGAGACTTAGAGAATGCAGCGCTAAACTTACATATGTTGTGGATGTCGTATAAGAAAATTTTAATTGACTTTTGCAGTGAGAAAATTATTTTGATGAAATACGAGTATATCAAAAACAATTCAATAATTTCGTTCGTGCTTAAATTAAGTTTCTTTAGATTTCTTTAGATAAAAATATGTAAATAATATAAATCGAACCTATAGGAGGTATTATTTTCAATATGTATTCGTTATTTTTATTTTACAATAAGTAAAGAGGGCCTTAATTATGAAAATTTTCTTATGAAAGGGTAGGGGATGGAGGAGGGTGCTGAGAGAAGTATTGGTGATACTTTTTGTTACTTTTATTAGGAAGTACAATTCAAAAAAAGTTTGCGAGCCTCTGTGTACAGTAAAATTCCTGAGTTTCTAAGTTTATTCGTTTACTCACCTTCGCTCACAGAGCGAGAACTCTTAAGAGAGAAATCATTTCCCATTGAAATAATTTTGTAAATAGAACAAGATAAAGGGATAATATTTGAGCTTAAAGTGTTTTTATTGAAGCATCCATAGCTAGAGAGAAATCAAGAAGTCCAATCGCTTGGATAAATCTACGGAGAACCCAGACGCGTCTTGGTGATAGGAAAAAAATTAAATGTCTCTCTTCCCACGGAGGACGACGCCCATCGATATTGCCAAGTTGACAATTGGGTTTTAGGCAAGCTTTAGGGATCACGTAAGAGTTCATCTCTGGCAAGGGGGAAAGGCTAACGTCAACTATCCTCGCAAGTTGATCCTTGTCGAAAAGGATATAGGCGTCGCGACGCTGGACCCCCAAGTCTAACGAAGTGAGCCTCGTTAAGACCGAGAATGTCTTCACCGAGCATCTTTGATGATAGCCAATAGCACCCACCTTTGACCACCAATCTGTATCATTTTAGCAAATGAGAGCCAATTTATATGGGCCCAACACCTGGTTCCATAGCACATAATGGCCAAAAAGTCTCTATTATATATAGTGGAGTCTACTTGTACGGAACAGTAATCCCCATATAAGTTTTACCAAGTGCGCAAAAGTCAGAAACACCTTCTTCGCATTTAGCAGGGACGATCTAATGTGGGAGATCGTTCCTAAGCCACGGTCGATTTTTATTCAGTTCCGAGATAAGTTGTTTCCAGCATGAGACGATTTTTTGTTCCTGAAAACGAGATTGTAGGAGGGCGTCCAAAGCCTTTCAATATTACCTTGTACATTTTTGCGGGACAAAATTCAGCCATATTCTCGAACCCAACTCATCAACCGCTGATCAAGCTAAGCAAACCATTGAGAGGCTATCAATGTAAACTTTAATCAAAACCAGACTGCCATCTAGGTAAGCTTGGATTATATATGTATAGCCTTGGCGCAATTTTTTTTAATAGGTCGTCCAAAAGGACGATCCAGTGGACCTAATATGTGTATACCACCCTGCAGGCAACCGATATCAACCTCCCTATCTAAAATTTCAGATCCGTCGTTAACCCTCACTCTACGACTTCTGAATTAGTCCTGAATTAACATGAAAATATTCGTGGATATTGAAAAAAATATATTTCTTTAAAATATTAGGCCACCAGGTATTATTGAAGACACCTAAAATATCGAAAAAAATTAAGAACCCATATTTCTCTTCGATTCCGCCACATACCGTTGAAGGTAGAAAATTGCACCCTTGCAGGAGACTTCTCTTCTAAATCCAAATTGCTAAGGGAAAGTTCTGTTCAAAACGAAAATTGAGCCTATCACTTACGAGTTTTTCCAAGATTTTGCACAAAAATGAGTGGAGAGTTATTGGCCTTTAGACCTTTAGATCTGTTTTGTGTTTATTGCAATGCTTTAGAATGAAAAACAATAGACCTGTCTTCCAGCACTCAGGGAAATGTCTTTGATCGGAAAAGATCGGTCAAGGACGTGTTGGCCAGGTTTTAGAATTTCTTTACCAGTAGGGCATGTATGCGTTTGACCCCTGGTGATTTGTTGTCATCAAGGGCATCGTTAAATATTTTTATCTCATCAGTGATAAAAGATTGTGAGTTGAGCGTCAGAGGAGGAATTCGAGGCAGAATTTTCATACACAGGTGATAGTGAATATCGTTGGTAAGGCCATCTCAAAGAAGAAGAGCGCCAAGAAAGGCAGTAGCCGTATTCTTAATGACATTCGTCATGGTATCAGTCCGTCCCTGAACCCGCATACATGGGAGAGTTTCTTTCCATGGATCTGACCTCATATCATGTACATAGTCCTATGGTGGACACTTCACAGGCCAGATCGCGAGACTCAACTCACAATCCTCATCCATGATTATCTTTTAACCGTAGACAATATCCAAAGCTTCCAGATCAAAGACACATATTCGTGTTCTGAAACTCACGTCTGAGACGGTTTGCGTTGCATTTCAGATTTTGTAAGAAGATACACACAGTTAATTTGATCCCTCCATCACCCACGTCGTTATGGAGGACAAAATAAGTCCCCATCTAGCGTGATCTACATAAGAAGGTCGAAATCTTCTTTATTTTTCTCCCTCTTCGGTGGGGACACATCTGGGTGTGAGAGGAGCAGTAGTGACGACGAACTTAAGGTCTAACATTACAAAAAAATGACTCGCAGTGTAGACTTTTTTTCTTATAATGTGGCTTAAGGTCTAGAGTTCAAACAGCCCAGCAAGTTGCCAATACTTTCACAGAAAATTTCAAATGCAACAAAACTATCATTTGGCGTCACTAGATTGGAGTAGCCAACCAGTCTTAAGATGAAGCGATGTAAGGATAAGTGGAGTTCCATTCAGAAATTACTGACTCGGTTATCATCGGAGTACCACAGAATGTGCTCTGCAGATTGATCCAGAGGCACAATGAAATCCATTCCAGTGATTCTATACCTAAAGTGGGCACGTTCTTCATGTCTGTATCATAATTTACATTTGTTGAGAGGAGCCATACAAATGTTGAGAGGAGCCATACAAATGTTGAGAGGAGCCATATAAATGTTGAGAGAAGCCATACAAATGAAAAATAAAACTTGAGAGCATTTTGGTATACTTTTACATAACTTACATACCCATTACTTCTTTTGATTCCTTTCCAAGACCAATATTCCCTCGCTCATCAATAAAGCGCTGGGAAATGAATTTCCTTTGACAAGAGAAGTGAATGTATCTGTGTAATTGCCTACGTATCCAGCGAGCGCGGAATAATTCCTGCCTGATTACGCCTCGGAATTGCCCTGCCCGACCGGCATTTCATTTCAAATTCCTTGGTCTGAATCAAAGAATCACAAGAAATCTCATTAACGATCTTCCCCCGCGTTTCACCCGACTCTTACCGGCGCTTCCAGGAATTTACTCACTTTTTTGAAGGGAGGGTATGATTTCAAGCGGAAATCAAGGACTTGAAATCTTACAATCGTTTCTCAAATCTATAGTCACCTTTTGGAAGGTCTTATCAACATTTGTGAATGTACATGGGCACTACACTTAAAATCGAATGTGTTACAATCACATATCGGAAAATCTATTAAGATTTTTTGCTGTTTTCTTACCAAATATATTTGTTCTAAACATATGCAGATACTGGAAAGTACCTAATCTAATGGCTGCAGCCACTACCTTCTTATTCTTAAACTCTGCTTATACTCTTATATGGAGAGTGGCATTAAACTGAGTTTCTGTATTCAAATATTTAGTCGTAACCTTTAATGTCAAACTCACAATCGTTAACCATGTCTCGCGTTTGATATCGGACTAATACAAACGATTCGGTTTTATAATGAGACATCAAGATAATTTTACAGCACCTATATCCTTTAAAACTTATATAACTATCTAATAAGAACTAAATTAGAATATGTATCTGCAGTTTGGGCTCCTCATCAGCTCAAATATGATATAAGAATAATATAGAACACATATAATAAATACTCCTCAGATATCTATGGTACAGAACAAAGGGCGATTACCTGAAATATGTGCACCATGTCGAACGTCATGATGTGTAAGTATAGAAGCCTCGGAACAAGAAGGCAAGAATTCATTGCGAAATTCCTACTTAAGGTTTTTCAAGATTGTTTGTCCCGCGATACTAGAAGCAACAAGTTTATATGTCCCTGATAAGTATATCCGTGCAAAAAATTACCAACTGTTCTACATATCAACTTACAGGACGAATATCATGGCTAAACACTCAGTCACGTGTGGTATAGAGATATTGAACCACGCTGTGAATATATTCTCGGCTCCACCCTGCAGCATGAGAAGAATCCTGGCTGATATTCTTCCTTTCGAATAAGCTAACTAGAAGCAGACCCTCTTTGCGTAAGAGGAGAAATCCGTGCAAAGCGGATTAAAAAAATTCGTATATTTTAATTTATTTTATAATATTTTTAATCTGCCCATAATAATATATGGTACATCTTATTCTGTCATACACCGCATAGTTGTCTTAGTATACATCTTACCACTGCATTTACTCGGCTCCTTTCATTTTTTTTCCACATCCACATTTCACTTCTATGCATGAATTTTGATATTTATACGCTATTTTGTATTTACTCAAATACTTATTTACTCAAATACCGTGGTGGTCGAGTGGCAAACCTTTCCAATAAACTATGCATTTTTATGGAATTGTGATTCATGTTTCTCCATTGTTTCATTTACAATTGTGATTCATGTTTCTCCGTTGTTTCATTTACAATTGTGATTCATGTTTCTCTGTTGTTTCATTTACAAATGTGATTCGTGTTTGTCCATTGTTTCATTTACAATTGTGATTCATGTTTCTCCGTTGTTTCATTTACAAATGTGATTCATGTTTCTCCGTTGTTTTATTTACAATTGTGATTCATGTTTTTGCGTTGTTTCATTTACGATTGTGATTCATGTTTCTCCGTTGTTTCATTTACAAATGTGATTCGTGTTTCTCCGTTGTTTAATTTACAAATGTGATTCATGTTTCTACGTTGTTTCATTTACAAACGTGATTCATGTATCTCCGTTGTTTCATTTACAAATGTGATTTATGTTTCTCCGTTGTTTCATTTACAAATGTGATTCATGTTTCTCCGTTGTTTTATTTACAATTGTGATTCATGTTTTTGCGTTGTTTCATTTACGATTGTGATTCATGTTTCTCCGTTGTTTCATTTACAAATGTGATTCATGTTTCTCCGTTATTTTATTTACAATTGAACATTTTGTATACTCGATTTTTTATATAATGAAAATTAAAATTAAACTATATACAATGTAGATATGAAAAAATATCACCATCACCACGAAAATGCGCCTAGTTAAACTTCTCGTCTTCGCAATATTAATGTATGACACGGAGACTTGGACTCTGAGAACAAGCGAGAGAAGTATAGATGCATTTTGAATGTGGTGCTGGAGGACGATGTCTGATTCTTTGGGCACATTGTCTTCGACGAGTCCTCTGATTCTTTGGGCACATTTTCGTGGGCAAAGCGACAATTTGGACAGGTTTGTAGTTATTGGAGGCGTAGAAGAACGACGCACAAGAGAAAGAATCTCAATGCGTTGGACTGGTCAAATGAGAGACGCAACATGTCTACCATTAACAACTACTCTTCGAGCCGCGGAGTGCAGAAATGGATGAAAAGAAGTCGTCAGGATGATGATATATCATCATCATCATCATTGTCAACCTGGGTCTATCCACTGCTGGAGGAAGGTCTCCCCAAGTTGACTCCAAATAGATCGGTTGTTTTGCTCGTGGATGCCATATGATGCTGCCATGCTTCCTGGTTTCATCTATCCAGCGTACTTTCGGTCTTCTTCTGGGTCTCTTTATGCCTCTTGGGTACCATTGGATTACTTCAGATGTCCATCGGGAGCCTGACATTCTGGCTACGTGTCCTGCCCATTGCCATTTCATTCTTTTGCACACCTTTATAATGTATTTTACCTTTGTAATATTGCGAATCCAGGTGTTTTGTTTACGGTCTCTTTTAGTATATCCCAACATGCATCTCTCCATGCCCTTTTGTGCGGTCTGGAGCTTTTGTGTGTTCTTTACTGTGAGCCTCCATGTCTCGCAGCCATGTGCAAGTACTGGGAGAATACACTGGTTGTAGATGATGATATATATTGTATATATTTCATTTATTTACTCATTGACAGCTGTTTCGCAACTTTTATACAGTCATTATATGATGAAACAGCTGTTAATCGGCTATTTTCGAAAAAATCATGGTCACCCCAGAAGGTGAGCAGTGCTCGAGAAAAGTTTCAATTGAGCAAACATGCCATGAACTTACTGCTTAGAGCATTCCGAGAAGTGGCTGGTGCCAGGCCACGGGTGGGAACTAATCATTGGAACAATAACATTAATGGCAAATTAATTTTGTCTCTTTTATACGTAATTTGATTTCGAAACGTGCAAAACAACGAATGATTCATTTGTTAGATTGAAACAGCGATAAAATTTCAACAATTTTATTAATAACATATTTAAAGATGACTTCCATGGCTTAGTAGATAACATGCTTCACTTTCAAATAAAAATCCTTGGTTCGTTTCTTGATAGTACCTGAAAATAAGATCCTAGTCTGGTTTTCATGAACAAGCTTTTTTATAAATATATATTTGATTGATTGAAACAAATAACAACATAAAATAAATCCATGATAATTATAAAAGGGCAACTTATTTCTTTATCAATAAGCAAGGATGACCTCCGTGGCCTAGTTGGTAAAACGCTTATCTCGAAACCTAGAGATTGCGGGTTCGATTCCCGTTCGAACCCAGACAGTTTTAAGGAATCCAGTCTGATTATCACTGAACGCCTTTTCAACAACTTTATGGTCGGCTGGAAGATATTGCCACATGGCAATAAGCCAAACAGGTTGTACTGTTTATAACGAAATTGTAATACAATACAAATGCACTCGAACTTCCTATTATAGACAGATTAAAAATATTACAAAATAACTATACACGAGTAGGTTGATTTTAATGATAGAAAGGTGGTGTATGTGCGGCCATAAGATAAGAACACGCATCTGCATATGTTAAGAAAAACATATTTAGCAAGAAAACTTACCACGGAACGCGAACTACAAACAAACCTTTAAAGGTCTTCCGATTTGCAATAGTTACACATTCGGCTTTAGTCAAGTGTACTACTCATATATAAAAATAAATATTGATGTACTTTTTAAAAAAGCTTGTCTTAAAGTGCTTCCTAAAGCTGCACATACCACCCATATATTTGAGACGTAAAAAGATCGATCTAATGTAAATATTACTCAAGATAAGAAAAGTTATATAAAAAATAAAGATCATTAAATATTACACAATAATAATGTCTTGCAATAACCAAATAAACACGTTAAAATTATGAAAAATACATTGTTATTCAGTGAGATACAGACAAAAGTGAAATACAGGCAAAAGTGAGATACAGGCAAAAGTGAGATACAGGCAAAAGTGAGATATAGGCAAAAGTAAGATACAGGCAAAAGTGAGATACTGGCAAAAGTGAGATACGGGCAAAAGTGAAATATAGGCAAAAGTGATATATAGGCAAATATACGTCCTCAGTGACATACAGGCAAAAGTCTAATTTACTGGGGACACGAGAAATGTAAGGCAAAAAACCCAGATCCATTAAAATTGTGTGTCCAAATTAATTACCCGTTATTTTTCACAAATGATGTATATTTCTTGTCATGTGTAAAATAAATAAATTCACTACAACCAATCAAGAAAATGTAACACAACATTGTGCACATCTTCAGGAATATCCAAATAGTTATAAATCTTATAAATACAATTTACTTTAAAAAATCGCGCTGTGCTTCACAAAATAGAAGTGAAAAACTATATATTATTTATAGTTAAGGCGTTAACATTGTGGAGGTTTAAAGACATTGTAATTTATTTTATCAAACACTATTTATTCCATTTTATGTAATAACATCATCAGGGTAGCACAAATAAAACTTGTTTGTGCTCCATTGAGGTAAAAACCTAGAAACCAATAGGGTTATACGAGGGTTGCTACTTAAGTTTGGAGTTATGGCAACACCAGTGTAGATACGTCAAATCTGACATCAGCATCGTAAAGTTTCACGTTTTTAATAGTATATGTGCTCAGGAAGTTTTGTCATACAAGTGGTATTTGTGTTGTTTACAGTGACTTGAAAAATTCATCTCTGCCACAAATGGAATTAAATCGTGAACATTTTCGTGCGATGATTTTTTTATGATTTTCGACGTGGACTAACTCAACAACAGCGTGCCGATCAACTCGCTTCGACTTTTGGTGATAAAGCACCATCCCGGGGCACTATGTTTTGCTAGTTTTCCGAATTCAATCGTGGTCGTAGTTCGCTCCAGGACGAATTTGGTGAAGGTCGTCCAAAATCGGTTATTGTGCCAGAAAACATCGATGCTGTGCGTGAACTGATATTGCAAGATCATCATGTGACTTATCGTGAGATCGAGGCATATTTGGGCATTAGTTCCACTTGCATACATTCAATATTGCATGAACATTTGGCCGTCAAATGTATTTGTTGGCGTTGGATACCGCATAATTTGACAATCGCTCAAAAAAAGGCTCGTATCGATTGTTCCAAAGAAATGTTGAAACAATTCGATCGCGGTGCTTCAAAAGACGTCTATAAGATTGTGACAGGCGACGAATTATGGATCTATGCAAATGAGCCAGAAACTAAACAGCAGTCGACTGTATGGGTATTTCAAGATGACCCAAATCCAACAAAAGTTGTTTGCGCACGAAGCATTTTCGAAGCAAATGGTGGCATGTTTCTTCGGTATAAATGGTCATGTCGTAACAGTGCCTTTAGTGGAACGTCGTACGGTCAATTCTGAATGGTACACCATTATTTGTTTGCCAGAAGTGTTCGGAGAAATGAGGAAAACCAACCATCTCTCACACATCGGCTCAAACAAGTGACTGAGCACTCAAAACATTGAATTGATGGGTCATCCGCCGTGCAGCCCTGATTTGGCACCCAATGACTTCTTTTTATTCCCGAACATCAAAAACAAATTGCGAGGTCAACGTTTTTCGACGCCTGAAGAAGCGGTTGATGCATTCAAAATGCATGTTTTGAAGTTACCTCATTCGGAGTGGAAAAAGTGCTTCAAAAATTGATTCAAACGCATGCAAAAGTGTATTGATCTTCATGGAGACTATTTTGAAAAACAATAAAGCCATTTTCGGTGATACATATTTGTTTTTACTTGTCTGTCTCAAAACTTAAGTAGCAACCCTCGCACCGTTATATAAAGTGGAATAAACAGTGTTTGATAATACAAATTACAGTGAAAAAGAATACATTATTTTAGCGACCACCGTTGACGACTTTTACCACAAAAGTCCTGTTCTACATCTATTTGCTTAGTGACCTTCTTGGACTTGGTGGTAAGACGCTTGTCTTGCACACAGGGGTTTCTGGTTCGATTTCCTATCGTACCCAATGAGAATAAAAACAGGGTCCCGGTCCAATTCAACAGTTCATTTTGTAACTATACCCACACGTGCCAGAAGTTGTACGAGTATTGCCAACACTTACGTCAACTAACTGCGTATTACGTGCATACACTAGTGGTTCATAGTACGAATACGTAATTCATGGAGTCAAAAATAACACTGTCTACCATGTAGTTATTTATTTGTATGCTTATCCAAATTGATAATGTGGACCCTATATGATATATCACAAATACTGACATGTTGAAGGGTTTCATATAAATTGACCATTCTGGTTAGTTCGAAGAAATTTCCAAACGGCAATAATTCTGTCAGGATTATTTAAATACGATATTTAAATTTTTATATTGTTCTGGATTGAGGCTGGCCACCCATCCACCTCGCCGTGACTTGTGATAGGCGAGAAGAAGAAAACAGAGCCAAAGATTGGAATGTTAAACAAAGTATGTGTCATCGGAAATAAAATCGAAACACCAGGATTGAAAGACAATTGTTCTACTATGCTACGGGGGGTGGGGCGAGGGGGCGCGTCGAATTTGCAATGTTAACGGTATCGAATTCCAGACATCTGAGCAGATTTTTTTTAATAAAAAACAATATATGCTTCGGTATGTTGAGACTTGAAAGTCAAGCTTGCACCCCAGGTTCGATTCCTGGCATATTCACTTCCTGATTGATTTTACTTTTAGACCGTTTTAAATCTGAATTTATGTTTTTCTGTTGCTTATATGCTGATTATTGTTTTTTTGCATGGCGTGACAAAGCAATGAGAAAATTGTGCTATGTAAAATAACTTTGCCTAATGAAAGACTACAGTAGATTAAACCTGCCATTTTATCTCCTTGCCATCGGAACTTTGGGTTTGATCTATCGAGATTGTATATTTGCTAAAGTGTAACAACTTACACACAATAAACCAAAACAAGCGCAGGCGTCTACCATACACAAAGTGGCTGACAATCACACTAGATCACGAGGGATTGCCAATAGTAATGTGGATTCACAGATGAATGTTATAATTTAGTAACAGATTAGTAACTCATAATTCACCATCGTGTGTTGAAAGTATTACCACGCGCGGATAGGCAACAACACTAATACAAGTCTAGCGCTTTTAAGTATTTTTATCAGACGAACAAGACTGGAAATTATTATTTTGTTTCCGGTACCTTCAGGAATCGAACCCGAAATCTTCCAGATGAAGTCTTCATTATATTTTCTTACCAACTAGTGCAGAGATTACCAAACGTGTTTAGCCTACCGATGAAAAAGAAAAAAAAATCTCAGCGCCCCCCTGGAAATCTATCTTGTTTAACCCTTCCCTTACGGTGCTAAAATTGAAACGCGCGCTCCGGTGTTGGGTAGTGAGTACGCGATCAAAAATTAGTTATTTTAAATCGGAAAAATAAGAACATTCATAGATAATCCCCTAAACTAATTATAATTGAAGTTAAAAATTATAATAATTGAGATTTATTTGCTGAAAACATTAAAAAACCATCTGGCAACGCTCACGGAACGGGCGTACATCTAATCTATTAGCAAGCCCAGAAGCAACTGCGGCGCGGAGCGGTATAGTGGCTTACCCCGGCGTGGCTTACGCTTGCGACGATTGAGACAATTGAGCTCCTCGCAATTCAGTGGAGTATGCAAGAGTGAGATGCGAATATAGTGTCGCGCTTCCCGCATACTCTTCACATATCGTCAAGACACAAGGTCGAGGCACTCACAGCGTTTAAATGCGAATTTGTTTCCGATCTTCACAAAATACCCACGATATAGTCGATAAACTCTGATTATTATTAATATTATTTTTTAAATCAATGCGTTAATATATTATGGAGGAATACCTAAAATCTTAACCTTGTATTTATTATATTTATAGAGATATTGATGGTTATTAGAAGCAAAGGGGCTCAAAGTTTGGTAGGGTCGCGGTGGTGCATGTTTTGCCGGAAAATGTGTGCCTATAAAATACCGCGTAACGCCATAGTTGCATTCCATCAGCAACACTACCAATAGTCCTACTCCTGCGTCCACGAGTGGCCTCTTAAGCCCCGCGAGCCCTGGGCAATGTGGTCACTGGCATATTACCATCAGTGCCATAGCAGATAGGAGAGGATGAATGTGCGAGTGTCCGGCGCCATAAAACCGGACCCCCCCGGCTAAGGGAGGGTGACCCCTACAGAAACACCTATCAGGGAAGGCAACGGGAAACCACCCTGATTATCATTCCCAGGATATCACTATGGAGAGAAAACCAATAACCACGGCCCCTAGTCCCGGGCAGCCCTTCAGTGGGCAGGGGGTGCGAAGAATCTCCCGGCTCAATATAGTGAAATCAGAAATTAGAATGGGAAGCTGGAATGTTAGAAGTTTGTATGCCGATGGCAAATTGGACAATGCAGTGAAGGAGATGAATAGATTGAAATTGGACCTTCTTGGCATAAGTGAATTGCGATGGACAGGCTCAGGAATGTATAGACACGAAAATGGAGTCCTATACTACTCCGGCTGCGACCCCCAAGATAGATCTCGTCCAAATGGAGTTGCTGTATTTGTGAAAAAGGAGTTTACCAAATATGTAAAAAAAATTGTGGCCATCTCTGACAGAATCGTGTTACTCCAACTCTCAGGACAGCCGTTTAACGTGAACATTGTGCAAGTATATGCACCAACTGCTGAGCCCAGATATGATGACGACGTTGAGAGATTCTACGAATCTCTCACCAATACACTTAATAGTTTGAAGTCGAATGAAATCAAAGTAGTTATGGGAGACTTCAACGCTAAAATAGGAAGGGGAAGATGTACGCACATTGTTGGTGATTATGGCCTTGGTCAAAGAAACCAGAGAGGTGATAGGCTCTATGAATTCTGTCAAGAGAGAGATATGATCATTACCAATACATGGTTCAAGCTACCAAAAAGAAGATTATACACGTGGAAATCCCCTCAGGATGGTGTATCGAATAACATAGTGAGGAATCAGATAGATTACATTCTTATAGACAATAGATTCAGAAATTGCATAAAAAGAGTATCAACATATCCAGGCGCAGACATAGGGTCTGACCACAATCCCCTTGTAGCAGATATGTCCCTAAGGCTCAAAACCTTGGTCAAGCAGAAGACCTCAAAAAAGATTGATCTCAGTAAGTTGGATTGTCCTTCTTTTAAAAATGTGTTTGCAAGGGATCTTAACAATGAATTGAGTCAAACTGCACATAATTACAATGACATGACTGTGGAAGACCAGTGGAAGTGTCTGAAAGAACAAATAAACAGTGTATGTAAAAACAAGATGGTGTCCAACATTGTACCAAGAAGACAAATCTGGATGACGGACCACATTCTGGAACTCATGGAGGAGAGAAGATTACTGAAAAACAATCCTACGGGATATAAAAATTTACAACGTACCATCAGAAGAGAAATTAAAAAGGCTAAGGAAGAGTGGATGAAACGAGAATGTGAAGAATTGGAAGCTCTAGATCGACAGCATAACTCTTTCGAGGTCCACAAGAAACTTAAGGAGATGTCAAACAGAACGAAAAGATCAGCGCCTAGTTGCTTGGTCGACAACAATAACAAACTTATATTAGACGAGGAAGACATCCTTAAGGCCTGGGAAGATTATATTCGAAACCTTTTTGACGATCAGAGACCTGAAACTGGAAATGGAAATGGTGAACCCCAAGAGGGACCACCAATTTTACGATCAGAGTTACTTCACGCAATAAAAACATCTAAAAATAGGAAAGCCTGTGGCCCAGACGAAATTCCTGTGGAGATAGTGAAGCTCATTGATGGGGAAAATGTGGATCGTCTCCTGAGGCTGTTCAATAAGATTTACGACACAGGGGTAATCCCCCACGATTGGTTAAAATCAACTTTTATAACTCTACCCAAAAAACAGCACCCCAAGAAATGCAGCGATTACCGTTTGATAAGCCTGATGAGTCACGTGCTGAAACTGTTCCTTAAAATTATCCATGCTCGAATAAGGAACAAATGCGAACAAGATCTCGACAAAACCCAATTTGGTTTCAGAAATGCTTTTGGAACGAGAGAAGCATTAATGGCAGTGAACATCCTCCTGCAAAAATGTCGAGACCAACGGAAAGATGTGTTCGCCTGTTTCATTGACTATGAGAAGGCATTCGATAGAGTCAAACACACTGAATTAATGAAAATGTTGGAGGAGTGTAACGTGGATGATAAGGATAGAAACTTTATCAAAAATCTTTATCAATTCCAGACGGCTGAAATTAAAGTCGGTAACGCCCACTCGGAGGAGATTGAAATTAGAAGAGGTGTACGTCAGGGATGCATATTGTCACCATTGCTCTTTAACATGTACTCTAACTATGTCTTTAAGAAAGCCCTAGAAAACTCGACAAGGGGAGTGAAGATCAATGGCGAATATATCAATAATATAAGATATGCCGATGATACTGTCATTCTGGCTGATAACATCGCAGATCTTCAGGAACTCCTCATAAGCATTAATAATGCAGGAGAAGAATTAGGCCTGAACATTAATAAAAAAAAGACAAAATGGATGGCATTTAGCAGGACCGATTACTCCCATGTAACATTGAGACTTGGCGGTGAATCTTTGGAGAGGGTGGAACAGTTTAAATACCTGGGCAGTATGATTACAGCTTCTGTGGACCCAGATGTGGAGGTGAAGTGTAGGATCGAAGCAGCCCGTAGTTCATTCAACAAAATGAGATCAATATTCTGCAATGATAACTTGAATTTGAAACTAAGGCAGAGAATGTTGAGGTGCTACGTCTGGTCTGTACTATTGTATGGCGCAGAGACTTGGACCCTGAAAGTGCATACTATGAATAGGTTAGAAGCATTCGAAATGTGGTTGCACAGGAGAATGCTTCGCATACCATGGACAGATCTGGTCAGTAATTCAGTGGTTTTGAGGAGAGCTAACTGCAGTAGACAGCTGCTGAAAGATGTTAAGGTCCGTAAGATCTCATATCTGGGTCACATTCTGCGTGGAGATAAATATAGTGTACTCCAATTAATACTCATGGGGAAAATCGAGGGACATCGTGGTCCATGTAGAAGGCAGACGTCTTGGCTGCGAAATATAAGAGACTGGACCGGAATGAGACGTGTGGAAGAGCTGTTCCGGATCGCGCAAGACAGAGAAGCCTTCGCCAGAGTGATTGCCAACGTCGGGGGGACCTGACAGGGCACATCAAGAGAGAGAGATTAGAAGCAACGTGTAGAAGATACCCAACACAGGGAAGGAAAGGTTAAGCAAATAAACAGAAAGCTGCAGTGACAAATTTGCGCTATTTTATGTATCATATCTATATTTTTACCATAAGATTCCTTTAAGCTTGAAATTTTAAATTTATTTTTAAAATCAACCATAGAAACATTCGGATTATAAACAGAAAATTAAGATAGTGAAGGATAATTTATGATAAAAATCACAAATAACCCTAAAAATAATCCTGTTGAGAAGAATAAACCTGGTGCGCTGATATCAATTAATTATTAATGTTCGACTCTATTTTTGTCAGCAGCATTCTAAAATCACCGCGATAAGCTATTTGCAGTCGGCTTCTTTTTTTAGTTAACATATTTGTGACCGCACTGAACCCACGTTCCATTAAATATGATGAAGGAAATGCAATTAAAAACTTTTGTGCTATAGCCCCAAGGAAAAGAGTAAGTATCTGCTTTTGCAGCTAGAACTGTCAGTTTGAATTTAAATTTAAATTACTCATTTGTTGTTAGTTTTATCAGTTCTTTTTGTACAATAATTTTGGAGATTCTTCTGTATTTGTACTTCAAAAAAGGTCCAAATCCCAATAGGGAATGTTAATTTTAAGAATATCTGCAAATCATTAATTGAAGCCAGAATGGAGAGTCTCCAAGTGCTGACAATAGGAATGCGAGTCTTCATCATGTTTTTCAAAAAATTTAAATACTTTTTGCACTTGCGCTTTTCTTAACTGCTTGCCACACAATTCAGAAACAATCCAAATTAGATGTCATACATCTCACGTATTTATATTATCGTAAACAAGTCATTACAGGCACATATTCTTTCCGATGCATGCTGGACTTCTTGACAATGCGCGACACGCTCACCTGCCTACATTAGCTTGTCAGCGGACTTGACCACTGATTTGTTATAACTTGGATTTTATGTGTTTATTTAGAAAATAAAGTTATCACTACAACTTGAACTCTATGTTTTACGCAAAATGAAACCTGCAAGAACGGTTTTTAAAAAAGTCTTACCTTCTCTTCTTTCTTTATGCTTTCATCGCCCCCTTATTTTATTCAACGTCCCCCCAATTGTACCCGAGAATCCCTCCGCCCCTTTAGATCGTTCTAGCGCCCCCCAGGATGAGGTATCGCCCACTTTTGGAAGCACCAAACTAAGCTATAGTTTAAAAATCTATGACAGTGGTTCGAAAAAATATCTATGCAGCTATTTTTTGGCACCTTTAAATAAACTAAAACTAGAAATCCAATGCAACATTTCTATTGCAAAAAATGCAATAATCGATTCAATTTGATTATCCATAAAAGCACACAAGGGGTAAATAAAGGGTGAAAGTACATACCACACGAGATTTAACACCCTAGCGTAACCCCCTTTCGGTGTTTTATTCATGAAATGAAAAATACGAAAAGTTTCCACAGTTCTCGCTTTAAGAGCCCCTGCCTTTATAAAGTAAACATATTTAATATCTCGCAGGTTTTTTTATTATTTTTTTGTTCTGTTCCACCGCCGAGCTCCGCGGCCAGGGTAAGTCAATTGTTTTCCCGTGTATTTTTTATGGACCCCGTACTGTCTGTTTATTAAATTGTTTCTTTGAATTGTATATTGCATAATATACAAAAGGGAGTTGTAAAACTGGGAATAAAATTTATTTACTTTCTTTTTTTATACACCAACGCTTTACTGTTAAAGAAATGTTATTTTGTATTACATACGGTATATTTAACTTTATTGTATTTGCTTTACGATAAAGTTAGTAAAAATGTCGAGTGTTTCTGTTTTGAGTGCTGTAAGGGTATTCGACCGTAGGATAAATATCAAGTAATAATAAAAATAAAATAATAATTCTGAAAGGCGCTCTAACCCACTATTATTGAGAGATCGAAATGATAATATTAATAAAAAGACACTTTATATAACTCCGTTTAGAGAGGCGACTCTCATTAAGGGCGCTTTTACTCGGTATTCGAACCCACTATTATTTACAGATCGAAATGATAACAATAATATAAAGATAATTTATATAACGCTGTTTAAGGAGGCGGCTCTCATTAAGGGTGCTTTTACTCGGTATTCAAACCCACTATTATTGACAGATCGAAATGATAATAATAATAAAACTATCATTTATATAACGCCGTTTAGGGAGGCGACTCTCATTAAGGGTACTTTTACTCGGTATTCGAACCCACTATTATTGATACATAACAATAATAAAAAGACAATTTATAGGTGGCGCAACAAGAACTGCAAGTTTTAATTTGCCGCAATTTTTCAGCTGTCAAACTTTTAATATTTATAATAGACATACGCCATCTACATGATGTTTTCACCATTTTCGTAATAAATTTTAATACTTTCTAAGCGTTCTGCAATCGTGTACCGCTGCAGAACGCTTAGAAATTATTAAAATTTATTTATAGGTTATGTATATGACGTTATGTACCCGGTGGTAAGTAATACACATCGGGCTTAAAAAAGAGACTGTCGGCCATAATCGGTTAATTTCGGTTTTGTAGAACGTCGTCGAACGTTCTAGGGACCGCTTGACAACGACTGACAAATCGCGACGGAACACATTTATGAATGACAGAGACGACGCTCTACAAATCCCGCCGTATCCCTTTGCAGTGTGAACAGAGAGAACAGATCTCCAAACTTTATTACCCAAGTACACAAGTTTCGTCTTCTCCACATTGTTGGAGTAGGCACATATTTCGCGGTTCATCGTCATACACGATGACAAATACTACCGCACACTCAGAAATGTAACAATGACCTCATCAAGAAACACTCAATCAAAACCACTTTACCGATTACCTATATGGCCTAATTGGAAGGACGCATGACTTCCATCCCAGGAGTTGAGGATTGATACCCGATGGTACTAAAAAAAATAAAAGTTCCATTCTGAGTGAACAGATATCTTCTTTGTTTTATTCAGTCACACATCTTTCCCTTCTGTCACGTCCATGAACCTCGTCCTACATATTTTCCAATTATATAGGCTTTTCACTCATCCGTCTTCCATCGGATCTTCATTTATTATTATTGTAATTGTTATGAATTATTTTTATTTAATGATTCTTTTTATTTGCAATGAATGAAACACTCATTAATTGTGATATTTTATTTTGTTGTTAGTCACCATATATTGTATACTTGATGAAAAAAAAATACATAGTAAACAAATCCTCGTAATAGACAAAAACGTACGATGAAGTGTATGGACGTTGCAGAAGTGAAAAATGTATGTCAGGCTAGAATGAAACGGACATCTGTTTTCTCCGCCTACCCCAATCGAAAGATGGTGCAAGTGTACGGTGATTAATAATAGTCGTCTTGTTAAATTATAAAAATAAATTTGAATCTTGTTTAAATTATAAAACATTGTAGAAAATTTAAAAAAAATTGATATTAAACATTTTTTAAATGTTGCGGACCCCTGCGTTATAGGAACGCTCACCAGGTTTTGCATTATTATTTCAACAACTTTATTCAGAGTTAGCGAATTGAGAAAAACATGTCGCCATCTTTGAAGTTTGTTATTATGTTTATTTGCTGTGCTTTGCTTTCTTTATTTTTCACAAGTTAAAGGAGAAAGGAGAAGAAAAAGAACTTATTAAAGAAACTAACAGAAAGTCAGCAGAAAAGACGAACGGGGTTTGAAACCAATAACAGGGGAGCGTATGAAAAAATAAGGTTATATGTAATCCAATAATTTTTTATTTAAAAAGAAAAAGTTTTATTTCACTAGGAAAATTTTATTTCAATATACTGGGAATACAATTATATAACTGATAAATATTTAATTGATGTTAACATACATTTATATTCATCACGCCATTTTCCAGTTTGGGTTGTCAGAGAGCCAAACAATTCTATCAACGCTAGACGCGAAAAAAAATGTCAGCGGGCTGCCAACATGGCCGGCATTCCCGAATAACTCTGCAGGAACGACATGTCTGTGACATCTACGGGAAGTAGTGCGCGCATCTAGGATCAGGCTGTTTTCTCACAGAAGAACAGCTCAAGATTGACGTTGAAGTGGCGAAAGGATCCTCGACTATTTGGTCAAGTAACAACAATATGTGTATATCTTCTCATCCATATATCTTCTCACATCTTGAATTCGCTGTCGCCATTATTATTTTCACACTTAAATATGTCGCCACCGAAGAAGGAGTTCCCGTTGGGTGGTTCCTTTTTCATTACTACGTGACGTTGGGCAACCCCTTTTTTATTACTACGTGACGTTGGGCAACCCCTTTTTCATTACTACGTGACGTTGGGCAACCCCTTTTTCATTACTACGTGACGTTGGGCAACCCCTTTTTCATTACTACGTGACATTGGGCGATCCCTTTTTCATTACTACGTGACGTTGGGCGATCCCTTTTTCATTACTACGTGACGTTGGGCGATCCCTTTTTCATTACTACGTGACGTTGGGTGATCCCTTTTTCATTACTACGTGACGTTGGGCGATCCCTTTTTCATTACTACGTGACGTCGCTCTTAATAATTAAAAAATATTTCAATCTTCTAGTGTAGATTGCTCTAGATGAGGACTTATTTTGTCTCCCATAAAAGCATGGGTAGTGGAGGGATCGAACAACTATCTTCTCATACACTTCCTTCAATTTCTCTTGCTTTTTACCTTTCCTTTTTTCAAAATTTTATTCACTTGATTCAACCATACTTTTCTCGGTCGCCATTTGTTACAACTCCCACTTATGCTCGCAGTAAATTTTTAGTTAGTCTTTCGTCATCCGTCTATTCAACGTGTCCAAACTACTTCAATGTACTTTTCCCCCCTACCTCACACAAGTAGAACTTACCTGCCATGTGCTCTACCTCTGTATCACGGGCTGTCTCTTTTAAATAAAGTTGCGGATATTGACATCTTCAACATTTCCTAAAATATTTTTTAAGAGAGCATTTTAAGTTTTCTTAGTAATGGAAATTAGTTCTTCTTCTCCCTGGCTCCATCCCAACTCACTGTCTGCGAAAACTGTTGGGGTCAGCTCTCCTCGTCCTCAGGTTGTATGCTCTTTTGTCCCGGATTACGTCCCCCAGGCCTTGCCTCTGAATCAGGTTATCTTTTTGCACCACCCATGAATTATTTGGTCTTCCTCTGGTTGTTATTCGAGGAAGATCCATGGAGATTACCTGGTTCACAATGTGATCGGGTGCTCTGCATCCAACGTGCCCATACCATCTCAATCACCTCTCCTCCATCTTGCTGTTGATGTCTGTAACACCTAGGCTTCCACGAATGCGTGAGCTTTTTATTTTGTATCTTAGGGACATACCAGTTAACCATCTTAGCATGCGCATTTCAGCAGTTTCTAGTTGCCTAGAGTAGGAGTTATACATCGTCCAGCATTCGGAGCCATAGAGGAGTGCGGGTCTAAGTTAGTTGTTTCGGCTAAACTATTATAATATTTCTTGTTTTTTTTTACTTTTATATTTTTACTGCTGTATATGTCTGGTTAAAGCTTTGTACTCGTACATATTTTTTGTTGCTCTTGCTGTATATAATTTATCTTAAGCTTTCTACGTAATTGAGTTAAACCTATACATGCATGCTTTATGAAAATAAATAATTCATCTTTGATAATTACATTATTGCAGTAATACATGCTTGCACGCATTTCTACCGCATTTCATCGACTCCTTTAATTAATTTCCACGTCTGCGTTTCACCTCCGTTTTATTTATGTTTATTGAATCTGAAGAACAGCTACAGTCTCTGGATTCAATAAAGATAAAGAATATGCGGAACCCTCCAAACAAGTTGTCAGTGAATGTGTATAAGCACGTGTTGATATGTATTCCATCAACTGACAAAAAATAAAAACTCTGCAGAAATTTCAAGGTATACGCTAAACACAATAAACAAAGGGACACCCGGTACATATGTGTAAGAAGTGTGATGTAGCTCTTTATAAAGGATAATGTTGACAGAATTATCAAACTAAACTAAAGTATTTTAAACGTTTACACAACGTTTCATTACGATGTTTCTTATATTAACTTAGATATAGAAATGCAAATAAACTCTTCACAAAAATCAAAATTCCTTAAATACATGCTGGGTTCTGAATATTAAAACATATAGTGAAAACTGATCTGGAAGTTACATTTCTGAAAAAGAAACAAATTATAGGAATAAAATGTTCCGTACCCCTAGCTTATGCAATGGAGAAACGAATTCTTATTTAAGTCCAGGTATATTCGGAAAAGTCTGAAAAGAAAATTTTGCAGGAGAAAACACACACTTGAATGGAAATTGGCACTTTTTCAAAATGTTTACTTTTCGTTTTGCCTTCACTTCGATATACTGAGTCCTTTATTAGCTAATAGTAGAAAAATATTGAAGATGTGATAAATTTAACGAAATATTAAAATGACAATAAGGTAAAATAAGTCAATACTTTTTGAGTTACAGTAGACTCTCGATTATCCGGGGTCGCATTAACCGATTTGCAGGTTAACTGGAGAAGTTACAAATTCATTTTTTTTTATACTCGTATATAGAAATGTTATAAAATAAAATCGGAGTACTTTGCTGCTTCGGTCCGGTTAATGCGATCGTGGATAACACAACAGTTTTTTAAAGAAAATTCGGTAAGTTGTGACGTTCAGTAACGAAGTCTATAATTTATCCACGAGAAGTCACGATGTCTTTCGACTTCCAAAAATCAAAGTCAAAATAAATTATTTAAAAAAGGATTGAAAAAGCCGAGAGCAACCCAAATTTTAATTGTTTTTATGTGTTTTGTATAATTAAGCTTAATGTCATATGACAAAATCTTCCAACTTACCTGAAAGACGTTTTAGACCTTTTGTGAAAGAACAGTTTTGGGAATCTAGGGAATCGAATCCAAAACACCAGAGTTGGAAGACAAGTGCTCTGCCAACTAGACCACGGAGATTGTTGATGTGGTATCTGAAGTGCAATACTATAAATTTGATGTTTCCTCGCATCTGGATATGTTTAGAACAACTTATTTCGTAAGGAACCGCACAAAACTTACCAAGGGAAGGTGAACTACAAAAAAATCTTTGTAGTTCTTCCGATATGTTATAGTAACACATTTGGCTTTAGATGTAGTATAGTTTTTATGTATATTGTTTATATATGATCGCAAATTTTTATAAAACTTCCCAAAAAGGGTTGTCTTCGAATGCTTCCTAAAGCTACACACGCCACCAAAGCTACACATATCTGGTAACGAACGGGAATAGAGCCCACAACTCTCGAGTTAAGACCAAGATTTCATTATTATAGTTTGGAAATTCTAGGATGAATCCTGTGACAGCTCACAAATTTGCCCCAATACAACCTTGTAACGATATTCAGTAATTTTAATTATTTTATCAACTTTAATATAAGCTTCAATTCTAATAAATAGCAAGTTATTTAAGTAAATACATTACATAAGGTTGTATTGGGGCAAATTTGTGAGCTGTCACAGGACTCATCCTAGAATTTCCGTACTATAGCAGCCAGTTTTGCTTTAGCAAAAATATTGGTTCCATTTCATAAAAAATCCATCAAGTGTACAATTGAAGCTATTGTACACGTGCAGAGTTGCTAAACATTTTTTTTCCAGTGAGACTGAAATCGAAATTTCCAGAATCAGAGCGTCCCATTGCAAATGTTCGGCACCAGATCTCTCCGTGTATTTGCTAAAGTACCCGGAGCGGGTAAATAATATGAAAAGTCATTAATTTAAAAAGTTTTCCCGCCTTTTTGCGACTTTCAACCCCCTCCCTCTTCGCTCGCCCCTTCACAGGTGAAGCTCAGATGAGAGCGAACTATGATCAAAACCCGCTATTTTTTTAATATGCAATCCACCCACATGGGGTTGATTTGTGCATGCACGTATCAAATCCAAAAATACTAATATGAGAGTCAATATAATATACGAAGTAATTAAAAAACAATTTTAGGCAATTTTAAGCGTTAACTGATTAAACGTTAAAAAAAACTGATTAAACGTAGAATAGTTCTTCGAAGAAAGATTTTAGTATTTATGTATAATATAATCATTCCTTTTGTTAAGACTTTCCAAAAAGTCAAATATATTCAAAAGGACACGCCACCGATATATCTAAAACTTGAGGACAAAGAAAGATTGAAACGTTTCTCGAGAAAACGAACGTTTACCAAAAACAACGATCATTAAAACTTCTTAACTTTCCCTCTGTCAAAATTTCTCCGACTTTATCGTTTATTTTTCCTCAACTTACCTTTCCATGCAAACCCTTTCCCGCACTTCACAAAATTATTTTCATCACCAAATCAACAAACAGTTTCTTTCATTATTTCGTATTTTTTTTAAATAAAAATAAACGCGCTTTGAAATCTATGGATTAACCCAGTAGTCTTAGTTTGTATTTTCCGGATAGTTATTTGAGACAACGCACCCATAGATTGCTCGATCAACCTATATGTCGAGCCAACCTGCCTTTGGAAATGCCGATAGGTAGAGTAATAACATTTTTTTAACCGTTTGTGTCCTCAAACAGACGTTTAAATCTGTGGCGTTATGGCAGAAGTTGATATGTCCGTTTTACCTTAGTTTACAGGAGAAGCAATATTAACTTTGATAAGCTGTCAAAATCGGTACAAATAAGCATTTTTTAAGTTTTTCCAAACAATATACTTTTTGTTTGGATAATGACTGACACACCAAGTTTTGCCACAACATGCTGAGAAATATTTTCCATAAATTGGGAGAATAAACACAAAATGACAACAAACATCGAAATACGAGTATATCGCTCAAATCCTACAGGAAAAACAGGAATTTTAGTAAACTCTTTAAAGGATTAATTTTTTTAAGTTTATATTTTATTTTTATAATATGCAATATTTTGTTGTAATGTTATTCGTATATTTTTTTATTATAAATTTTATAAAATGAATTATAATTTTTAATTGTTTTAAATGTGTTTTTGTTGATAAATTTGTTTATTGCAAAGGCAATATTTGGTTTCCATGACATGCAATGAAATACCGAATTCAATGGAGGCAAAAGGGTACAACAAAATTAGACAGTGTTCGGAGCGTGATGTGTTTTTGGTGATAGTTTGCGGAACATTATGAGATGGACTTTAGGTGTGTCGGAAATGATGAGTATGCGGGGTGCAAAAAAAAATTAACAGGGGTTCAGAGCGTGGTTGATATGGAGGCAAAAGTTTAAATACTTGGCCTTGCAGGAGGAATAACTTGATGCAAAGGTTTGTATGAGCTCTTGAGTGTGGTGTGTTTTTGGGGATTGTGTGTGGGACTTTCTGGGACGTATTTTTGGTGTCTGAATGATGAAATGTGCGGGGGGTTGACTCACATGATACATATTTATAATTGAGTCTCACTTATCAAGATGATGACAGTTTGTGACGAAGGTATTGTATAGGGTCTTTCAAATTGAGCTCTTTTTAAAATTCATCTGGTCGTTCTTTGACCCAATTGACACATACACGACGTTTTGCATGATCCAATGGATTTAGTTCCTGTGTTGTTTGAACCTTATGTGCCTTCAGAGCTAAATATTTTTTGATAAGTTGTGGATTCATTGGGTCCAACTTGTTGTGAACGTCAACTAATAGTCATTTCTGGGTCGTTTTTTAAAGGATAGATATGATCGAAGTCATAGGTACCCTTATACCCCCGAATACTAGGCGGAAAAAATATCTGTGTCATTCGAGGGGAGTAGCACAGCGCAGGGTTCGAACCGATGACCTTCCGCATGGAAGTCCAGTGCGTTACCGCGTGGCCATATACACCAATGGTAAAAGTCTTGTTTACTGTGGACACAACAAATTAAAGCAACAAACCTAGATCCATATAAATTAAGTGTCCACTTGAAATTACCTGTTATTTCTTGTTTTTATTTATTTTGCACATATGATGTATTTATGGAAATACTTGTATTGTATTACACTTTCATTGTATACAGTACAACCTGGCGGGCTTGTTGCTATGTGGTAATCTCTTCCAACCAACTAGAAAGATGTTAAAGTGGCCTTGTGTGAAAACCAGACTGGAATCTTTTTGGATTTGAACCCGCAACCTCCGGGCTAGGAGATAGGCGTCTTACCAACTAGGTCACGGAGGTCGTCCTTTATGGAAATACTTGTGATGTAAATAAATAAACTGAACACATTAAATGGATGTGATGTAAATAAATGAAATGGACTTTAAAATTAAAATAGATAAATGTAGTTTAAATAAGTATGAAAAATAATGTATCGGGCTTTGATAGTAGACAGATCAAATTAAGAGAAAGACTTTCTCCCCCTTTCTACCCCCTACCCCAATCCCTCCACCAAGGTGATGAAATAGCAATAAAACCGAAAGAGACAGATATACCGTTTTATTACTCAATCCAGTAAGTCGGCTATGGACGGCTCGGAAAATTAAAAAGTGTATTATTTTTGCATTTCGTTTTTTCAACTTTATTCCCTGCCTTGATTTAACTTTTATTCACACCTTCCAGATTCCAGTTGAATATGGATATATTTTATGTTATGAAATTGTTATCTCGTCTTATGTCTTCACATTTCCTAGAATCTAAAATACATCACCAGTGTGTTAACCTAGATAAGCACGATCAAACTAATGATAATTAACGTTAAAAATATTAAACTAATACTAATTAATGTTAACAAGACCAAACCAACGATAATTAATATTAGCGAGACCAAACTAATGATAATCAATGTTAGCAATACCAAACTAATACTAATTAATGTTAACAAGGCTAAACCAACGATAATTAATATTAGCAAGACCAAATTAATGATAATTATAATTAATGTTAGTAATACCAAACTAATATTATCGAATATTAACAAGAACAAATCAACGATAATTAATATTAACAAGGTCAAACTAATGATTATCATTTTTAGCAAAACCAAACTGATATTGATTAATGTTAACAAGACCAAACCAACGATAATTCATATTAGCAAAATCAAACGAATGATGATCAATGTAAGCAATGCCAAACTAATATTTGCTAAAATTAACAAGACCAAATCAACGATAATTAATATTAGCAAGACCAAACTAATGATAATCAATGTCAGCAACACTAAAGTAATACTCATCAATGTACGAGTAAACAAGATTAAACCAACGATAATTAATATTAGCAAGACCAAACTAATGATAATCAATGTCAGCAGCACTAAAGTAATACTCAGCAAGGCCAAATTCATGATAATTAATTTTAGCATTTTAGCAATACCAAACTAATGATAATTAATTTTAACAAGACCAAAAACGATAATTAATATGAACAAGACCAAACTACTGATAATGAATAGCAGAGAGGACAAAGCGCCAAACTTCCCTATCTCGATACACATCGTTAGCCTCTTCAATATTCTTCTCTTCGACTATTTCCTACGTTTCCTTCTTTCAGAGTACCATTCACTTGATCCAACCATACTTTCCTCGGTCTTCACCTCACACGCTTTTCACTCACATTTACACTGCATACATATTATGTTAGTTTTTCTTTATTCATTCGTTCCACGTTCTTAAACCATCATTGCGTCATCTTCTTCATCTTACTTAACACACCAGCCTTAAGTCACATGATTTAAAATAGTTTAAGTACCAAAAAAAGACCGATCGAGATACTCCGGTCTATTTAACTTACTTCAACCGGCCTATTTAATTTACTTCAACCAAAATATCTCAGAAGAGCACGTATCCTTGAGAATACACCCTTAACGCGCAACTACCCTAATCTATAGTGGTACCAGACTGTTCTGGGTTTTAAACACCATAAAGTGTCCGTAAAAATGACCGCTAAAGTTAGAACTGCGTGTGACATAAATTTCTTTTATTTAGTTTACCGGGATTTCTGTGATAAATAGTTGTACTTCTTACCCTCCATTTATTTTATTACCTTCCAAGAAATATGCCTTTTTGAAGAAAACTTTTGTCTTAAAAATTTCCTCGCTTTTTTTTTCAGAATTAACTCATATTTTTTATGTGGAAAGGAACATTTCATAGGAGTCCATCCAGAGTAAATGGGACGAAAGTACTTTACGCTTCATAACTCTTTTTTGAAATTCGTTTGGAATTTGACATATTCAATTTTTAATGCCTCGAACACATACACTACACTCCACCTAAAACAGAATATTCCCTGAATACTCTTAAAGTGCGATTTACATATAACTTAAATATTTAAAGCTGATATGTTAAGTTAAGTAAGATGAAAAAGAGCACACTAAGATGATATGAAACGAATGAATGAAGAAAGACTTTCAAAACAAACATGTTACAAATGTGAGTAGAAGGCGTTTGAGAGGAAGACCAAGGAAAGTATGGTTGGATCAAGTGTACATGATATTCGAAAAAAAAGGAAATGTAGAAATTCAGAAAAATTGCTGAAGTTGTATGAGAAGGTGTATCGATGTTGAAAAGGCTAAGGATGTGTGTTGAGATAGGAAAACCTAGCGCTCTATTCTCTCTGTCTACCCAGACAGAGAAATGGCTTGATGTTATCTATGTCTCTATTACTTTTTGAACTCTTGAATACAGTTTGAACTCAATATAGGAACTGAAAGTACATTACAGTTTACCTTAAGCCGAATGTGTTACTATCACATATCGGAAGATCTCCAAAGATTTCATTGTTCATTCGTCTTCCCTTAGTAAATTTTCTGCAATTTCCTTCCAAATATTTTTTTCTTAGCATAAATGAGAGGAATAACCTAATCTAACGGTCACAGCCGTCAACTTTCACAACTTATATATTCTTTTTGTAATATTTTCTGTCTTTCAATAATAGCGGGTTCGAATCCCGAGTAACAGTGCCTTTTATGAGAGTGTGCTCTATAAACAGTGTTTTTAAACTAGTTTTGTATTATTACTATTATAAAATAACAATTCTGACATAGTGCTTGGCTTTCATCCCGGGGGTTGCGAGTTTCTTTCCCATTGGTATTCACATTAACAACATTAACTTTGAACCCATTAACAGAGCCTTCTGGTTAAAAAGCCATCGGGACTCGAGCCTATGCATGAACGATAAGAGATCTTACTAATTAGACCATGGAGATCGTCAAATATCAAGATCATTACGATCTAAAAAAAATACAGAATGATAATTTCTATAGATCTTGATTCGAAAATCGCCAGACATTTTAATAGCCGGTGTCTCCTGTTGTTGACAAATTATTTTGTATATCTTTGAAATTCTCGCTCATGATATCTGTAGTCTATCGGACCAACTTTGTCGATACTACATCTCTCCTTTCCACCCGAAGGTTTAGTGTTCCGTTCCCGATGATGCGTGATTTAAAAAAAGAAAAAAAAGGTTCCCATTCTGTTAAGACTTCGCATGGTAATAGCACTCATACGCGATAGTCGTGTGTGAATGTTGTTTTATCTTTATATGCGATAGTATTGCTAACGCGTGAGATTACGAAGGATGAGTTCAGAGTCTACTCTAGTGGTTCTTAGCCCGAAGGCTCCATAAATGGAATCAAAGACAATGTTGTCTTGTAGCAACACTTTTCACCCAATCACTAATTTGAATATAGAGAATTGGGTTCCTTATAGAACGCACACTCAAAGCCTCAAAATGTTCCACCAGCGTTTCCTTTGCCGAATTCTTCGGACCCACTGGAGTGATCATGTCACAAATGTTTCGGTCCTGCAACGCTCCAACTGTAAACCTATAGAGGATATGGTTGTAAAGGCGAAATTGCGGTGGACCGGGCATGTGATACGCATGGGTGATCACAGACTCCCAAAACGCGTCTTGTACGGGGAAGTGGTGGGCAAGCGAAAAGTTGGTGGGCAGAGGAAGCGTTATAAGGATAGTCTGCGAGAGTCACTTACTTTGTGCGGGGCGCCTGAGGACTGGAAGCAGGTGGCTCGGGACCGTGAGGGGTGGAGAGCCGTATGTTCTCGGGATGATGGCGTCTCAGCGACTAGACGTATGAGAAACAGTCTGCGCGCTGCGAACATGCGTCAACATGGCCAGGCGGCTCAGCAGGGTCTATATGTCTGTGGCATATGCGGGAGGGAGTGCGCATCCAGGATCGGGCTGTTCTCTCACAGAAGATCACACGATCGACGTGGAAGAATGGATCACGACTGACGTTGGAATGGTGAGGGGATCCTCGACTGCGAGGCTCGGCAATGATGATTAATTTGAATATATTAAAGGGTTGCCATACGAATGAATGAACAGCAAACATAAGTGGGAATTGTGGTGGAGGTAGAAAAAGATAAGTGTAGTTGGATTAAGCAAATAAAATTTTGAAACAATGAAAGGTAAGAATAAGAGGAACATAAGATAGATGTTTGGATATGGAGAAGGTGAAGGAAGGAAGGAAGCCATGATAGGACAGTTTATTTATTTATTTAACTTGTCTTATTCCATCAAGCTAAAGGGAACCATAAGAATGAAGGAAAAGAAAATCCTGTTGTTTCCTACACAATCAGTCCTTCGGGTTAGTGGCCCATCTCTGTCTTCTCGCAGATTTGGTTAAGTTTCCATATTTTGTAAGTGAATTGAGAAGAATACATTAGGGGACAATGTATGACCGAATATGATATTAAGCGATTAGGAATGAATGTAAACTCAAGGCAAATGTGTTGAGTAAGATGAAAAAGAGTACCCTGAGATGGTTTCGGCATGTGGAATGAATGAATGGAGAAAGACTAACAAACAAGATATAAAGTGCAAATGTAAAGGGTGTGAGAGGAAGACCAAGAAAAGTATGGTTTGATCAATTAAATGGTATTTCGAAAAGAGAAAACGTAGAAAGTCAGAGAAATCGTAGGATTTTTATGAGAAGGTGTATGAATGTGGACAATGCGTGTCGAGATAGGAAAGTCAAGCGCTCTGTTCACTCTGCCTATCCCGATAAAGAAATTATGTGGTGGTATGTATGCATTTTTATTTTGTATGAGACAAGAAATATTGCTGTTCGCCTTTAAATTCACTATTTTAAAATTAACTAACACTATTTTAAAGTCAATTTACTAAAGAGCGCACAGTAAAAATATTAAATAGAATAAAAAAAACAGCACGTAACCTTGTTAAATAAAAAGAATAAAACAACCCTTCATTTATAAAAGACTCGAAAAAAATTGAAACAAAATGTAAACTAACTAAAATTAGGAAAATCTCTAATGAGAATTAGGCCCCAAGCGGGAAAAAACCGCCCCAAAACACCGGTGGAATTGTTGAATCAAATATTTAAAAGGGTTTTTGTGGATATTTCCAGTGTTGTTCTGAACAATTGGCCCCTTCCGAAAGGGGTAATAATTAGAAGTTTTGAGATATTTAAAAGTTGCCTTGCTCTGAGAGGGGGTGATACAGAATCAGAAGGGTGGTTGGTGGTGGCGAGGGGCTGTGTAAATATCACTCGCTGATTAGATAACGTGATTCTATATAGCTCGCCGTTTTATTTCATTCCAACCCTTAAAACGCCTCATCATTGGAATAACTTGATATTCTACGGGCTGGGCATGTTTTTTTATTTTATTTTATTATTTAGACACTCTATTGTTAAATATACAAATAAGTGAGTTTATTGCTAAACGGCGATATCTTCCAATCAGCCATACAAAAGATTAGAATAAATTCGTGGGTGAAACATAAAGGCGTTATTTTCTAAAAGAAACATAAATATGCTTAAAAACCAGTAAAAGAAAATATTTGCAAATGTCACCAAAGATTGAGATAAGAGAAGGAAGATGACAAATGTCACCAAAGATTGAGATAAGAGAAGGAAGATGACAAATGTCACCAAAGATTGAGATAAGAGAAGGAAGATGACAAATGTCACCAAAGATTGAGATAAGAGAAGGAAGATGACAAATGTCACCAAAGATTGAGATAAGAGAAGGAAGATGACAAATGTCACCAAAGATTGAGATAAGAGAAGGAAGATGACAAATGTCACCAAAGATTGAGATAAGAGAAGGAAGATGACAAATGTCACCAAAGATTGAGATAAGAGAAGGAAGATGACAAATGTCACCAAAGGTTGAGATAAGAGAAGGAAGATGACAAATGTCACCAAAGATTGAGATAAGAGAAGGAAGATGACAAATGTCACCAAAGATTGAGATAAGAGAAGGAAGATGACAAATGACAAGAAAATAGTAATTATAGGGAACACACATTTCGTCATTGAAGAAAGATTAAGCATTATTTTTTAATTCACTGTTTAGAGCAAGTCATCAAAGGGCGAGTGTCTTAGGGTAGCCGGCAACTGGTTCTAGAAGCTGGTGGCATGGACAGTAAAGAACGACATGAAGAAGGAGAGATAAACTGCAAATAGCCAAAGGCTTGAGCACAGCGCAAGTCCATGAAGAACATTTATAATATTTTGAGAGGCCATGAAACAGTTTAGGATGTTATATGTATAAAAGACACAATGAATGCAATTTTCATAGATTTCTTATATTTAAACAATTTATGGTAATTATCTGCAATACATCCTTTAAAATTAATATCGTTTTAAAAGAAAGGCACACCGAAAATTACAAGTACACACCAATGCTAAAACCTTCCATTTTGTGGACATAGAAAACAGCTTCATCAGACAAGACCTGTGACAATGTAGTCTTATTCTTTAATCACAATTTTCATATGCGAGTATTTGTCCTAAATTATAAAGCACCGGTACAAAGACTGTAGAATAAGTAAATGGTTTCGGCGTGACTTCAATGAGTACCGGTGAAGAGCAGGATAAAAGAAGAGATTCCTTGTTGGCCGGCAGAAGTTTATAGAAATAAAAACACAATATGACGTTTCAGAAGACGAGAATATATTTATTTTGTTCATTTTGCGCCCTTTATGTTTAGTCCATAGCACATCGCAAGCACCTAGATCGGACCGCTTATGCGTCAACCTGCGCTACCTCAACGCTTACGTCCGATACACAAATATTAAAACACTCAGCTAAAACATTCACATCCTTACATACTCTTTAATCTCAAGCTATCAAATTCATAATTCCAACCGCATGAAATAAAATCCTCCAGGATCTACAGGCCATAAAAAGGCTGTTAACAATGGAAGAGAATACTATTATGCCCAAGAATACTATTATGGACAAGCTGGTAGTAGCTGGAAATGCGGGCAGCGAGCAAAAAGACAATCTCCAGCACGGTGTTAGATCAAATTAAATAGATGAATGTTTTCTTATTGAGTATTGTATTAATCGTGGTTCAACACCAGGAGGATTGAAGGTGAATCAAACGCTCAGTTCTAAAGCATCAAGGAATCACAACGTGGTCTCCAAGGTCTCCAGGATCTCCATTAAGCCTAACATCGGTTCATCTTCTGATCAATTGACTACTACGATTTAGTGATATTTTTATTTATTTATTATTACACATGACAAGAAATATACACAATTTGAGAAAAACAACAGATAATTTGATTTGGACATACAATCTTAATGGATCTGGGTTTGTTGCCTTTCATTTGTCGTATCCCCAGTAAACTAGGCTTTTGCCTGTATCTCACTGAGGATATTTAGCATGAGAAAAATAAATCGATACTTCTTTCCGATTTTTGATTACACAAAAACAAAACCCCGTTGCACGCTCTCATCAACCTGACAGTGACACTCAACTACAACTGGAAACATCTTGCGAAATTCAACTGCTCACACATCATCACTCCAGAAATACCAAAAATATTCATCCCACACTATACCGCACACAATCATAAGAATAAAAATCAAAATCAAAACAAAATCAAAACAAAATTAAAAAAAAAAAAAAAAAAATACACAGAAACACAAATACAAGAACAACAAGAAGAAACCCACACTCACGAGCTCACATAAATCCCTTCCACTCGTCATTCATCCTGAAAGCCCAAGTACTCAAAATCCTGTCGCAATAACAACCACGCTCCGATCGACTGTCTAAATGGTTTTCCTACCTTTACCTTTATTGAAGTCGGCACGCCATTGTATGTAATGGGAGCCAAATAAGCATATTGTCTTTGGGCAAAAGAGGTTTTAACTCTAGGTATGGTGAACATTTCATTAGTTGCCATGCGTGTCATGTGTGTCTGCTGAGTCTGCATCTTCTCTTCCTCTCGATGGTAGTGCCAGAGAATGGATTTGAGATGTAAATTGGCTATGTTCAGGACCTGATACTCTCTGAAAAGCTCCGCCGTGGGATACCGAGCAGGAAGTTTATTAATTAATTTATTTACTAAGCTGCAGTCAATGTTTTCTGTGGAATTACTGATAGCTTGCTGGGCAATATGAACTGCAAATCATTAACCGCTTTAGTAGTACTTTTACTGCGTTGAGAATCTTTGACTTTTTCTCGTAGCGTCAAACTTTAATTCCATCGTCGTTACTATTTTTTACACACTCAGGAGTGTTGCCATTGAATGAAGAGTCTCTTTGAGCACTTCCTTATTCGTTACTACGTGACGTCGCACTCTTAACATAATTAATAAGATCTCAATATACGAGTACTTGTGTAAATCGCGTTGGATGTTGGTAGGATCGAACTGAACTGAATATAATTGAGAAAATAAAAGTGAAGCATTATATAAAAAAACTTAAAACCAACTATCCCGAAAAAACTCTCACCTTTTCCATTCCAACCTATTATTCTAACAAAAGTTTTTTATATTATGTATTTTTTCCAAGTAAAAACCAAAGCTTATTCAAATTCTCTTTAGCCAATCTAGTTGCAATGTTTGTGTCAATAGAAGGAAACTACATTCGGCGTGCAAATATAGTCATTTATTTTTCGGGAAAAAAAAACGTTTTCGTTTCGGGATAAAGAGTACCCCGGGTAAAATGAGGAGGGTTGAACATGTAATATGAAGGTGCCCAGAAAGTTGGTGGGTGCTTCGTGCTTTGATTTTAATCAGTGATTAAGTCTCACTTCATTTCCTTTGCTTTTGTGGTTTTCCAAAAAGTTTTCACACGAAAATAAAGTATTATTATTACAGTCGAGTCGATGAAATGGCAACACCTGTTATTTAAACAAATGTTACATATAACAATTTTTATGTGATTTTTCTCTATGGTAATCAAAGAAGAATTTGCAAGGAAGGTCGAAGAAGAATCGGAATGACCAAGAATGCTACGGGACGTTTTGTAAAAATAATGAAAGATTGCACCATTACAAAAAAAAAAAAAAAAAACACGAAAACAAGGCTCGTCCAAACACTGATCTTCTCAATATTTTTGTGTAGTGTTGAAACTTGGACCTTGGGAGAATCGGAAAGACGACAGATCGATGCCTTTGAAATATTGTGTTGGCGCATAATGCTCCGGATACTATGGACAGCCATGAGAACAAACGTGTCCATCTTAAACGAGCTCAAAATAAAGGATTACTTATCGTCATTGTGTATGTGACGTGTCCTGCAGTATTTCGGCCATATCATGAGAAGAGAGCCGAATAGCCTGGATAAACTTGTGATCGTCGGAAGCGTCGAAGAAACGAGATTTTAAATGATAGTCTATAACACTATTTTGGTGCCAACTTTGATTTGTGGAAGTGAAACGTCAGAGAGTAAAAATAGTGATAGGTACTGTAGAAATGAGTGAACTGAGAAGAATACATGTGGTAACTACGTGTGGCAATATACGGAATGAATGTAAATGTAACGCTGATGTGTTGAGAAAGATGAAGAAGCGCGCTTTGAGATGTTTTGGGCGTATGGAACGAATGAATGAAGAAAGATTTAAAATAGAAATATATGGAGCAAGTATGAGTTAAAGACGAGTGAGAGGAAGACCAAGGAAAGTGTGGTTGGATCAAGTGAATGATATTTTGAAAGAAGGAAATGTAGAAAGTCAGAGAAATCGTAAGAGTTGTATAAGAAGTTATATAGATGGGGAATAAGCAAAGGAAGTGGGTGTTGAGATGGAAAAGTCTGACGTCCTGTTATATCTACAAGCACTTACCTCGATAGGGAGATGGTGTGATGGTTTGTATGTATGTAATTAAAAAAAACAACTTTGGTCAAATAAATTCGAGAACCATAATTGCAAGACCCCTGACCAGCATATTGCGTACATAGATTATTATGCAAAGTGAGAAAGCTTTATGACTACTAGTATAATGTTCGATTGGTGTGTGACAATCTCGCAGCATCCCGCGGCCCCGCTATAAAGTTGGGGAGCTGCAAAGGTGGCTCGAACAAGAAACGGAACTAATCTAACTTTATGAAATATTAAAGTGCCGCACTAATATGACTCGAAGTGTGGTTATTCTAATTTATTGGTCGACAACTGGCCGTTTATGATACAATTGTTTTTTAATATATTTTTTATGAATTCACGAATAAGTGTCACTAATTAACTTTATTTAGTTTACATGCGTTATTCAAATTCTTTAAAAACTATATCGTATATAATTAATTCCCTTTAGAACCTAAAAGTCGTTTGCTTAAATTTACTCATATTTTATTGTTTGGTTTAATTTAATATTGTACATTTGGACATATTGACGACTTCTGTAACCTAGTTGGCAAGACATCTGTCTTCTAAAACAGGAGTTGAGTGTTCGATATCCGTTGGTAACCATTTTATTAAAGGATTCCAGTCTTGTTTTCACCGAGTACATCCTTAACATCGTTCTGGTTAGTTGTAAATTATTGCGTTGTTACGAATTAGGATGTAACGAATTCCATGGACAGCAATGCGAACTAACGCCTCCATTATCGAAGAACTGAAAATCACCGGCAGATTCTCGACAATGTGCCTTCGAAGAGTCTTCCAATTATTTGGAAATATTGCTCGTATCCAAGGAGACAGTTTGAAGAGGTTTGTGGTTATTTGAGGCGTGGAAGGACGACACATAAGATGAAGAATCTCAATACGATGGATTGACCAATGAGAGACGCAACTGGACTACCCTTAACAACTGCCCTTCTAGCCGCAGAATACAGGGATAGGTGGAGAGGATTCGTCGGAGGCTATCATGGGAATCATGATGCTCAGTCATGAGCAACACGACAGGATGATATAAATTATTGAGATATGGTAATAAACACGCGAGGCTGTATTGTACAAAACGAAACTATAGTATGGTTTCCTTTTGTCAAAAATTAAGGTACCAGAGAGAATCGAATCCCCAACATTCAGGCTAACAGATAATTTATCAACTACGCCACATAGGTCGTTTTTATTCTGTATGGAACATACGAGTACATTCCGCTTTTATGTGAAGGAGAACATTATTAATAACCTATTATAATCAATTGTTCATGGGTCATCTCTTTTGCATGAGATTGTGACTCGGATTGTGATATCTTCAACATTTCGGGAAAATGTGATTTGTTTATTCAAACACTGTTTATTCCACTTTATATAACCGTATAACACTACCGGTTTCAAGGTTTTCACCTCACCATCAGGGAAGCACAAACAAGACGATAATTTTTTTTTATTTTTATAGAAAGTATATTAAGATTTTTTAGAAATTAATGTTGCACATATTATTTATAGTAAAGGCATTAACATTTTGGCGGTTTAAAGTCATTGTAATTTGTTTCATCAAACATTGTTTATTCCACCTTATGTAACGGTATAACCCTACCGGTTTCAAGACTTTTACCTCATCATCAGGAGAGCACAAATAAGTCTTGTTTGTTTATGCTCTCCTGATGATGAGGTTCTTATGTACTTCTTTAATTTTGTATATATTGAAAACATTAGTTCACTATATATTTAAATTTTGTTTATAATACGTAAGTAAGAATATATTTACTAAGGATGAATGTGAACTTAAGGATAATGTATTAAGAAAGCTGAAGAAGACCACTCATAAATGGTTTGGGCATGAATAATGAACGAATGAAGAAAAACCTATAAAACGAATATATAAATGTGAGTCAAAGTGTGGTAGAGGAAGACCATGGAAAGTATGGTTGAATCTAGGGAATGATATTTTGAAGGAAGGAAATGTCAGAAAAAACAGTCAGAGAAATCTCATGATTTATTTGAGAAATTTGATTAATGTAACAGAGGCGAAATTGTATGTGTGTCACGATAGGTAAGCCTGGCGCTCTTTCCTCTCTGCTTACCCCGACAGGGAGACGGGATGATGGTATGTATGTATATACTGGGGGTGAAGTGCTACCAGGTTGTCTTGCCAGAATCTTCAAGGCAGCAGGAGAATTATAAGCCAGATCCGCCAGACCAATTGGATTCGTTACCCGATTAAAAGGAATAAGCTTTGTAGGCATCCCAATCTAATATCGTAGTATCTATATATCTTCTATCTACGAGTATATAAATAAAAATGTAAATGTTCGTTTATTAAAAATCTCTAATCTCCAAAAGTTCTTCACCGATTGCTTTGAAATTTTAACAAAAGGTTGCATTCGTATACAAACATGTTTATTAATTTTTTATATATACGGTTGTAAATAAAAAAAGTTTATAAAAGAGACGAAATAACGGGAGCGCCCCCTGCAGCGACACACGCCAACTAAACAATTCTTATTGACAGTTATGTCACATTGCATTTTCGACGTTTCAGAATTAATATTAAATATTAAATAATAAATATTAAATATCTATATAGATAAAAATTTAAATGTTCGTTAATTAAAAATCTCCAATCTCCGAAAGTTCTTCACGGATTGCTTTGAAATTTTGACAGTTTCATTTTGATTTCGAATATTAAATATTTAATAATAAATATTAAATATTTAAATAATAAATATTAAATTTTCAAATACGTTTATTGAAAAATAGCGCCATCTTTTTATCCGCCATTTTAATACCATTAATAATAGCTGCGGCAATTCGTTTCAGTGCAATTAGCAGTGAATTTGAACTGTATCGATTGATTTTCATTTGAATTCATGGTATGTATCTGTGTATGTTTTATACATTTGAATTATTAAAAGTTTCACGTGTTTCATGCAACTAACTTTTGACAAATGTCACATTTGATTTTAACGATCTGACACATTTTGGCTAATTTGTAACAAAATGTATAAATTTGTCATTATTGTTAGTTTTTTGTAATGTATTTACCTAAATAACGTGCTATTTATTAGAATCGAGCCTTATATTAAAGTCGATAAAATAATTAAAATTACTGAACGTCGTAACAAGGTTGTATTGAGGCAAATTTGTCAACTATCATAGGACTCATCCTAGAGTTTCCGAAGTATAATAACATTATTCAGAAATATCAAACCGAACGTGTGATTAATTTGATCCCTTTCTTCCAGAGACGCCAAGAAATGTACAGAGGGAATTCACCAAGACGAGGAGAAAAACAACTGCGTTTGAAGGTAAATATTTCGTTAATATTTTTTTTTTGTTTTGTCTTTGTTTTTTAGTTCGTGTATTTTCTTTTTTCAATGTTTCGCAATTTTATATGTTTTCAGTGCAATCGATTTGCTTTAGTTCATCAAAATGTCAAGGAAGCAACAGAACGACGTGTAGCCAGACTTGAGTATGCACGGTTGCGACCACGGCGATCGCGTTCTGCAGATTCAGAACTGCTTCGTTCTCAACAGAATGAACGCGACAGGCTGATAATGGCTGAAAGAGGTCAGTAGGAATATCAAAAGTATCTTTTTTATATAGAATTTAATTTTATCTCTATGTTTATATTTCAAAATCTATCAAATCGTATGTAGTAATGGAGATTTTTTTTAATTAGTTTGATATTCATCCGTTTGAATCAGACCAAGCTTCGTTCTGAAGAATACGTTCATTTGCGAGTTGCAGTTGTAAATGATGGTAATACAACTAACGTTGGAAGACTAACGAATTCTCCATCTTCATACACAAGCAGTCCACGTCATATGCATGAGTACGCTCAAGATGCAATTGCGTATGTTCGTCCCTACGGGTGTCCAGATCTATTCACTACATTCACATGCAATCCAGCTTGGGACGATATACAACAGCTCTTATTTCCTGGGCAATCGCAGGTGGATAGACATGACATCACAGCGCGTGTTCTCAGACAGAAGCTGAAATCGCTGATGAATTTCATGGTAAAACATGAAGCGTTTGGGTATGTGCGCTGCTGAGTGTACTCAGTGGAATGGCAAAAGAGAGGATTGCCACATGCACATATACTAATCTGGCTCTATAACAAAATCCCTTCAAACGAAATCGACGATGTAATATGCGCTGAAATACCCGATGCCGATGCCGACGTCGATAAGGATTTGCATGAAGTTGTGACGAAAAATATGATACATGGACCTTGCGGTACACAGAATCCAAATTCACCATGCATGATAGACGGAAAATGCTCTAAGCGATATCCTCGAGCATTAGTATCGTGCAAATGTGAGTAGAAAATCATTTGAACGACGCAAACGAGGAGAGCGAATCGACAGATAACCTGACATATTCAAAGAAACTACGATAGGCAGACTGTACACCGTGCATCCCAATCAAGATGAATGCTTCTTTCTTCACATGCTGTTGGTAAATGTGCCCGTTGCAACGTCTTTTCAGCAATTGAGAATTATCAACGGTGTTACACATGCCACTTTCCGCAGTGCATGTCAAGCTCTGAATTTATTGGAGAACGACTGACACTGGGATGTATGCATTAATGACGCGTGCAACATGTCACATCCAAATCAAATTCGTGCATTGTTTGCAATCATATTGACCACCTGCTTTCCTTCATGTCCAACAGAGTTATGGGAGAAATATAAATCGCACATAGCTGAAGATATTTTACGTCGAAAACGCGAGGAAAATTCAAATATGAACATGGATTTCTCAGCAGAAATCTACAACGAAGCGTCGATAATGATTGAAGATTTGTTGATATTTTGTCGTGTGTGCAATCAAATATAACGGCATAAGCTAACGCTTCAGCAAAAAGGCATTTGCGATCAGATTATGCAAACTGTCAATAACGGGGTTGGAAGAAATCTTCTTCTTAGATGCGCCAGGAGGAACTGGTAAAACGTTTCTAATTAGATTTATTCTGGCAGCAATTCGATCCCAAAATGACATAGCCTTAGCTCTAGCATCGTCCGGAATAGCTGCGACACTGCTACCAGGTGGAAGAACTGCTCATTCCGCTTTGAAATTGCTATTGAGCATGCACTTCATTGAAACTCCCACGTGCAACGTTTCCAAAGCATCCGGCTTGGGAAAAGTATTGCAGAAATGCTAACTTATTGTTTGGGATGAATGTACAATGGCACACAAAAAATCGCTCGAAGCTCTTGATCGATCATTGTGAGATTTGCGTGGAAACATCAGACTATTTGGGACGCATTAATATTGCTTGCAGGAGATTTCAGGCAAACATTACCTGTAATTCCTCGATCGACACCGGCAGACGAAATAAATGTTTGCCTGAAATACTCTACTTTGTGGCGACACGTAAATATGTTGAAATTAACTACAAATATACGTGTCCAGCTGCAAAACGATCGATCAGCTGAGATATTCTCACATCAATTGCTGGAAATTGGGAACGGAAAGGTGCCGGTTGATCTAACCTCAGAACGAATTTCATTACCTCATAACTTCTGCAATTTAGTGACGTCAAAAGAAGAATTGGTTGAAAAAGTATTTCCCAATATTCAAATAAATTATAAGAATCACGATTGGCTGAGTGAACGAGCTTTTCATGCCGCCAAGAACAAAGACGTCTGCGAGCTTAACAATATTATTCAGTTCCTTTTTTAATGTTGCGCAATTTTATATATTTTTGTTATAACTTTCTTTCTTCTTTTTCAGTGCAATCGATCTGCTTTAGTTCATCAAAATGCCGAGGAAGCCCCAGAGCGACGTCAGCGCTCTGCGGCTTCCTCAGCAGCCAGACTTGAGGATGCACGGTTGCAAGCACGGCGATCGCGTTCTGCAGATTCAGATCTGCTTCGTTCTCAAGAGAATGAACGCGACAGACTGAGAGTGGCTGAAAGACATCAAAAATATTGTATACCCACAAGCATTGTGAAATTAAACATATTAGAAACGTGTGCTTTCTCTTTTCTTTCTTTTCCATTTAACCAGACTGAGCCACAGCAACGCGTGGCCGGGTACAGCTAGTTGAAAATAAAAATAATGATTGTTGTTGTACTATTTTAAGGTTACACTTTCCCATTGGGAACCGATTATCCAGGTTAACACTTTGGATCCCGATTCCATGTTTTAATGTGATAAACTAGATTTACGTTAAGTCCCAGTCCGTGTATTTTCGTGATTGCCACATCTTCCAAAAAAGGCATACAGTATTGTATTACCCTTTCGTTGTACATGGAATATAACCAGGCGGGCTTACTGCCATATGACAATATGTTCCAACCAACCAGAAAGATGTCAAAGAGGCCTTAATAGAAAACCAGACTGGAATCCTTTTAAAAAATCTAGGATTCCAACGGGAATCGAACCCGCAACCTCTGAATTGGTAGACAAGCGTCTCACCAAGTAGGTCACAGAGGTTGTTTCATCAAGCATATACCACGCGTGACTGAGTGTTAAGCCATGATATTCGTCCTGTAAGTTGGTATGCGCAACAGAGGGTGATTCCTTGCACGGCTATATTTATTGGGTACATATAAACTTAGTGCTTCTAGAATCGCGGGACAGTTAAATGAACCTTGGAAAACCTTTATTAGGAATATCGCAATGGATTTTTGCCTTCTTGTTTCGAGGCTTCTATAGTTACACACCGTGAGAAGTTCGGCGTGGTGAGCATATTTTGACTAATCGCCCTTTGTTCTGTACCATAGATATCTGAGGATTTTTTTTTTGTATTTGTTCTATATTGTTTTTATATTTGAGCTGATGAGGAGCCTAAACTGTAGATGCATATTCTAATTTTCTAATTAATTTTGGTATTTAAGTGTTAAATTCAATTAACTTTACGCGTTTTTTCTTAGAGTGGATTAATCGCGTAAAACGAGCAATTTGGTTGATCAACCGAACAATCTTATTTCAAACAATGTAATCGCCTCCACTGGCTTGACAAAAATACCACCGACAGCTATAGTAAGCTAACTGTATGGTAAATCTCAGAGTTCCACGCAAGCACAGAAGAGACCCGAGGATGGGACGGCCTGCTATCAATTTCCCATGGTGTAAACGAACCCTGTAGCCGATCCATTGATATGGAGACAGCTTTCCCGAACACTTACATTTATCGCTTTTATAGGCGAGGAAGAGATATTGCAATCTGCCAGTGGCGGGGAACTAATTTAGCAAGAAAAAATATATTAAAATAATTTACACAGTATTCATAATTATTTATTCGCAATACATTATTAGCCCTGTTATGTTATATTAAATTTACACAGGTTAATGTGACAATCTCCGTAGCCTAGTTGGTAAGACATTTGTCTTCCAGCCCGGGGGTTGCGGGTTCGATTTCTGTTGGAAGGAAGATTTTTTAAAAAGGGATTCTAGTCATGTTTTCACTCAAGGCCTCTATATTATAGCAATAAGCCCGCTAAATTGGAATAAATTACCTACCACGTGGCAATAATCCCGCTAAATTGGAATAAATTGCCTACCACGTGGCAATAAGCCCGCTAGGTTGTACTCTGTATCCAAGAAATATTGTAATATAATACAATGTTTGCTGGAGAAATAGCAAAGGTAAATTACTTATATACCATATACCCAGGGTATTTATTTAATAATAAACGGTAAAATGTACCTTAAAACAATAATAACTATAAAAGTCTAGAGTGCTCTATATATTACAAAAGACAGAAAACAATAAAAAATACATTGAAAATAAATCCAAAAAAACAAGTACAAAAAATCAAATAATGCATAAGAATGTAAGCCAGTACACACTCCCATAACAATGCAAAAATTCAACTATATGAGTTACCAACACAATACGCGGCCGTCCAAAGGCAGACCGCCCGCACTGCACCAAACCGGGCATAACTCTTGACATCAATGTGAAAGGGGAATACAAATGCGTTCAAATGAATATCAACATGTGTATACCACAAATACAACTAAACTAATCGAAATAATCCCCTACAAAGTCTCAAGATGCCAATATAATTTTAAATCAAATTGAAAAAAAAAACAAATAGCTGGTGCCAGATACTGTGTTTATTGGTTAATATCCTTAACTGTCCCGCTACCCTTTCTTATCTCGACGAAATTTTTCAGCGTCTTTCCGATCATGGACTAGCGCTACGCTCAAAGAAAGATTGTTTATTGGTTTTTCCGGTTCACCGCTCCTCTTTTTTTACGTCGTCCTTTAATGTCCATGCGGTGAGACTCAGGAATCAGTTTCAAACCAATTTTAGACTCGCTCCGTCTTTGGCATGCTTTATAAGAAGCGAATTAAAAAAGTCTTAATTTCTAGTCAGTAATATAACGTGTTTCAGTCTTGATTTTTTTTCCTTTCCTCTCCGCCATCCCTTAATTTTATTTTGATTGAAGATATCTCACTTTATATGAAAATGAATATTCGGGTGATTGCTCGTCTTTGTGGGGTTTGTGGGCATATGCTCACGTATGTGTTCATTTATTTCGTGGGTATGGATAGTAATTTGAATGTTTTTTGCGACCATATAACTTACTTAATTTACTTTTGTCTGGTTAGCTGGAAAAGAATTCCGCCCGGCAATAAACCCACCAGATTGTATTTTCAATAAAATTGTTAAATAAATAAATAAATAAAGAACATGGCAAGTGTCACTTTCTTTCGTATTTTGCATAAGTGCCTGTTACGTCGTAAAAGTGATTGGAGTAAACTTGAAGCACACCACTGGTAAGCAAACCGGTCGAAAGAGAGCAGATAGGTATACAGGAAGGGGGTTCCGCTGGAATTACGGGAAGGGGGAGGGAAGGGGAGGCAGGGCATGGGTATCTTGCTGGCAAACTTTGTGTGGAAGTTTTAATTAAGTTCCAGAAGTAGACAAACAATGGTGAGGGGAGGAGGCGGGATGAGGGAAGGGGAGATCGACCCAGATGGATGCAAGACGTGTCATATGAACAGTGGACATGGTTAACTATGATCTGGACGATTTAAGATAAGGATAACTGGATATGGTAGTTAAGTTTCCGATCTGGACGATTTAAGATAAGAATAACTGGAAATGGTAGTTTAGTTTCCGACTTTGCGACTTCAAAAGTATATTTTTATTAAGATACAAAGTGTTGAAGAGAATTGAAGAGATTGCCAGAATGAAGATTTTGCCGCATGGCAATAAGCTCGCCAGGTTAAAAAAAATGCACTAAATTTGACAACACTTAACCATAGTTTAGGAGACTAAATAAGGGTTAAGTATATGAATATCGTAACGGTAACTATGAACAGACTGTCGTCAGAGACTCACGCTTTTCAAAGTGTCCAGAAATTATTAGGTAAGTGTTGACTTATCTGCAGTTCCTGGAACATTCTTTTGTTCCCAAGTATTGATTCAATGCATTTGTTTTGTGTAATATCATGTTTATAATCATTATGATTATGATATACTCCAACCAAACTGTATCAAAATTTGCTAAGATGATAGTCAACAACAGAATTATAGTACTAACTTCTATGTATGGCAGTGAAGCATGAACGTAGAAAAAGATTGAAAGAAACCGAATAAATACTGTAGAAATGCGTGTATGGATAAGAATACACGGTGTGACTTTGAATGACAGAATACGGAACGAAGTGATTAGAGATGAATATGAACTTAAGGCTTATGTATTAAATACTGTGGCGACCGTATGCGCGGTCACTGAACCCACGAGGCGACCTTTGCTCGCCCGGTCATCGAACTCGCATGCTTCACAATCCGACACAATCAATGGACCAAGTCCACGCGGCGGTCATTCAACTCGCTACCAACCAAGAGCGCATTCCATGAGAAAACGAGAAAGCAACATATCTCTCGCGCTGTCTCCCAAAACAGAAAGAATACCTACACGCTCCTAAAAACGTATTGTAAACGCAGAGACGATACAGCGATATATCGCGCGCGCATTCCCGCACATATTATAAATACCGACGTTTGTCAATAAAATTTCTCTTTACACATTCCAATTTTGACGAGTTTTTATTTATCAACAAATCATCCTCATCATCTCTTCTTTAAGGAACAACCGTTCCTAAAATACGATCAAGAAGAGCACTCTGAGATGATTTGGGCGTGTAGTACGAATGAATAAAGAAATACAAACAAAACAAATATACAGTGCAAATGGAAATGTATATGGATGTAAAAGAGGCGAAAGACGTGTCACCATGGCGCTCACTTCTCTGCCTACTCCGATAGGAACATAGTGAGATGTTATATACGAGAATATATGTATGTATTAATTGTGTTTTAGTAGAGTTGCAGCTAGGAACGAGTTCAACGAGGCACTGAGTAATTTGTTTGTCAATAAATTGATTGTTAAGTGGTGTGCTAGAACATACCTTAATGTGTGAATACAAAGTCTGGACATTTGAAAAGAGTAATGAGATCAGAATAAATAACTAGAAACAATTACTTTACAAAGAATATCTAGTATTTCAATGTATGATATATCAAAGAATGGTCTGATCAAGGACTGTTTACTTGAAATGCCTTACTTTTAGATCTTTCTGTGTAGCATGATATTAGGTCCCCACATACGAAACCGGCGTTTTGCCGTACTTGCAACTTTGATCTCAAATATCTTCTCTTTGGTTAGGAATTTCAAACTCAAATTTATACAGCTATTTACTCAAGTATTTGTGTTTCGAAAATTATAATTCATTTGTTTTTTCCTCAATTGTTTTTTTTCTTTGCGTCACTCAGTTTACAAAATGGAAAACTTGAAATATCGCGTTATTTACGAGTACGAGTTCCACCGTGGCACCAGTGCTGCAGAAACGGCTCGAAGGATTAATGATGTGTATGGCGACGGTGCCGCAAAAGAAAACACAGTGCGTTTTTGGTTCCAACGTTTTCGTTCTGGAAATTTCGACCTGCAGAACAAGCCCCGTGGAGAAAGTTGATAATGAAGAATTGAAGGCTATTGTGGAAGCAGATCCATCGCAAACCACGTCCGAGTTAGCTGCAGGCTGCGGTGTTAGTGATAAAACTGTTTTAATCCACTTGAAGCAAATTGGGAAGGTGAAAAAGCTTGAAAGGTGGGTGCCTCACGAATTGAGTGAAGCAAATCAACAAACGCGCGTTGACTGCTGCGTTGCATTACTCAACCGGCACAATAATGAAGGGATTTTGAATCGAATCATTACCTGTGATGAAAAGTGGATCCTGTATGATAATCGGAAGCGCTCATCGCAATGGCTGAACCCTGCCGAACCAGCCAAACCATGCCCCAAGCGAAAATTGACTCCAAAAAAGTTACTTGTGAGCGTTTGGTGGACTAGTGCTGGTGTCGTTCACTACAGCTTTCTTAAATCTGGCCAGACGATTACGGCAGATGTCTATTATCAGCAACTGCAAACCATGATGGAAAAGCTAGCTGCTAAACAACCGAGGCTGGTTAATCGCTCTAGGCCACTGCTGCTTCATGATAACGCTAGACCACACACTGCACAACAGACGGCTACCAAATTAGAAGAGCTTCAATTGGAATGTCTAAGACATCCACCGTACTCTCCGGACCTTGCCCCAACAGATTACTATTTTTTTCGAAATTTGGATAACTTCTTGCAAGGGAAAAAATTCAACTCCGATGGGGCAGTCCAAACCGACTTCAAAGATTTTATTGATTCCCGTCCGAATGGTTTTTTTAGTAAAGGGATCGATGAACTACCTATGAGATGGCAAAAGTGCATAGATAGCAATGGTACATACTTTGATTAAATAAATATATTATATTAAAAAAAAATCAACTTTATGTTCCTCCCAAACAAAACGCCAATTTCACATGTAAGGACCCAATATATCATTTATACAAATATTTATAAAAAGTGGAACACAGGAAAAAAACGATAGGCGAAATATCTACCTGGAAGAATTGAGTGCGGGATATATCATTTATACAAATATTTATAAAAAGTGGAACATTGAAAAAAAAAACGATAGGCGAAATATCTACCTGGAAGAATTGAGTGCGGGATATATCATTTATACAAATATTTATAAGAAGTGGAACACAGGAAAAAAACGATAGGCGAAATATCTACCTGGAAGAATTGAGTGCGGGATATATCATTTATACAAATATTTATAAAAAGTGGAACATAGGAAAAAAACAATAGGCGAAATATCTACCTGGAAGAATTGAGTGCGGGATATATCATTTATACAAATATTTATAAAAAGTGGAACATAGGAAAAAAACGATACGCGAAATATCTACCTGGAAGAATTGAGTGCGGGATATATCATTTACAAATATTTATAAGAAGTGGAACACAGGAAAAAAACGATAGGCGAAATATCTACCTGGAAGAATTGAGTGCGGGATATATCATTTATACAAACATTTATAAAAAGTGGAACATAGGAAAAAAACGATAGGCGAAATATCTACCTGGAAGAATTGAGTGCGGGCTATATCATTTATACAAATATTTATAAAAAGTGGAACATAGGAAAAAAACGATAGGCGAAATATCTACCTGGAAGAATTGAGTGCGGGATATATCATTTATACAAATATTTATAAAAAGTGGAACATAGGAAAAAAACGATAGGCGAAATATCTACCTGGAAGAATTGAGTGCGGGATATATCATTTACAAATATTTATAAGAAGTGGAACACAGCAAAAAAACGATAGGCGAAATATCTACCTGGAAGAATTGAGTGCGGGATATATCATTTATACAAATATTTATAAAAAGTGGAACATAAGAAAAAAACGATAGGCGAAATATCTACCTGGAAGAATTGAGTGCAGGATATATCATTTATACAAATATTTATAAAAAGTGGAACATTGGAAAAAAAACGATAGGCGAAATATCTACCTGGAAGAATTGAGTGCGGGAGATATCATTTATACAAATATTTATAAAAAGTGGAACATAGGAAAAAAACGATAGGCGAAATATCTACCTGGAAGAATTGAGTGCGGGATATATCATTTATACAAATATTTATAAAAAGTGGAACATAGGAAAAAAACGATAGGCGAAATATCTACCTGGAAGAATTGAGTGCGGGATATATCATTTATACAAATATTTATAAAAAGTGGAACATAGGAAAAAAACGATAGGTGAAATATCTACCTGGAAGAATTGAGTGCGGGATATATCATTTATACAAACATTTATAAAAAGTGGAACATAGGAAAAAAACGATAGGCGAAATATCTACCTGGAAGAATTGAGTGCGGGATATATCATTTACAAATATTTATAAGAAGTGGAACACAGGAAAAAAACGATAGGCGAAATATCTACCTGGAAGAATTGAGTGCGGGATATATCATTTATACAAACATTTATAAAAAGTGGAACATAGGAAAAAACGATAGGCGAAATATCTACCTGGAAGAATTGAGTGCGGGAGATATCATTTATACAAATATTTATAAAAAGTGGAACATATGAAAAAAACGATAGACGAAATATCTACCTGGAAGAATTGAGTGCGGTATATATCATTTATAAAAATATTTATAAAAAGTGGAACATTGGAAAAAAAAAACGATAGGCGAAATATCTACCTGGAAGAATTGAGTGCGGTATATATCATTTATAAAAATATTTATAAAAAGTGGAACATTGGAAAAAAAAACGATAGGCGAAATATCTACCTGGAAGAATTGAGTGCATTGATACAAGTATTTATAAAAATGGAACACAGGAAAAAAACGATAGACGAAATATCTACCCGGAAGAATTGAGTGAAGAATTAATCATGGATCAAATTCAGTGAAGTTTCTCAAACATACGGAGTAAATCCTCGAAGCAGAATATTGCTGCATTAAGTAGTCTGGACAAAATGAACCTTCGACATCAAACTCACAACCAAAAAATAAACACCGAGCATAGTGCCATTTATATGAAACGAAAAGACATTTTTCTAACATTGCGCACATTGTATGAAAAATGTTTGGAATGATCATTCAAATTTGATACGTAATAATTGTGTTGGTAAAAAAATATATTTTAGTATTGTATATATACGAGGCGTATCCAGAAATTAAGTGTACTGAGGCTCTCACGACCGGATGGATTTTATTTTCGACATGTTGGCTACCCTTCCGTGTAGCCTGACCCTTCCCCTCCGCAACGAGACTGGTTCGAGATCAGTACGTTGAGAAGTGTCGACGCGACAACACGTTTCGTGAAAAATGTCAATCCAATCTCCCGCCAAGTGCGAAATACGCGGCGTCATCCGTTATCTCGTTTGGAAGGGAAACCCTCCGGTTGAGGTTTATAATGAGGTGAAAACTGCATATGGTGATAAAGCTATGAATCGTACGAGTGTGTACAAGTGGTGTCGCGAGTTTAAAAACGGTCACGTCACACCTCTTCACCCTCCGCCAAAAAGTTCAAAACCACAATTTCAGCCAAGAAAATCATGGCATCCGTGTTTTGGGACTGTCAAGGCATAATTTTAATTGAATATATGCCTCAAGGGGAGACCATCAACTCTGCAAGATACTGTGAGACCCTAAAAAAATTGTGGAGGGCGATTCAGAACATGAGGAGAGGCATGCTGACAAAGGGAGTCTGCCTGTTGCACGACAATGCCAGACGGAACTGCTCGCCTCGTTTAAATGGGATGTCCTGAACCATCCCGCGCATTCCCCTGACCTAGCACCTTCAGATTACTATATCTTTACCTCCCTAAAGCTGCACATGGGGGGAAAAGGTTTTCAACCGACGAGGAAGTAAAGGAAGAGGTGGAGAAGTGGACGGAGGGGTTGGCGGGAAACTACTTCAAGGAAGGCATCAAAAAGTTGATACCCCGCTTCACCACCTAAATTGAGAGGAATGGCGACTACGTCGAAAAATAGCTTACATATGTACTACGGTAACCACGTATTTTTTTTGTTTAAATAAAAAAAATTGTAGCCTACAAAAATTCAGTACACCTCCTGTCTGGATATGCCTCGTACTTCGTTTATTATTTATTATAATACATTTAATGACGTTTTTTATACCATAACACAAGAATAATATGACGCCTTTATTACAAGCGCTGGTGAAAGCCAACTGATGGCTGACAAAATTCATAGTTAAGGGTTAAATGGGTATCAACAGGTATCGAACCTGCAACCACCGGGTTAAAGGACAGATGGCATCTTACCAACTAGTCATTAATATCGTTGAGCATTATTTGATGTACGTTACATAATAACCCTTAGAGTGAGTGACATTTGTTCAGTAAATGGCGCTAAAAAATTTATGAATTATGTTATCTCTAAGATCTTTTATCTTTGCCAACTCCGCAAGGAACATAAACATTAAATTAAAAAAAAAAAACATTCAACATGTTAACATAAAAACTCCGTTGGTGGTATTAGGAGAACATAAGATTAGCGAAGCTAATTAGATGGATGTAAAAGCACGCGGAGCTTAACACGAGGAGGCGCCCCAGGGCTGCGGGGGGCAACAGGGCTTCGCCTCGTCCACCCGGAGGCCGGGGTTTGCTCTACACGGGATGCTCCAAAAGACCTACTGTTCAATTAGTCACTCGGGATGAAACATATTCCGCCTTGAGGCTATCAGGAGACTAAGGTACTCTAAGATCGTCATGGAAATTTATTTGACAGGAAGGATAATTCAGAGTCAATTCAAATGGCTCGTCAATATACGTTATCTTGCCTGTGTTAACTGGTCATTAATTTGTTTATTAAAAAATATCCGACACTTATGTCATTAATAAACCATAGCGACATTGGCTTAACAAAAGATAAAATATAAACTAAAAAAAAAACAATACAGACACACTGTACATCAAATTACCAATGAAAAGTAAAACAGACTGAAAAAAAAAATACTGAAATAGAGTAGCCCCCGTTATCCGCGGGGGAGCAGCTTCCAAGCCACCTCGCGGATAGCAAAATCCGCGGATAATAGCGAACTTCTATATTACCAAACTTATTCACGCTCCTTTTGTGTAACTTTTGCAGTTAAAGGTGCAATAGAAAAACTATTTTAGCAAGAGTTTCTTACACTTTTTTAAAAACTTGACGAATAGATGTTTTATTTTTTCGATACATTTTAGCAACGCTATTGTTTTCATTATGTTGTATAATATAAAAACAGATATCGGAGCATTTTTTTCGCTTTAGTTAACAAAATGCGTTGAATAAATAATATTTGCGAGTGAAGATTTGACAATTTTGACATTCAACTGTCAGGGAATATGATTGCGGTCTTTCGGAAGCAATTTTTTTGAGAATACATATATACATGTTTCACTTGGTTGTTCTCAAGCTCTGTTTTACTTGAGAACAACCGAGCGAAATAGTTCATAATAATAATGGTAGTGTTGGCGAAGAGTGAAGGTGAATTATAGAGTTTGATAACTAAATTAAGGAAAAATTGAAGATTGCAGCAAGTTGAGGAATTTTGCTTTTTGGATAGTATATTGTGTAAGAAGGGTGAGGAAACCAAGTCAATGGCGCACTTAAACATATATTTTCGAACCGAGCAGTATCAAAATCTGCTAAGATGATAGTTCACAATAGTACAATATTTTAGTGCACATTTTAATGTATGGGAATGCAACGTGTATGTTATGTGAAAAAAGACTGAGAGGAACTGAATAAATACTGTAAAATAGTGACATATGTATATGTATATTCAGGGGTTTGCACTATACATTTCTTATGTCTTAGGGGTACGCTATCAAAAAAGTTTGGGGGCCACTGATTTAGAGAGCAGACTCATCTCAAGGGAGCTCTAACTCTGGGTTCAGACGCACTATAATTGACAGATTATAAATATTACTAATTAAATATATTTATTTAAGTGTAAGGATAGGAAGGTGATGGCTGCGACCATATAACATATTTAGGAAAGCGTATTTGGTAATAAAACTGAAGAAAACTTACGAAGGGAAGATGAACCACAAATAAATCTTTTTAGATCTTCTGATACTCGAAACATATTTGACTTTGGGTGAAGTTTAATAAATGTTAATAAAAACTCCCGTAAAGGGTCGTCTTCAAGTGTTTCCCAAAGCTACACAAGTCAGCCATGTATCTAACAGTTAGAGACAGACCATTTCTTAAACGTAATAAAAAAAAACTACCTCCGTAGTCTAGTTGGTAAGACACTTATCTCCCAACCCGAAGGTTGTACGTTCGATTACCGTTGGAACCCAGATTTTTTAAAAAGGATTTAAGTCTGGTTTTCACTAAAGGCCTCTTTAACATCTTTGTTTATTTATTTATTTAAAACCTTTATTGCAAATACAATCTGGCGGGTTTATTGCTAGGCTGCAATATCTTCCAACCATCCAGACAAAAGCAAATTATACAAGTTGCATGGTCGCAAAAAACATTCAAATGGCTATCCATATCCACGAAATCCATGAACACATACGTGAGCATATACCCACAAACCCCATAAAGACTGACAATCACTAGAACATTCCTTTTCATATAAAGTGAGATATCATCAATCAAAGGAAAAGGAAGGGATGGTGGAGAGGAAAGGGAAAAAATCAGAAATGTAACACTTTATATTACTGACTAGAAATTAAGAGTTTTTTCAGTCACTTCTTAAAGCATGCCAAGGACGGAGCGAGTCTAACATTGGTTTGTAACTGATTCCTGAGTCTCACCACATGGACAAATGCAAATGAAACAAGTTATATGGTCGCAAAAAAACATTCAAATGACTATCCATCTCCACGAAATCCATGAACACATATGTGAGCATATACCCACAAAGTCGGACAATCACCTGAGCATTCCTTTTCATATAAAGTGAAATATCATCAATCAAAGGAAAAAGAAGGAATGGTGGAGATGAAAGGGGAAAAAATCAGAAATGAAACACATTATATTACTGACTAGAAATTAAGAGTTTTTTTCAGTCGATTCTTAAAGCATGTCATCTTTCTAGTTGGCTGGAAGATATTGCCACGTGGCAATAAGTCCGCCAGGTTGTACTGTATACAACAAAAGTGTAATACAATACATAACAATACAAAACACAAATCTGATACCGTACATGACACGGGTTAATAACTTTGTATATACTCGTACATATGTTACTCGTAATATTTGGCGTATACTTATTTGATATTTCAAATCAATGAAAATTCATTTTGATCCTTTTTTTATGTCATTGATTGACCGATCATTATTTCCTATTTATTTAAAGTACATGCCTCCATTATACAAATATAATATTATATTACGACGCGTTAAAATTACGTTATATTTCAAAATGGCGTTATCCAAATAACGCAAAACATTGTTTGAAGCATATCTCTAATCAAAATTACAGAAAGCATGTTATAATGAACCAAAATATTTGAGTACTGGATGGCCATAAAGTTGCTTGTCATTTTATTTTTATTTTCAATAAATAAAACTATTGAAATTTTGTTCATTACTAACGGTTATGATAGATTTAAAAACATGTTACTATTTTTTTCATACAAGATGACCTTTTGATGGTTTCAGGTTTGGATTGTTTGTCATAGATTGATGGCATCTGGTTTGGATTGTTTGTCATATATATGAATTGATGACATCTGGTTTAGATTATTTGTCATAGATATGATTGAGGGCATCTGGTTTGGATTGTTTGTCATGGATATGGCGATGATATATTAATGGCGTCTGATTTGGATTGTTTATCATAGATATGGATTGATTGCATCTGGTTTAGATTGTTTGTCATATATCATATATGAATTGATGGCATATGGTTTATTTGTCATATATATATATTGATGTAATCTGGTTTGGATTATTTGTCATAGACATGGATTAATGGCATCTTGTTTTGATGCATATCTTTCCCCTTGTTTTGCTTTGTTTTTGTTGTCAATAAACGATTTTTTTATTATTTCAATATGTTTTGAGCCGCGTGAAAATATAAAATTTGGTTATAAATGGATTATTGTATGCTTTGGTTATAAATGGGTTGTTGTATGACATGGTGATAGTGATGGAAAATGATTCAGTAATGTTAGTTGAGTGTTCAGAAATTTTTTTTAATACTAATTATAACAAGTCAAAAGTCTTGGTTATTGAAATGTTGAATGTATTGTATACTTTCGTTGTATACAGTACAACCTGGCGGGCATATTGTCATGTAGTAATCTCTTCCAACCAACCAGAAATATGTTAAAAGGCCTTAAGTTATGTCTCAGCGAGATTTGAACCCGTAACCTCCGAGCTGGGAGACAGACCAATCCAATCTGATTTTAACTGAAGGTCTCTTTAGCGTATTTCTAACTTATTGGCCGATATTTGCCGCAAGGCAATAACCTCGCCAGTTTGTACTATATACAACGAAAGTATACGACACGTCACAATAGGGTATCCCTCATTATCGATTATGATGTCAGACATTCTGTGGATGGAAGACGCCTGTGCATGTATTATTTTACTGTGTGCAAGCTGTTGCACTTCAGCAAACACTCAGTGTTGCCAGATCAAACACAAAGTTTGGCAAGTTTATTATGTTTCAGCCTTTCGAAAGATAAAGTTTTGAAAGTGCTATTTTAATTTTGCTTAGTGGCATTATAAGAATTTATGATACGGTGCATATAAGCTACAGAAAAACATGAATTCAGATCTAAAACCAGGTTCCGCAAGGAAACAACACATGACGCTTGCTTGCTTGGCGTGAATACTAACCGTTAGACCACGGTCACAAATTCGACGAAAGTGTACATACATACAAACAAACCATCACGTAATTTCTCTTTCAGGATAGGCAGAGAGAATAGAACGTCAGCCTTTGCTATCTCGACACACATCATTTACTTATTCCGCATCAATACGCCTTCTCATACAACATCTACAATTTCTCTGTGTTTCTACGTTTCCTTCTATTAGAATATCATTTACTTAATCCAACTATACTTTCCTTGGTAGTTCTCTCAGACACCTTCCACAGTCTTTCTCCATTCGTTCGTTCCATATGTTCAAACCATTTCAGAGTGCTCTTCTTCATCTTACTCAACACGTCAACCTTCACATTCATTGTCAATCACTTCATTTCTGGCATACATAGTCACATCATGTATTTTTCTTAGCATATGCAATTCAACAGCGATTGTTCGACTACTTTCAGTATTTTTTTTGTTAGTCTTTCTCCATTCGTTTCTTCAACTGGCCCAAACCATTTCATTGGAAGTGTAATATAATGATATAACAATTGAATTATATATTATTTATAGTTAAGGAATTAAAATTGTAGAGGTTTAAAGACTGTAATTTGTTTTATCAAACACTGTTTATTCCACTTTTTTGTAACGGTATAACCTTACCGGTTTCAAGGCTTTCACCTCATCATCAGGGAGCACAAACAAGAAAACGTAGACAAGTCTTGTTTGTGCTCCCTAATGATGAGGTGAAAGCTTTGAAACCGGTAGGGTTATACCGTTACAAAAAAGTGGAATAAATAGTGTTTGATATAACAAATTACAAAAATTAAATTAAATGAATCATTGGACAGTACAATCTTTGGCCACCCCGTACTCCGTACATTACCGAATCGAATATTTATTGGCAAGGAATTTGCAAAACAAGCGGGAAATTTAATGGATCCAACACAAAAGAATGTGCAAACAAAACGGTTGGGATGGAATAATACGGCAGACCACAGGACCGAGCACCGAGGGACTGTAAGGTGAAATCTCTCGTACGGTATACACAAAGGGTAAAAAAGTGGTAGTTTTTCAAAAACAATGTGAAACGGAAGTTCATACTGCATCTGTTTTTGAACCCATTGTTTTCATTTTTTCGTGTTTCTTTAAATGGGTAAAATACTCGTATATTATCGTTTCTAGTCCACTGTATTGTTTAATTCTTATAGCCCCAATACGGCGATCTATCGGCGTGACTTTACTAGCATATGCTATAGAGTAGCGCAACAAGAACTGCAATTTTTAATTTAAATTAAGTTTTGCTGTCGTGTACCATTGCATAATCAATTTATAGATTATGTAGATGGCATATGTCCATTATAAATATTACACGTTTAATAGCTGAAAAATGGCGGCAAATTTAAAATTGCAGTTCTTGTTGCGTCACCCCATGAAATAATACCTTCGGTCAATGGAAATCGACATTGTGACATGATTCAAACTTTTTTTTTGCATCGATTGAACGATTTGGACTTGGAAAACATGTGGTTTCAGCAGAATGGGGCTACTTGTCATACTGCTGATGAAGAAATGGCTTTATTATAGGAAAAGTTCTCCGACCGTGTAATTTCTCGTCATGGAAATGTGAATTGGCGTCACGATCGTGTGATTTAACCCCTTTACATTTTTTTTCTCTGAGGGTTATATTAAATCTCAAGTGTGCGCTAAGAATTCAAAAACCATCGATGACTTTAAATCCAACATCACTCGTATCATTGCAGATATACATATCCATTTATGTAAATCCGTTATTGAAAATTTTGCTCTAAGAGTCGTCATCTGTAACAGGAGCCGAGGTGACCATTTGGCCGTGGAAAAGTGAATCATTGAATATTTTTTATTAGTATAAGTTTGTAAACTCATTTTTTAAACATTTACATGTACGCTATTTTTTTCATGAAACGATACGATAAGCAATCCCTCATTATCGAGTTTGACTTTCAGCTATCCTGTAGATGGAAGACATCTGTACTTATATTGGTGTATTATGTGTAAGCTGATACACTTCAGCGGACATACAGTCTTGACGGATCAAATCTAAAGTTCCTAAAGTGAGGAAACTTCCAGGGAAGAGAGTCAAGTTAAAATTAGAGATAGGTACATTAGCAATAAATGACAAAAAAATGCAAAATAAAATATTTAGGTCAATTGACCAAATGCGCATCTGATAAAAGATGATACTCGTTGAACCTAAGCATTGTTCACGTAACAAACTGAGAAAATCCGCTTGAAGAGAGCCTCAATAAAGGACGTGATTTTTTATAGAATACTTTAATTTAACACACTCTTTTTCCATAAAAAAATCAACATTTATTTTATTATATTATATTAAGTGTTAACATAAGTTGTATCCGTTTTTTTTTTTCAAATTTAAAAATGAGCACCAAAAGTAAAACAAAATGGTAAAGGTTATACGTCATTCGAAAGGAAATTTTCTGTTCTACAAGATATTGTGTTTGCTTTTACGTTACATATATTGTTTTATTTGATTACAAATGGAATGTCAAGTAGACGAAAGTGAACATTTTCGACACCTCCTTCTGTTCGCGTTCAATCGAGGGAATAAAGCTGCTCGCGATATTTGCGAAGTGTACGGTGGAGATGTTATGAATGAAAAGACAGCTCTTCGATGGTTTTTGCGTTTTAAAGACGATGATTTCAACCTGAAATACATGGAGCGTTCCGGACGACCAGTGGACTTCGATGAGGACCGCTTAAACCATATTATTCATGAAGATCCCCTTCAAACCACCGTAGAATTGGCTGAGCAGATGAATTGCAGTCATATGACTGTATACCGCCATCTTAAATCAATGGGAAAAGTTCAGTAATTCGGCCCTTGGGTTCCACATGTTTTGAGTAAAAACAACAAAAATCAACGTTCGACAATTTCTGCTGGTTTTCTCGCACTTCATCGAGCTACGCATGGCCACAAGCAAAGATTTATTTACCGCATCATTACTGGTGATGAAAAATGGTGCCTTTATGTGAATATGAAGAAACGGAAAGAATAAGTGAGTTATGGTCAACAAGCAACGCCCAGAGCGAAACAAGGTTTGCATCCGCGCAAGACGATGATTTGCATCTGGTGGGATTGGCAAGGCGTCATCCACTACGAGATACTTGAACGCAATCAGACATTCAACGCGGAGCTATACATTCTGCAAATGGAGCGGCTCAACACTGTTATTCAACAAAAAAGGCCAGATCGGCAATATGGCTTTATTCTGCAACACGATAACGCCCACCCTCATATCGCCAACACTACGAAAAATGCCATTCAAACGCTTGGCTAGGAAGTCCTGCCGCACCCTCCATATTCTCCAGACCTCGCGCCGTCGCTTTCGAACAATTTGCGCGGCGTTTCCTTCAATAATGACGTCGAATTGCGGACATGGATGGACGAATTCCTCGAGTCAAGACCGGATGGTTTTTATCGCACAGGCATTGAAAACCTTGTAGAACGTTGGCAAAAAGCTGTAAATAATGAAGGAGAATCCATTATTGACTAATTTGTTCTAATTTTTTTTGTTGTGTCCTCTTGTTCTCTTAATTTGGAAAAAAACGGACACAACTTATGTTAACACCTAATACGAGTATATTGGGCAATGCAAGGAATTAATGACGTGCGTTTTAGTTAACAATAGTATTTTGGAAATGCATTTAAATTTGTGCTTAATATATTTTGTTGAAAAGCAATTCATCACAAATTGACCGTTGCTGATTCCGACATTTCGGATGAATTGATGTAAATTTATCAAAATGCTAAAATGGAGGCAGGAAAAATACTAGACAATAGAATTCAATAATAATTAACTCATTCATCGATAATATTCGTTAAAAGTTGCGGATTAATTACAGAAATATTTATTCATTTCTTGATAAATTTGATTCGCTATTGCGTTGAAAGTCTAGATACATGACTCAAATTGGTTTCCACACTCCTGCTAGAAACACACGAAACCTTTAGCAACTCACATGTGTCAATAGGAATTTGTTAACGACACCTGTACGTTGTAATACGAGTATAGGTATTGTTAAGCTGAGAAATGCCCTATTCCGGCATTTCCTCGATCTAAGGTGTTGACTGGGAGAATGATTTTACAATTTTCACTTAATGTTTATTAATTTTGAATAATTTAATTTGATTAATTTTGTAATTGAGTATTCTTTTTTCTTTTCTTCAGTGTTGTTTTACTATCCATTAGCGATTTCATGCGCTGTATGTGTTCCTAAGACGTTTGGTGTCCTTGCGGCCGGGCTTGCCCTATATAAGATGGATGTATCTCGGCCGGGGGGGTGTTACGGGATATGTCCAGACTTTTTAATAGCTTCTCTCTTAAATGTATTTTGTGATATTCACATATGTGCGATGACAGAATATATTAATTTATATCATATATGTACACACTATGTTGCTATCAATGAACCTATATTTATTTATTTGAGTTAATCTGAGGTGGTATATGTGGGTTTACTTTTTTAATTTTTTCTGCCATTAATTTTTTTTTTCTTAATATACATGTACAAGGGTGTGGGCTGAAAACCCCCTGGTGTCCTTGCGGCCGGGATCGCCCTATATTGATGGGGTGTATCTCGGCCGGGGGGATGTTATGAGAGGAGAGTAGACCTTTTGATAGCGTCTCTCTTAAATGTATTTTCTGCTTTTTATCTTGAGATGTACGACTATAGGTAATATATTCGAACAAGTAAGATTTGTTTTCAGCTTGACAGCGGTCCTCACGATGCTCATTGCTTAAAAATAAAACCGTTATAAAACAACTAAAATTCCATGTCTCGTTATTTTAATTGTTAAACTTCTGAGAAAATATTAACGTCTGACCTAAAGCTTCTTTTAGGTGATCCTTTTGGGAATTCTAGTGTTCCTGGACATTAAAAACTTCTTTTGGGTGATCCTTTTGGGAATGCTAGTGTTCCTGGACATTAAATGCTTCTTTTGGGTGATCGTTTTGGGAATTGTAGTGTTCCTGGACATTAAAAGCTTATTTTGGGTGATCCTTTTGGGAATTCTAGTGTTCTTGGATATTAAAAGCTTCTTTTGGGTGATCCTTTTGGGAATTCTAGTGTTCCTGGACATTAAACGCTTCTTTTGGGTGATCCTTTTGGGAATTCTAGTGTTCCTGGAAATTAAACGCTTCTTTTGGGTGATCCTTTTGGGAATTCTAGTGTTCTTGGACATTTAAAGCCTCTTTTGGGTGATCCTTTTGGGAATTCTAGTGTTCCTGGACATTAAATGCTTCTTTTGGGGGATCCTGTTGGGAATTCTAGTGTTCCTGGACATTAAACGCCTCTTTTGGGTGATCCTTTTGGGAATTCTAATGTTCTTGGACATTAAACGCCTCTTTTGGGTGATCCTTTTGGGAATTCTAGTGTTCTTGGACATTTAAAGCCTCTTTTGGGTGATCCTTTTGGGAATTCTAGTGTTCCTGGACATTAAATGCTTCTTTTGGGGGATCCTTTTGGGAATTCTAGTGTTCCTGGAAATTAAACGCTTCTTTTGGGTGATCCTTTTGGGAATTCTAGTGTTCTTGGACATTTAAAGCCTCTTTTGGGTGATCCTTTTGGGAATTCTAGTGTTCCTGGACATTAAATGCTTCTTTTGGGGGATCCTTTTGGGAATTCTAGTGTTCCTGGACATTAAACGCCTCTTTTGGGTGATCCTTTTGGGAATTCTAGTGTTCTTGGACATTAAACGCCTCTTTTGGGTGATCCTTTTGTGAATTCTAGTGTTCCTGGACATTAAAAGCTTCTTTTGGTTGATCCTTTTGGGAATTTTAGTGTTCCTGGATATTAAAAGCTTCTTTTGGGTGATCCTTTTGGGAATTCTAGTGTTCCTGGACATTAAAAGAAATATGTTAGGCCTGCAGTATAATAATATTAATAATATTTCAATATTTTTGTTTGTTCCTTAAAGGTCAGAGGGAAGGTATTTAGACAACAGGAGAAAAATATATATTCGAGATCTCCCTCCTGGCCACACTCACACAAATAAGAATCCCTGATGTGGAGTCTACAGAGGAGTGGACAGGGGAACAACACTGTCCAAATCATATTCGACTTATAACATATGTTTCTCTCCAAATGCGTCTTTCTATATTTAGAAAATCAGGCTCGACTAGAATGTGAAGTTGAATTGGTGTAAATATTTTTTCTTTGGTGCGGCTCGAGACATTCCAGTGATTTGTCCACTACACCTCTTATGCTTGAAGTTTTTTCATTTAAACCGAGAAAACTCGAACTCATATTATTCAGATATTCATTCAAATATTTAAAAAATGATGATTCTGAAATATTACATCTCTATTTCGGATAAATAATTTTTGAATAATCGCTCAACACTAAAATGTTCCAAACGTTGTTTGAAATCAAATGTGTAGAGACATCTGACGATAAGTTGCGCAACAAATTCAAATTGACAACACCAGCACAAAAATAAACAGCTGATTTAAATTTTTGACATTCAGTGTATCGCGGACGCTAAATTTATCTAGATTCAGACATTCACTTCAGTTTTAAATTTTAATATAAAATTATTGTATTCTATTAAGTGCATTAACAAAATTTTATGTATTATTTTTGAAAATAAGTTTATATTTTATTTTTTAAACCACGTTTTGTCTCAACGATTTTTTTGAGGTTATGTTTGTATGTATTTAAATGTTCAAGGTGGACAACGATAAACAAAGAGTCTGGCACAAACCAACCTGATCATTCCGTAAAAGGAGTGCCTTATGTGTCAGCTAGTATAAATCTTTCATACATCTCGTTTTTTTTTTCATTATACATACGCGTTTCAAAATGAGCGAATCTAATCAAGACAATGAAAAAAAGATTGATGAATCCATGGAAATCGGTGAAGATTATCAATCACCAAATTCGACTATGGGACCAGGACCTTCCATAACGGCATCCATTCCATTGCCAGTTAGAAACAGGTAAATTTTGTGCAATTGTCATATTGCATGATTTGTGCATTTTGATAATCATTTTAACTGTGAGTCATGCCATTGTTACATTATTTATTTTATATTTGTTTGAATTAAGTTTACGGAGAAAATTGTCTATAATAATAACGAACTTTTTTAGCCGACAATTAATCATATCAATTTTTGTTTTAAACATTAATATTTTGTTTTCGTATTTATTCATTGTTCTGTTTATTTTACAAATCAGATGTTCAGTTTGCTATTTAATAAACAATTCAAACGTAACTTTGTGTAAATCCAAATTAATAGAGTGTAAAAATAAAATATTTAACTTTGTTTTCTTCCACTATATTTTAGTGTTAACATACATACCATCACGGTGTGTCCCTTGCGGGGTATTCAGAAAGAACAGATCTCCGAACATTACCCAAGCACAAAACTTTTAATCCCAGCATATGTTGGCAAAAAACAGTAGTTTATATTTTATTTTTTATCTCAGTTAATATTTAGTTTTAAATGCATTATTTTAAAAGTGAATGATTCTCAAAGTTTAAAAAAATATATATTCAACATAAAAACTTGCATGAAAAATTTGAAGCTGATGATTAGCCCCGTGGGATTTTTCCAATACACCAGCTAGGGCCGATGATCAGCCCTGTGGGATTAATACTTCTTTCTCGCTTTATCTTCTTTAAAAATCTGATCCAGCTAGTAAAAGTTTCCATATACAATATAATTATTTTCAAAAAGTTACCATCATCATTTACTTATCATACTAAGGTATCAGATTAGACTGAAAATCAGACTTTTAGTAAAGGAGAATGAATGTTTCTAACAAATTTTTTTTTCAGAGGCAGAACAGAAAGCATACAGTTTCGGGTCCGAGGGTCAACAATCACAGCAGCGTCACCTCCTAAGTTCATATCCCTGGCTGATATAATGAAGGCAGCTCACGGAGTACAGGACATGGCTCTGGCACATGAAATTGCTATTGACCATGACTTCCGATTGGAACCTTTTGAACCTCCAGATAACAGGTAAACGACTACCTACTTAAAAAATCAAATATTAGTATAGATCATTCAGTTTGAAGAGTCATTTTATGATAGTGTGAGTAACACGCTCTGTATTACACAACTTGTGTATTGGTTTTATAATGCCACATGATTGGTTCACGCAGAGCGCACTTTTGTATTGTTGTTAAAATACTCGGTGATTAGAAAAACACTACCATGTCGAAATCAAGAAAGGGAAAACTGCTTTCGGGCCAAGCAAAGAAGATTGTTTTAAATTTTGGTAATGATTGATAATAATTAGGAATCGGTGGAAAAGGTGCTGCAATCTATTAGTGCGATTTTTGTCTAATGTAATGTATAATTCAAAAACAACAAAAACCACTAGAATAAGTAATTAGGATCGCTATCAACTTTCCTGGGTCTTCAGAATTCATCATTTAGTTTACTTAAATATATCTTTACACAAACCAAGTGAAGTTCTCAACATACGTAAACAAGGTATAAGTGATAGTTATATTCTTATATGTTATATAGCATATGTTATTTTTCATTATATTTTAGCATATTGCGTATATTCTCACTTCAAAATTAATTAATAAACAATTTTCTTTTACAGTTACCAAAAACTAGTTAAAGACACCATGCACCGTGCCTTTTTTGATATCCTAAGAGAAGAACTAAACTCAGACCCTCCTATTTTCAGACAGGCATTAGTGCTCCTTGATGATGTTAAAGAGGTATTTGGTTTATTCATCTTTAGTCTACGGTTCTTTTATTAAGTATAATTATTTTACTGATCATTCGTGTTGATTCACTATACTAAAACAGATTGATTCATAGAATAATTATACCCTTATATTGACACTGAATTAGGAAACATCACATGGAATTATGCTTTAGAGTTGTAGATCTATGTAGATTTCCTTTTGTGTTACAAATTTGGAAGTGCTTGTACGTATTAAGGACCGAGAACTGCTTAAAACTTTTAAGGTTCGTAGGTTATAGTATCTCGGTCACGGAATGAGAGACACAAGATTCATGATCACACAACTGATCATTCAGGAAAAATAAATGGCAAACGACTCCGAATTTCTTCACTTAAGAACTCGAGGGAATGGTTTGAATGTATGAGAGTAGTCCCAGAAGTACCCGACC